>OW443333.2:3612500-4212500 GCA_937001555.2 Hypsopygia costalis | reverse complement strand
TGATGCCTTAGCAAAAGTTGTTCAATCTGATGAGCATTTTTTGTTAAGGTATAAAAATCCAAGATTTGGAACACCTGATGCAGATCAATAATGGTTCAGGTAAACTATAAGAAATATAAAAATGACGAATTAGCAAAAGTTGTTCAGCCTGATGAGCAATTTCTGTTGAGGTATAAAAATCCGAGATTTGGAACACCTGATGCAGAACCATAATGGTTCAGGTAAACTATAAGAAATTTAAAAATGACTCCTTAGCAAAAGTTGTTCAGCCTGATGAGCATTTTTTGTTAAGGTTTAAAAATCCAAGATTTGGAACACCTGATGCAGAACAAAGTTAAATTTATTTGCATAAACAACACGTGTTTACAATAAATTATAGTTTTCAAAAAAGGAAAAAATAAACACGTTATAATAGCCAATAGAACTAAAAAAAATTTTAAGTAACTTTTTTAGTTCTATTTGCTATTATAGCGTGTTTTTTATTAATCTATTTATTATAACAATAAATAGATTAACAAAATATTGAATGTATTGTAAAAATAAAACCGCGTGGTGCTACTTTTATTCTTACCTGCTACAAGTTAGACGCAATCGTTTTATTTTATTTACAAAGGTAACGTGGTATATATTCGCACAAACCAGAAGAATACGTGCATTTGCGGGACGCTATGTAGCAAGATCAGAGTTTATTTGATTTGGTGGTGGAAAGTGTTTTAAGCGACGAGAGGAAACTGTTTTTCTTAGATGCTCCAGGAGGGACTGGAAAAACATACCTGACGAGATCTTATGTTGGCGCCTGATTTCAGCGTGGATTACGCTGAAATCAAACGCCAAAATAAGATCTCGCAGCAGCATCGCCAGGTATTGCAGCCACATTACTACTAGGCGGAAGGACGCAAATACAATGTTCAATATCCTACTCGATTTAAACAGAATTGAAACACCGACATGCTCTGTGACACGAAACTGTGACAAAGCAAAGGTGCTTCAGGATTGCTGTCTAATCGTTTGAGATGAATGCGAAATGGCCAACAGTAAGGCACTAGAAGCTGTAGATAGAACTTTACGTGCCCAAGAGTTTTCAAGAATATTATTAAAATTTGGGGAAGATCTCCTTCCTGAAGTAAAGTCAATGGCAGCGCAATATAATTGAAGCTGAGATTCTCACTGGGAGTGGTGCCGGTGAAACTGTATTTATTCCGCGTATACCACTCTTCTCCAAAAAAAATCCATTTTAATTTTAAACGTACGCGTAAACGTTGTCTGTGACCACTTGCTTTGCCATGACAATAAAAAAATCACTAAAATTCGCTGGTGTCAAGCTTAGGACTGGTCTTTTCATATTAGCTCCCGAAGGAAAGACTCCCTTAATTTTTTTTAAACTATGGTTACAATGTTAAACAAAAAAAAAAAAAATTGACTTTTAACGTCTAACAAATATTTTCTTATGTAACAACATTAGTTCGTATTTGTATTAATACGGCGGAATCATAAAGTCCACGCGAACGAAGTCGCGGGCATCAGCTAGTCTAAAATAAAGGACCTGTCTTTGAAAAAATCTTACATAATAGTAACCTATTAGCCGGCGGTTTCCTACTCATTGAAAGCCGGGTACTGACATGGTGTAGGTATACATTGTCAAACAAACATTGCATGCATGTTGCGGTCTCTAGGGAAGTACTTCCCTGTTCGAGTGTACCTCTGTTCGAGTTAGAAGGTACATCGAAACTGATTTTAGACTTAGTAGACATTAAAAGCAGTATGCTAAATCCATTCATAATATGACCTGGCAGCCTACCGCCTTAGCTGAAGCCTATTACATTCGGATTTTTAGACTGCAACAATCTAACTTCACCTTAAATTTGTGTTAATAGTAATAACCTTAGTCGGTAGGAACATTTTTAAACAGAAGTCCGAGTTTCCTAAGTAAAAAACCGGGTGGGAATCAGCTTCAGCTGACGGTAGGCTTGCTTCCGTTCCTTGAATCCCGACCCGAGTTTGATACAACGGAGTGATAGCGGAAGGAACTAGCTCACCGTCACCATGGGGTGACGGTGAGCTAGTTCCTTAGCTTAGATTTTGTCACAATGGTGTGACAAAATCTAAAATGTGAAAAAATTCAATGAACTATCTTAACTTGCATCAACCCATATTCATCCCACAGCTGAGATACGGGTCTCCTCTCAATTGAAGGGGTTTTAGAGCGTACTTCACCACGCTGCTCAAATGGTGGATGTTAGTGTTTTCATGCCGCTCAAAGGTCACAAAGCTTACGACTTTTCCCCCACCCTCCTAAGCAAAAATTAAGGATTATAAATAAGGAGGGGATAATAGATATTGCCCCTCACCACATTGGATCCGTGGCTGGTCACCGTATATGTCAAACTAGTATTATATCTTTTATATAAGTACTATTTTTTTTTCTTCTTTTAAATGGCATTCTTGAATATCTACAATTCTTAAAGATTGACTGGCAGGTAATGCTTTTGGCAAAGTGTTGAAATAAATAATCAAATATTATGTTGGCAATCATTTGAGTTATTTTTATCCTGTCGGGTAGCAAACGACCCCTCTAATAAGAAGCGGTGACGCCTACATATCTTCTTAGTTTGGAGCATTTGAATTCTGATTTCTTTTGTGTTTTATAAAAATAGTATCATCATCTAATGGGTTTCTATCTAAACAAAAAAGAAAAATACTGAGGCAAAAACACAGGCAAAAACTCAACTGTTATGTCTGTACACAAACTAAGAAAAACGTTTTTAATTACTTCTCATAGATGTTTCTATTAAAAGATTTTATAAATAGCCTTTTTGATAGAAAGGAATTAAAAAATCTTACCTAATACATTTTTGCACTGGATTTTTTTTTATACCACGTCAGGTGTGAAGCGGTTACCGTTGCAATATTCTACGCTCGCAACATGAAATAGCGTTCGCGCACCACCACCTCCGCAGCCAACGCTACTCCTTCCATCCTGGTGACCTCACTCACTCGCACTCAACAATCCTCCAAAGAATTCAACGTTCAAGAAATGATGGTAGGATGAGGAAGAGGATGGTGATTTCGTAGTCGGGCAGCGTATAGATAAACTAGCGGCCGCCCGCGACTTCGTACGCGTGGAGTTAGTTATTTGCATAATTTTTAATTGTATTCGAAAAAGCTAAATACCTAATGAAAGGAAAAAACAAAAGAAAAATTTAAACAATCAACATCTAGACGAATTTTTAGAATCAATGAAGTCGACGGATAATATTTTTTCAAAACCTTTCTGTAAAACTTAGAATACTTTTTGTTGTTATAATAAAACATCCCTTCTTATAATAGTAAGTATTTAGTTGTTTTCAATAATAATAATTCTTACTTACTTAAATATCATTTAAAATCCTTCTGCCATAATTACTTTAATTTAACTTCACTTCACAACATAATACAACTGACTTTCATACAAAATACCATTCGCCGTTTTAATCCCAAAAAGGGGTTGATTTCTAAAGATACATTATTATTACACATCCACACCATCTTCTTTCCTCACCAGATTCTATTCTAGTCTGCCGGAAAACACACGGCCAAAGGATCTAAACGTTTGGTTTGAATTATTTGAAAATAACGGTCTAAAATCAGTCGCAAAAGGACGGAGGAGAGACGGATCACATGTTCGTTACACCCCCCCCCTCTCATAATGTATAAAAAAAACTACTCTCTAAAAAGTAATGCGTAAAAAAAATATACGCTTCGAATTGAGAACCTCCTCCGTTTTTTCGTCGGTTACTAAAGACTAAAATGGTTTATAATGGTGTGAATCGGGGTGAAGAGCTTGTGAAAAAATAAAGAATCATTGCACGAAACATCGTGTCTGTGTGTGACAGATGATCATAATGTTTAAAACGTAATATATTACGTCACGCGCACGCGAGTAGGTCTGTGAAATATATTTTGATATAAACTATTGACAGCGACATATATTAAACGTGAACATATATTTTACTCATTCTTTAAGAATGACTGCTACGTAGCAATACGCTGTGTTTACATATATACAATATGACATGTAATTCGACATTATTGATGAGCTCGGTGATCAGATGGTTAGCAATGGCCACTTTGACTCCGAGGTCGCGGGTTCGATTCCCGCATAAGACAAATATTTGTGTGTGTTTTCTATGTATTATATGTATGTATTTACAAAAAATATATATGTAATATATCAGTCATCAGATACCCATAGTACAAGCTTTGCTTAGTTTGGGGCTAGATAACCGTGTGTAATTTATCCAGAAATGTTTATATTTATTTATTCATATTGTAATATATATACAAACTAAGTTGTTTATTGTACTGTCTGATTATTTAAAAAAAACGACTCGTATTGGCAAGTTTCTTTTAAGCATTTCTTCTTCGCCAATGGTCAATACCGAAATGCTAGTAGATAAAAATAATGACAAAAATGGAGAGGGCAATGCTTCGAGTTTCTCTAAGGGAGCGAATCCGGAATGAAGAAATTAACGGAGAACAAAATCGGTCGACATAGCTGTTAGACTCGGCGAGTTGAAATGGCAGTGGATGGGACGGCTGGCCACATCTGCCGAGTCAGCGATGGCAGATGAGGGAGGAAAGTCCTAGAGTGGAAATCATGTATGGGGCGACGAAGCGTAGGGCGCTGCCTCTCTAGATTCACAGATTAGATAAAAAAAGTGGCTGGTAGCGGTTGAATGCGGAAAGCGGAGGATCGCATATGGTGGAAAGCATTGGGAAAGGTCTACATCCAGCAGTGGTAGATACAGGCTAATAATGATGATGATGAATCGGCTTAAGCTTAGGCGATAGGGATCCAGGCGTCTATAAAATTTAGTCTATTGTAATAAGTCTATGACGTAGAGTCTCTATCATAAGTTAGTAAATTGCAACATTGTAGGCACTTATGAACCCGAGTGGTTCAAGTAGGTGCGGTAAATGTTCACATAACCGCGGTAATGCTCCGCGTAACAGAGTCGCTTAAACTCGTGCAAATGAGCGATGAATAGGTGAGTAGGATGTGTTATGTGGTTTATTCGTCAATGGAATGTCGATAGTCAAATATAGAATACTTTGTACGTGAATTATTTCAGATGAATACCGGTTGACGTTATTCATCCCACTGCTAGGATACGGGCCTCCCCTCAATTGAAGGGGTTTAGAGCATACTCCACCACGCTGCTCAAATGCGGGTTGGCGAAGTATATTTCGAGACAAATTGAAAATTAATTACAATTTTGGATGTTATGCAGAAAGTATCCACAAATGTAGCAACATGTTGATATTGCTACTTTTGCGTAAACGCTATTTTTTAATTTAATTATTTGTGTTCTAACATCAATTTCTATGTTTTTACTCAACTGTCGAAGAAGAAGAAGCATTTATTATGCCAAAAATAAATATACACACATAACAAAAACATATTAATATTAACATTAATTAAAATTCTTATTCTAATAACTTTACAACACATATGGGTTTAATGGCCTCTGCTCTACATATGCCACATTATATATAGTGCAGCGCCTATTTACTTCTTTGCCAAGCTCTACAGCCTAAATCGCTTGATTGATTTCAACACTCAACGTCTCTGTAAGAGGGACATAGTGTTTATTATTCCAGTAATATTTCATGGTAAAAATTTAAGGATAATAACAAAAAAAAATCGGTTGTCTGTAAAGTCAGTTTACTGACGATAGTAGAACGTGACAACGTCATAAGAAAATACTGATGTAATGTTTGCATTTTTCAAAAGAAAATTTTAATGTAACGCCTCAGAGCGAGGTAACGCCGCATGAGTATATGTTTTTTCGTGCGTGCAGCCGGCTCCATCAAATTATAAGACGTTGTCACATCAAAATGTCAGAATTTTGAGTCGGGTTTTTTGTTTCGGTTAATATTGTTTGGGGGAAAAGAATACAATTAAAAAAAATACATTGCTGTAATATCACGGTGTCAGTTACAATGTAACGAACGCGAAGTTCGTCTCCGTTTGGAGCATAGCATAATTCTCGCAAGTAATGTTAGTAGGTAGTTGGCGCGAACAAATCTCGGAGCTCTGTTTATTAGCGGGTATGTGGTGAGTAAACTTGTACGTGATAATAGTATTATATTACATTTTTTACTGTTACAATATTGAGAACATGAATGGATGGACATGATTATTGTATACAAATAAATGAGTAATAAGCACCAATGCATTAGTTCTAACACAGCTTCAAATAAGAACTCGCCTGTCCGCCATATGCCAACAGCGCACTCTTTAATATTTCGGCCACATAATGCGCAGAGGCCACGATAATTTGGAAAAACTGATAGTGGTTGGGAACGCCGAAGGCAAGAGCTCGCGTGGACGTTCACCAACAAGATAAGACTCGTCGTCTTCAAAATTATATACGGTTGTAAGAGACGCGCTGGACTGAAACCGGTGGAAGCAGATCATTCGCTCCAGATGTAACCCAGATGCTGACCACGATCCTCAGATATGAGGGACCGACTCGTGAGAGAGAAAATGAGTATTAAGGACTTTATATTTTGCACGCCAGTTTCTGGTGAAATGTGTATATTTAAATTTTAACAGCTTTGTATAGGTACCACATTTTACGCAAATAAAATTCATTCGTTCATTCATTATTTCATTTGTTAAGACACTGTTGAACCTAGTTTCAGAACAAACGACCTTTAACCACATTTCTAGTCTATTTAGTGTTCTATGGCTTTTCTTTTGTGCGTATCTAAAATTCGATTTGTAGTCACTCGCCACAAGCACTACCGTACTCCCGTTACGTAGGTAACTCGGTTTGACACTATTCGTCAGTTAGATCTAGTCGGTATAACATGATAAGATAAGCTATGATAAATTTATTTGCGAAAATAAGGTACAAAAGATGTTACAAATACATAGGTATCCAACTTATTCTACTACCCTCGTAGGGGCGTGCAAATTTTTCTTTAGTCAATTTTATATAAATCACATTCAATAAAACATTCTTAAATTTCCATAATTACAATTACAATAAATAAATAAATTAATAAATACAATACAATAGTCAATAATTTCTAAATATGTCATTCATGTATTCAGTTACAGTATAATATGACTTATTTAAGAGCCATTCGTGTAAGTTCTTCTTAAATAATGACATTCATAATGTTTTTAATTTGTCCGGCAAATGATTACAATTTTTTATTGCCATGCAATGCACGTTGTCGGAATATAATGCGAGTCTCTGCTTAGGTACAAGTAATCTATCTTAATGTCTACTTCTGGAACTTATACAATCACCGTGCTTAATAAAAAGGTACTGATATTTCTGAACGAAAATACACATTTCTTAGATATATAAACACGGAAGAGGTACAATATTAGATTTTTTTAACAGGGGCTTACAACTGTTCATTACATCAACATTGTGTATAACTCGAATACATTTTTTTTGACATATGAATACTTTTAATACATCGACTGAGTTACCCCATAAAATAACTCCATATCTTAGCAACGATGACACATAGCCATGGTAAGCCATGATGGCAACTTTAATTGATGCTATACATCTCACTCTTCCTAGCACATATACAAACCTATTCAGTTTGCGACAAAGTAAATTTATGTGACTTTTCATTCAAGATTATCCAATGTTATGCCAAGAAAAACAGTTGATTCTATTTCTTCAATTTTTGCATTATTATATGTTATATTAATAGGCATGGTCCAAGTAAATAACACAATTTGAAAATACACACACACACACATATATATATACACTTTTTTTTTTATACTTACGTCGAGTGGCAGACAAGCATATGTGATGTGAAGCGTAACTGTAGCCATTTTAACGCTCGCAACATGTAATTATCGTTCGCGCGCCATCACCCCAACTGCCAATGCAGCAACTTCTTCCTTTCTGGGGACCTGACTCACTCGCAAGTTCACAACAACCCTCAAGGGAATTGTTATTTCTACTCTCTGAGGTGAAAGTACGTCCACAGATGGGCAGCTGACAAATACGCTGTTCCAGCTGATCGTAGACAGCTTGTTACACCCCATATGTTACACTAGTAATTAAAATCATCTAATGGATGTTATTCATATAGCTGTTTGATTTTATACTTGCCGCTGAATTCCACTATCGTACACCTCGCCATAAATTAAAATTCCATACATATCATCTTGATAATTGGCTATCTACTTAGTACCTAACTTTTAAAACGGAATGTTCGTTATATGTCATTGAATACAAAAAATATAGAAAATTATGCAATTATACAAAATACATTTCATGTGTTTTGAAGTTTTTATACAATGTTAGTAATCATCACAAAAGTTTTATAAATAAATATATGCGAAAACTTGTTGCGTTCAATACAATTAATACTCAATACGAAGCCACAATAAAATATTAATAAATACGTGAATTTCTGTATAAATTTACATCCATTTTTGTCTAAAATTAGCTCAAATGTACACACACTAGTGCATTTCTTTTTTGGTTTCGTATTGTCCTGTCGATTGTCAATTTTTACTATACTACATCTATGCTATAAATATAAACAACAAAGTGTATAAAAGGCAGCCTTATACTTATGATATGAAGGAGTTGCTGCGTTGGCAACGGGGGTGGCAGCGCACGAGCGATATTTCATGTTGCGAATGTTAATATGGCTACGATAACCACTTCACATCAGACGGGCCGTATGCTTGTCTGCCCGACGTAGTTTAAAAAAATTTAAAAAAAAACGGGTTGTACTCCGGTTAAAAACTTGAACATTAACATTTTGCATTTTTGAATATTTTGAAATGGTTAGGGAATAATTGCTATATTTATTAGTATAAAAGTACCTACTATCATTTATGTGGTAAAATACAATATTCATTTATTGCGCTATCGTACACAAACATGACAATTTATTACATTAAAAATAAACAGCAAGGAGCAGACATACATTTTCGCCGCGCGATAGAAAGAGAGGGGGATATTACTTCTTACTTCCTCCCCTACGCCGCGCCGGCGGTCTACTCTCCCTCCGTCTTACGAATTTTCGATCAGGTCACGTGTCCTGACGCGAGTTTAACATTTTTCTCATCTCAAAAAGTGCACAACGCCGCTTAGGAAGCTTTCACTTCAAAAAAACTTACGCCCGAAACTTTGGAGTGAGTACGCCTCTGATACATAATAAATAAACACGCAGTATCTACGGGTTTCCTAAACTTGTGTTGTACAAAATAAAACATAATTTTAAATAATTCATGTACTGGGTGAAAATTATTCAAATTTCTATATAAAGTTTTGAGAACAATAAATGGAGGGTCTCTGTGATAAATTGAAGAATTACACTGGAAACGGACAATGCGTACACGTGCAAACGAAAAAGGGACGATAAATATAATGGGGATTCGTGATACGTTTCAAACGGCTATAACGCCCGCCCCGACAGGCAATTGTCATTTAAATCCTCCCAAATGAATCGTTTGTGGGACACCCTACATGTAAGTCACAGAGGGAAAAAATACCATACAGAAAACTCACTAACCACCCAGTCTACTAGTGACTTCGTAGGTTGTTAAAACAATGATTTCTCTACGCTAAAATCTGACAGCAGAGTCAGGTGGCCTTTACTTTCCTCAGTGCTCTGCAATATTTCGCTCGGTGTAGACGCTTTCGAGCCCGCCCGTTATAGTGGCGAAATTAAATTTCGAACCGCGTTCGAATTTTGAAAGATAAACTATTTTAACAAACGCTTAAATATGATTGCTTATAAAATATTATAGCTAGTTATAAAACAATGGCTATTTAAAAATAACGCTAATGAAGTTACCACGTGTTTAGTGATTGTGTTATTTTACGTGTAGAATTGAAAATGTTTCGGCGAGAATTGATAACGCTTTCATCGCTTTTCCTCATGCTTTTTGGAGGTGAGTTTTTTTTTTTTATTATTTCATGATCGGATTCTCTTTGCGATAAGCGACGGTGCGGTTGAAGAATGGTATAAATATTTAAAATCCTTTTAAAGCGCTTTTGTGCGCGTTGCCTTTTGTAAACTTTTGGTAAATTTAAAATTTGGACCACTTTACCCAACTAATTAAATAGGTAATGTGGACGGTTATGAATATTTTTTGTATATTATTACGTTGTGAATAGCCAAATAATAGCGATTTTTACTAACTGCGGCGTAGTTGATAGATGTGTACAGCGTAGCAGTTTTTATTTTAATTAATATGATAACATTTACTTATATGCAATAACAAACATAAAATTATGTTTAAATATAAATTATAACGGGTATGCATTTAGTCTTTATTAAATAACAAAATTGTAAAAATATATTCATATTTAGTAAATAAAGCGATTTAGTCATACCTGCATCTAGTCTTATCGAGAAGTAGTCTTAAAGCTTCTAACCCGTAAATAGTATATTAGTTAGAAGAATTCGCAAAGACTTTTTAAAACTTTTATAAACAAAGCGCGTATCAAAGAAGTATTCGCCGCGCCTGATGTTAGCGGTTATTGTAGCATATAGACGCTCGCACACAAGGTGAATCATGCTTTGCCACCTATACTGCTGAAGTTGTACCTCCTCAGGAGCGTGCTGGTGACGGTAACCTCTCTCAATAGCAGGAAAGTAACAGCCTTGTAGGAACTGATATTGAATACGGTTTTTTTGTGGTCGAGATTATAATTATATAAGGTAGGTAAGTCTTCACAGACAGTTTCGTAGACAAACGAAACATAAAAATAATTATGAGGAATAAAATAACGTAAGGTTGCCCCGCGTAGCCATGAGAAGGTAGCGCTACGTGAGGTCTTCTGATACTGGATACGTACGGCTCTATGTGCAACTTTACTGTACAAGTGATTTTGTTTCTAACAAAACTTTTATTTTATTATTTTGTGTATCTTCAATAAAAAGAGGCTATTGTTGATTGTTTTTTTTTTGATATAATAGTCATTGATTGCACGGTATTAAAATGTTTTGTAGAAACACGTTACAGTATAAAAACATTTTTAACATGTGATATTTTCTTACCTAATAATGTACAATTTGACCAATGGCCTAAGTGACGTCAATCGGCTTATCACTAAAAATAACAACTACATATATTTTTATATTTTACGAGTACATATATTTCTACATATATATAAATTAACAAATAACAAATTTATTATTAACTATTGGCCTCCCGTGACTTATCCCGCGTGTGCTTCAGAAAGTAAACAATTATATATACTACTAGCGGCCGCCCGCGACTTCGTACACGTGGAGTTAGTTATTTGCAAATAATTTTTAATTACATTCGAAAAAGCTAAATACCTAATTAAAGGAAAAAAATAAAAAATGTTAATTTTTTTTTTTAAAATCAATGAAGTCGACGGATATTATTTTTTAAAACCTCTTTGTAAAACCTAATGTACTTTTTATTGTTATAATTAAACATCCCTCATTATAATAGTAAGAATGTAGTTGTTTTCATTATTTTTTATATTTAAATATCATTTAAAATCCTTCTGCCATAATTACTTTAACTTCAATAATTATGGCAGAAGATATTATAACATTGGATTTTCATACAAATTTCCAACCCCCGTTTTAACTCCAAAAAGGGGTTGATTTCTAAAGATACATTATTAGTACACCTCCATACTATCTATACATTTTAAATTTTAAGTTTCTTACTCTAAAAACATAGAGCTGTCATACAAACTTCCAACCCCCATTTTAACCCCAAAAAGGGGTTGATATCTAAAGATACATTATTAGTACACCTCCACACCATCTATAGAGCATACATTTTAAAATTCAAGTCTCTTACTTCAAAAACATAGAACTTTGA
Source organism: Hypsopygia costalis (assembly GCA_937001555.2). Classification (NCBI taxonomy): domain Eukaryota; kingdom Metazoa; phylum Arthropoda; class Insecta; order Lepidoptera; family Pyralidae; genus Hypsopygia; species Hypsopygia costalis. Next base: position 4,200,649 of record OW443333.2, on the reverse strand, counting down.
TTTCCAACCCTCGTTTTAATCCCAAAAAGGGATTTATTTCTAAAGATACATTATTAGTACACCTCCACACCATCTATAGAGCATGCATTTTAAATTTCAAGCTTCTTACTTCAAAAACCTAGAACTTTCATACAAATTTCCAACCCCCGTTTTAACGCCTAAAAGGGGTTGATTTCCAAAGATACATTATTAGTACACCTCCACACCATCTATAGAGCATACATTTTATTTTTAAATTTCAAGTCTCTTACTTCAAAAACGTAGAACTTTCATACAAACTTCCAACCCCCGTTTTAACCCCAAAAAAGGGTTGATTTCCAAAGATACATTATTAGTACACCTCCACACCATCTATAGAGCATGCATTTTAAATTTCAAGTCATTTACTTCAATAACATAGAACTTTCATACAAACTTCCAACCCCCGTTTTAACCCCAAAAAGGGGTTAATTTCCAAAGATACATTATTAGTACACCTCCATACCATCTATAGAGCATACATTTTAAATTTCAAGTTTCTTGCTTCAAAAACATAGGACTTTCATACAAACTTTGGACCCCCGTTTCACCCCCTTAGGGGTTGAATTTTCCAAATTCCCGTCTTAGTGAGCGCCTACGTCCTAAAAGGAACCCTCTTGCAAAATTTGAGACTCCTAGCACTTGTAGTTTCTGAGATTTCGTGATGAGTGAGTGAGTGATTTTCTCTTTTATATATATAGATTACTACGTAGTACTATTACTTATACCGTGCTATTAAATAACGTTCAATCAAAATAACAAACTCGTCTGCTTTATAATATTACTAGCGGCCCGCCCCGGCTTCGCACGGGTGGATTTTAGCTGATGCCCGCGACTTCGTTCGCGTGGACTTTATGATTCCGGCATATTAATATAAATACGAACTAATGTAGATACATAAGAAAATATTTGTGGCAGTATTATACGTTAAAAGTTAAAATATTTTATTTTTATTTAAGATAGTAACCATAGTTTAAATATATATATACATATATATAATAAATGAAGGGAGTCTTTTCTTTGGGAGCTAATATGAAAAGACCTGAAGCGTTACTAACCCTCGATAAAGTCACGTAAAGTTAGCCATGCGAGAAACAACCTCGTATTTTAGTTTATTGTCAAAGCAAAGCAAGTGGTCACACAGAACTGTGTACATTTAAAATTAAAATGGAAAATTGTTGGAGAAGGGTGGTATTATCATCATCAGGTCATTATAGTCTCCACTACAGGAGCATGACCCTCTCTCGTCCGTCCCAGACAGGAGGATTTCGCCTACACTCCCCACGCTGGCCAGACGGGTTGGGGAGGCCTGATCGATGTTTTATAATGTATTTCCCTTAGTCGCCTTGTACGACATCCACGGGAAGATACGGAGTGTTTCTATTATAGTCTGCCGGAAACCACACGGCCATAAGAAGGAAGAGTGGTATACGCGGAATAAATACAGTTTCATCGGCATAACTCCCAGTGAGAATCTCAGCTTCAATTATACATATTTCGCTGCTAAACATTGACTTTACTTCAGGAAAGAGATCTTCCCCAAATTTTAATAATATTTTTGAAAACTCTTGGGCACGTAAAGTTCTATCTGCAGCTTCTACTGCCTTATACCATTTTCGCATTCATCTGAAACGATTAGACAGCAATCCTGAAACATCTTCGCTTTGTCACAGTTTCGTGTCACAAAGCATGTCGGTATTTCCGTTCTGAATAAATCGAGTAGAATATTGAACATTGTATTTGCGTCCTTCCGCCTAGAAGTAATATGGCTGCAATACCTGGCGATGCTGCTGTGAGATATTATTTTGGCGCCTGATTTCAGTGAGGATTGCTTTCGTCAGACACAATACAATACAATCAATATTTTGTTAAACTATTTATTGTTATTTTAAGTATTATTTTTGGGGTGTATGTGGTTAATCAACATCTTTGAACCAAAGTCATCTTCACCTGCTCCACACGGTGCACCCTGCTGACTGACAAACGAAGCTCTGGCGAAAAGAGAGGTAGGGAGCGTAATTGTAAGCTACCCGACTGGGGAATGTACCTCCACCTCACAGAATACCGCAGCCAAATAACAATTCCCTTGAGGGTTGTTGTGTTCCTGCGAGTGAGTGAGGTCACCAGAAAGGAAGGAGATGCTGCGTTGGCAGCGGGGGTGGGGGCGCGCGAGCGATATTTTATGTTGCGAGCGTTAATATGGCTACGGTAACCGCTTCACATCAGGCGGGCAGTATGCTTGTCTGCCACCCGACGTAGTATAAAAAAAAAATTAAAAAAAATAGGTAGCTTTTTTAGTTTTATTTGCTGTTATATCGTGTTTTTTAGTTATTTTTTTAAACTATAATTTATTGTAAACCCCATGTTGTTTATGCAAATAAATTTAGCTTTGTTCTGCATCAGGTGTTCCAAATCTTGGATTTTTATACCTCAACAAAAAATGCTCGTCAGGCTGAACAACTTTTGCTAAGGCGTCATTTTTATATTTCTTATAATTTTGCTGAACCATTATGGTTCTGCATCACGTGTTCTAAATCTTGGATTTTTATACCTCAACAAAAAATGCTCATTAGGCTGAACAACTTTTGCTAAGGCGGTATTTTTATATTTCTTATAGTTTAGCTGAACCATTATGGTTCTGCATCACGTGTTCCAAATCTTGGATTTATATTTTTACCTCAACAAAAAATGCTCAACAAGTTGAACAACTTTTGCTAAGGCGTCAATTTAATATTTCTTATAGTTTACCGGAAACAATTTTGGTTTTGCATCAGGTGTTCCAAATCTTGGATTTTTATACCTCAACAAAAAATGCTCATCAGGTTGAACAGCTTTTGCTAAGACGGTATTTTAATATTTCCTATAGTTTACCGGAACCATTATGGTTCCGCATCAGGTGTTCCAAATCTTGGATTTTTATACTGAGATGGAAATTTCATGTCCACGTTTTCAAATCGATACCAGTTTCGTCATTGACGTCTCAGAAAATCATAGAATCAACACCCATATTGATATTATGACATTTCAACCAGAGCACTCCTGTGGGGGTGCCCATCGCACCCCCACATGAGTGCTCTTGTGTCACGTCGGTTATGTTAGATTATAAAATAGCTGTTGTTTTCGGAATCAGTGACCCGATAAACCATAAAAACAATACCCATGACGATTTTCAGACGTTTGCACCTCATTTCATCCCTTTAGGGGTTGAATTTTGAAAAATCCTGAAACACGTGTTTATTCATTTATCTATAGAAGAGCTCGTGTAAAGTTTCGAATAAAATAGTCCAACTAATCTTGGTTCCCCATACAAACTTTGGACCTCCGTTTCACCCCCTTAGGAGTTGAATTTTCCAAATTCCCGTCTTAGTGAGCACTTACGTCCTAAAAGGAACCCCCTTGCAAAATTTGAGACTCCTGGCACTTGTAGTTTCTGAGATTTCGTGATGAGTGAGTGAGTGATTTACTCTTTTATATATATAGATTATAAATCTAACAAGTTTGTTTTATTGGTTGAACGCGCTCAACTCAGGAACTACTGGTTCGAATTGGAGATTTTTTTTTAATGTTGGATAGATCATTTATCAAGAAAGGCTAAAATGTTTTATAACATCACGGTACGACTAATAGCATCGGAGCATTAATAAAAAATGTTGCAAAAACGGGGAAAATTTATTCCCTTTGAGAGCTTCCGTTGCGTGCGCTTCGTAAACGGTTAAGGTTACGCAACAATCATGTATGACGGAATTGTTCCTGTTAAAAAGTTCTAAAAGAAGATAAGATAAAATAAAATTCGTTTGTTCACAAAAATAATGTTATAAAAACACATGTTAGAGATTTTAGTGTCGCTTATCCCTACACGCCCATATTTGATAGCGTAGACAAAAATATGGGTGTGTGAATATATCGTTCAATTATTACATTGTTTATTTAAAATATCAATAACATGTCATAAATTAAATCACAATTTTATGTCGTAGATATTTGTCATATATATATATATATATATACAGACATGCGAGTGGTAAAATTTAATGTTTTTTTTTTATATGAAGGAAGCCATGTAGTATTTGTCTACCTTTACATACATATGTAAAGGTAGACAAATACTATCTAATATCATACATAGACGAAGTTGCGCGGGTCAGCTGGTTGTTGCAACTGCTCTTCTAGTCGGTGCATCGAGATAAAACATACAACAGATCTGTTAGATGGCTGCAGTATTACAACTGTGAATACCGCATCCATTTTCGTGAAGAAGTTTAAAGCAGTTTTCATAAGAGACTACAGCATGGGTTCTTCAAAAAGGGCGAAGAGGTTTTTACGTGGTCGGCAGCGCGCGTGTTGCATGCGTCCTTAGACTGCGGTAACTGTTTTCCATTAGGCGGGCCGTATGCTTGTTTGCTAATTTAGTAAGTATAAAAAAAAAGTTTTTGTACGAAGAACATACAGACGGACAGTCGAAAATTATAAATCTCTCAAATGTATTTTTTATATACGCTATGTATAGATGTCGGCCATTTTGAATTTTAGTAAATGTACCTATAGATAAACAGCGATGATAAACTCCTGAAATTAAAACATTTACATATGTCTAATCATCATCATCATCATCATCATCAGGTCATTTTAGTCTCCACTACAGGAGCACAACCCTCTCTCTTCCGTCCCAGACAGAAGGAGGATTTGGCCTACACTCCCCACGCTGGCCAGACGGTATGTCTAATACCAAAACAATAATTATTTTGAACATCGCAATGATAGTATTAATTAAAACAACACTAGGCGTCAAAAACGAACACCAATGTCTTACCTCACAATTAGTTCGCTTAAGCTAGCCGACGAATCTTACGTTTGTGACGATCGATTGAAATAGGTAAAAATGCCATTTATAGCTAGCTATCCATGCAACAGCCGGAGCCGTTTTCTGATGCAATATAGTATGAGTATGCCATATCTTTAGAAATGTAACATCATGGGAACAACGTTATTAATATTAAAACATTCTTAAGCTCCTTGGGGGAGCGGTTTGCCCAAATTCCCGTAAAGGTGTTTTTATACCACAAGCATTTTTATACGCGAAGCAAATAATCATACGATTTGCCTGATGGTAAGCAGTCATTGGCGTATTTGGATGCTTATCTCATCCTCCCATACTCATCCCTTGCTGACCCCGTAGCCCGACCCCTTTACGCATTTCTTGAAGAAACCCACCCAACAAATCTGGATAGAGAGTTCATATTCAGCAACCTGTGACCTCGAGATCTTAGGTTGTGGAAGCAGAGAAAATATATATGGAACCTCATAGTACGCGTCCATTTTGGTTCCAATGTATTAATTCCCTGCCTATGGCGGTTACTGCGACGAATTTAAGAGCTGCGGGCATTATGTTAAACAATTCCTCTGTTGTATTAAATTCTATCAGATTAATTCATTAATGAAATCAATTATACAATTTTCAATCAATTGATAATTCAATCTCGGTTCAGTCAATTTTCATTCTGCGATGTAAAATAATTACGAGAATTGACCTTGTAGGTATGCTGTGACCATGGCGATTTATATTTTTTGAAGTTGAATTAACAACTAACTCGTCCGCTACGAGGTACAAGAATTACGTCGGGGTCACCAGTGTGGAAGTTAGATGTTAGATTTGCAAACCACTACTAATATAGTTCCCAACAAGAAATAACTAGCTACGTAAAACTGGCTGGTATACTAACATCCGCCCGAATCATAGTTACACTGGATAATTTTATTTACCCATAGTCACATTACTCATTGTGAATATCGAGCCTATTTAAAAAAAACCGGCCAAGTGCGAGTCGGACTCGCGCACGAAGGGTTCCGTATCTATAAAAACAATCGGCATAAAAATCACGTTTGTTGTATGGGAGCCCACTTAAATATTTATTTTAATCTATATTTTAGTATTTGTTGTTATAGGGGCAACAAAAATACATCATCTGTGAAAATTTCAACTGCCTAACTATCACAGTTCATGAGATACAGCCTGGTGACAGACGGACAAACGGACAGCGGAGCCTCAGTAATAGGGTCCAGTTTTACCCTTTGGGTAAGGAACCCTAAAAATGACAAAAAAAAATCACGTTTGTTGTATGGAAGCCCCTCTTAAATATTTGTTTTATTATTATTTAATTATTTATTTTTAAAGTGAATATACAATTAAATATTATGTGACTATTTCAAACGTACCTATTGCCGTTATCAATTGCGAGCAAAAACGAGCAAAAAAAATCACGTTTATTGTATGGGAGCCCCCTTAAATATTTATTTTATTCTATATTTTAGTATTTGTTGTTATAGAGGCAACAGAAATACATCATATGTGAAAATTTCAACTGTCTAACTATCACGGTTCATGAGATACAGCCTGGTGACGGACGGACGGACGGACAGCGAAGCCTTAGTAATAGGGTTCCTTTTTACCCTTTGGGTACGGAACCCTAAAATTAGGATCTATTGACTATAGATCTGAGTTATTTTGATAGTTGGTGGGGACTAGCGTGGCTACTAAATTAAAGATATAGCATCAATTATCACGTTTTTATTTCTAACTGCCGCGAATATTATACCTATTCTCAGCTAATAAATAGTTGTTGTAGCGGGCGAGTTACTTGTGGATGCAACTGTACACTCGCTACAAATTAGTATTCAAGTTTTTTTTAAATACAATTTTTTTTTATATCATAAGAGGAGGGCAAACGAGTACGTGGGTCACATGATGGAAAGAAATCACCACTGCCCATGCAACACCAAGGGGTTGCCTATCCGATGCCAGCCTATACTCTATTTCACGAGCTCGGTTGTCGAATGGTTAACAATGGCCAATTTGACTCCAGATCGCGGGTTCGATCCCCGCACAAGACAAACATCTATGTTCATCAACATGTCGGTTTGTCTTGGTTGGTTTTATATGTATTTAGAAAAAAATGTATTTAAGTATAATATCAGTTATCAAATACCCATCGTACAAGCTTTGCTTAGTTTGGGACTAGATGGCAGCATGTAATTTGTACAGGAAAATGTATTTATTTATTTATTATACTCCTTTATTTCTTTCTAATTCACTTAACTTCTCTTAAAAATAATATTATATATTAGATATTATGAAAAAGCATAACCGCAAAATAATTTCTAAAAGTACAGTAATATAAATCACACACATAGACGCAGTCACACACACAACACACAAACACACACACACACACGCACACACACGAAACACGCACCATTTAACTCCCTCACATTTTCCTTTCCTAAAGAAGATTAGGTTAATTTATGTTTTTTTTTTTCCTCCCCAACGTAACAACGAAAGGGTCGTGCTCCTGTAGTGGAGACTAAAATGGACCTGATGATGATGATGTTATAGACTATAGTGCTCACTTTTGTGTTTGAATTTCGGAGGAGACTACTGCAGATCATCGTTTCAATATTGAATTGTATATAATAACTTTGTTCCAAATAAAATTCCAGTATTATTGTTATTATTTTTTCTATATATTTGTTGTTACTACTTTTATTACTTATCCTCGAAACTCAACTTTCAAACTAGTCGTCGATAACCAGCACTAACTCTACGTAAGTCATTCATTTATAATTCAGTAAAATTATCCAGCCATTTACGAGCATAAACCTTCTAATTCAAGACGAGCTTAGCCTGACATAGGCATTGTCATCTGACAAAACTTTACATAACTGGAATACAGTTCAGACTCGTTACTAACTTTGCTGGTTTGGGCATTGTAACGAATTCCAACAACCCCATCCCAGACTTATACGGATATTTGTACAGATATCTGTTATCAGATTATGTTATTGTTTGAGTTATATATGACTATGCGTATCTCTTTGCATATTCTTCATAATATTTTGTATATTCTTTATGTGTAGGAATAAACCGAGCATTTAAAATTGTGAAACTGGGCGTCTATTATACTGACTTGGCGACTAAAGTTGATATAAAATATACCATCATCATCATCATTATCATCAGCCTGCATCAACCCACTGTTGGATAAGGCCTTTCCCAATGCTTTCCACCATATGCGCTCCTCCGCTATCCGCATCCAACCGCTACCAGCCACCTTTACAGATACAAGTGGCGTCCTTTGGTAGAAGTTTCCCACCTTTCCTGCCATTCAGACAGCAATGTTTCAAATACTTCATTAATAGGTTTGAACAGTCTAACTATTTTTTCACGATCACGCGTTTTCAAGAATCAGGGACCATATTTTTAGATGTATAGTACATTGAAGCGCGGCGTTGTACTTCTAAGTCTACCGGTAACACACCTGCTAGCACGGGTAGTGCCTCGGTGCTTACAGTTCTATACGACTTACATAAAAATATCAGAGCAAGGCGCTGGCTTTGAAGCAATTTACGACGTGCTGCACCTATAGTAGCCCTATCTGCCCACGCAGGTGAACCGTACGTAACACAACCTAAGTATGTGGCGGTATAAATAGCTTTTAACGTTTTGAAAGTTAATCCCCACGTAGAGGTAGAAATTCGTGTTAAGGCATAGAAATTCTTTTTTGCTTTTTCACCTACTTGCTTCATGTGCTCAATATAATTAAAATTTCTATCCAAAAGCAAACCTAAGTAACAAACCGAACTTCTATTAGCAACAGATACTCCATTAAAATGAAATCGCGGTGAAACCTGTAAATTTCCCTTAAGCAAGAGTTGATATGTTTTATGTGGCGCAAAATCGAGATGATTACGATAACCCCAATCTGAAATTAAGCCTAGGCTAATGTTGGCTAGTTTCTCTATGCTAGATCTTGAATTAGCATTGATTAATAAGAGACCATCGTCAGCGTAACCAGTTAACGAGCACCCTTCCGGTAAGGGTAGGCTAAAAAAATCATCAAAACCGATATTCCAGAGATACGGTCCCAACACTGAACCCTGGGGGCAGCCCTGCGGTTCTCAAACTTTTCCGATGACGTAGCCCTTTTAATAAACTGTAATATGGTCAGTGGCGTAGTTACGCTAGACGGACCATGTATCAAAACTGATGGAGGCCCTTCGAGTCAAATATGAAGGTAGGGGGAGGTGTCAGCCTCTTCAGACTAAAATTCAAAGATTGTCATGAAATTTCGCTTTTATAATATTGGCGGAGGAACGCGGAAATGGCATGGAAAATTAAATATTAACAGCTGTTGGGTAGCCTATTTTTAAAACACAGGTATTATTAACATTGCAGTCGTTTTTTGAAATTTCTTTTTAAATTAGCTTCTTTATTACACTGAGTATTTACATTTAAATGATACTTTAGCTTAAGCGGTTCATTTTGGCGAATCTCTTCACACAACTTTCCTTGCAAAAATATTTTCCTAAAATATGTTATTTTCTTTGTTATGTAGGGATTTGGATATACAATGGTAAATGTCGATCTTATAATCCTTCCAACGCTTCTTTAAACTAATAGGTAGGGGAAAAAGTCTTTTCGCATTATAGTATGTATGAACTTGTAATAAAATCTCTTTGGTTATACCATTTGTATCTGAAAGGTTTTGATATCTTTAAAAAGTTTAAATTTTAAAAAAGATAATTCCAAATTCAAATTAGGTAAATGTGTGATTTTCATTTGTTTTTTTTTACTGTCAAGATGAGTGAATCTAATGAAGAAATTCGATACATTTTAAAATTTTACTACAAAAAAGGTAAAAATGCAACGCAAGCTGCGAAAAAATTTGTGACGTTTATGGACCTAGTGCAGTGTCTGTGAGAGTAGCACAAATTTGGTTTAGGCGTTTTCAATCCGGAAATTTTGATGTCAAAGATGCACGTCGCTCTGGTCGCCCTGTTACGGATAAAATGGATGCCATTTTTGATAAAGTGGAGCAAGATCGGCATATCAGTAGTAACGACGTAGCTGAAGAACTAGGAATTGACCACAAAAGAGTTTTGGCGCATAAAAAGGTCGTGGTCAAAGGCCGGTCAGGCTTCACAGACTCTGGCGAAACCCGGGTTAACCCGCAGCAAGGTGATGCTGTGTGTATGGTGGGATTGGAAGGACATTATTCATTATGAGCTGTTACCGCCAGGCAGGACTATCGATTCTGAACTCTACTGTGAACAACTGATGAGATTAAAGCAAAAACTTGAGAGAAAGCGGCCGGAATTAATTAACAGAAGGGGTGTGATTTTTCATCATGATAACGCTAGACCTCACACATCTTTAGCCACTCAGCAAAAATTAAGAGAGTTTGACTGGGAGGTGTTAATGCATCCGCCGTATAGTCCTGACCTTGCACCTTCTGATTTCCACCTGTTTCTGTCTCTTCAGCATTCTTTAGGCAATGTCAGGTTAACATCACGAGAAGACTGCCAAAACCACTTGTCGCGGTTTTTTGAACAGAAGTCCCAAAATTTATATAGTAATGGGATCATGTCTATACCTTCAAGATGGCAAAAAGTTATCGAACAAAATGACACCTACATACTTTAGTTAAATGTAAATAAACTTTATTAAAAAATGTTTTGAATTTTCATATAAAATACGAAAAGACTTTTTCCCCAACCTAATATATTCTTTTTCAATTATTGACTTCATTGAAGTTGATACTTTTGTGGATAACAATTAAGCTAGATGCACACTATAAAGTAAGTTCGTTCGAAGTCCGATCTCGTTTTGGTAAAATTTCTTCAAGACTAATCGCGTCTGGAATGGGATTCGATCGAAACTTGACTGTTACGAATAGTAGGAATACACACACTGTTTTTCATTTAATAATATTTTACCAGACCGAGATCGGACCGCGAACGAAACGTGATCGACCTTATTGTGTGGATCCGGCCTAGCGTACGCATTGATTTTAAGGAAGTCGGTTTCTTTTTATAGCTAACTAGCTTGCGCCCGCGACTTCGTATGCATGTATCCTGGTATCCCGTTGGAATTTTCGAAAATCCTTTCTTAGCAGACCTACGTCATAATAGCTACCTATATCATCATCATTATCAGCCTGTATCTACCCACTGTTGGATATAGGCCTTTCCCAATGCTTTCCACCATATGCGATCCTCCGCTTTCCGCATCCAATCGCTACCAGCCACTTTTTCGTCTTCAAACATTGGGGTATATCTGCGGTGAGGATGTGCCGAAGCTTCCCAAAAGCTGCCCAGCCTAGTCGAATGCGTCTATCGATCTCTTTGTTGAAATTACCCCGGCCCAGCTGTATGGCCTGTCCGAGGTAGATGTAGTCTTTAACCACTTCAATAGCATTCTCTACGACAACCAGGCTAGAGATGATGAGATCGTTGTACATAACTTTCGTTTTGTCAAAATTCATCCCCAACAAAAAGATCCTCCAGCGATTCAGCCATTATGACCACGTCATCGGCAAATCGTAAGTGTGAGATGTCCTCGCCGTTCACATTGATACCCCGTCTTCCAATCAAGAATCAAGCTTCTTAAATACATCTTCTAGTGCAGCTGTGAATAGTTTCGGGGAGATGACATCGCCTTGACGTACCACCCCCCGCTGCAGTTGAATAGGATCAGACTGCTGATTCTGGACGCGGACAGTCATTGTCGCAGCATTATATAGACATCTCAGCACTTCGATATAGCGTTGGTCTACTTGATATCGCTGTAAGGATTCCAGAACAGACCAAGTTTCGATGGAATGGAAGGCTTTCTCATAATCCACAAAAGCCATACACAACGGCAGATTGTGCTCAGTAGTTTTCTGCACAATCTGCCGCAGTGTATGAATGTGGTCTACGGTGCTGTACGAAACCCAGCCTGTTCCGGTGGCTGGTAGTCATCGAGCCTTCGAGCGAGACGATTTGTTTGAAAACAGCTTATACACGTGAGTCAGGAGCGAGATCGGCCTATAGTACTTCAATAAGGTTTTGTCGCCTTTTTTGAAGAACAAAACCACGAAACTCCTGGTCCACGCGGCTGGTGCGGTCCCATTGTGAATGACAGAATTAAACAGACGTTGTAGTTACTTTAGAACAGCAGTTCCTCCAGCTTTCAACAGTTCTGTTGTAATTCCGTCCTCACCAGGAGCCTTACCATTTTTCAGCTGATCAAGGGCCATCTCAATCTCACCCATGCTGATGTCAGGGATGTCTTCGGTGTAGTGGCGAGTTAACGGAGCTCGGCGATCACCTACACTAGCAGCCGGTGTAGGGACAGGTGCATGTGCAGCATAAAGATTGCTATAGTATCTCTCGATTTCCGCTAATATTTCTGCCTTCGAAGAGACGACACGGCCATCCTCCAGCTTGAGCTTCGACAGTTGCGCCCTTCCTGTAGGCTCTGAAAAGACTTTTAGTCCTTTAGTTTGCACTATCGCATTTTCAATGCAATTAGTATTGAAGATGCGATAGTCCCGGCGTATTAGCCTCTTAATTTGCCTGTTCAAGGTTCTACACTCTGTCGAAGCTCTTGCCGATGCCGTAACTTCTCTTCGCCTCTTCATAAGAGCAAGAGTCTTAGCTACCTATATGCCACAGTTCAACTCGATCTCTCTAGTGTTGAGCTGTGCATTGATAGATCAGTCAGTAATGGATTCGTCTTGATAACTTCGGCCATAATTCCACAGATAAATCCTTCGGTTTCCCCAAAGAGGTCACTGAAACGCAGCCAGGTAACGAAGGCAACAGGATCTACATCAGGGTCCTACAGCCGAAGCTGAAGCCGATTCCCACCGGACTTTTTGATTGCCAAAGTTTATACTCTAGAATAGATTATTGGCAATTGTGTATAACTTAATTGGCAAAAACTGAATATTTACCCATAAAGCTTTGTTTATTAATAACTTAAACCTAGGACCTATTTTTGGGAAGCAAAATATTCGATAGGAATCGAGATTCAGCTTCGGCGGTAGGGCCGCAGGTCTTTGGAGAGTCTGGTAAAACCTGCGGTCATCGGTACTTAATATTACAGGTTTCCGCCAGTTCTCTTTAGCCAAAGACAAAGGGGTTAATCTACGATCGATATTAACCACATCCCTATGCATTCCAACGGCAGTACGTAGGAAATAATCCCTGAGGCTGCATATCTCTCGATTATGTAGAGTCTTAGCATTTACAAAGCCTCGACCACTACATTTTCGAGAGATATACAACCTCATTACTGATGATCATGGATGATGCATTCTTTATTATTTTTATTTATATAAATATAATTTAATTACCACAATGGATGGTTTTTATCTGCTCATTAAAATTTTAATGATTGTATTTTTTTAAATCGTGCTGTTATATTAAATGAATTAATTTGAACTAATTGGAAACTGACTAATTGGATTATGTTTTTAATTCATAGGTTGATTAATATGCTGTATGGTGTCTTCTATTTAAGTTATTGTAGATATGTTTGAAAGACATTCAATATACCTATTTAGGATGTGTTCACCACCATGTTTGAGCCAAAGCTAACCTTAAATGCATGCGGTGTAGGAAGTATTAAACAAAATCAATAAAACAATATAATAATAATATAAATTGCGTTAGTTTCGCTCGTTCACTCAATAATAACACATTCATAAAAATAATATAGAGAATAATACTGTTACAGATTAAATAACGACAATTTATAAATGGTGATTACAACAATTTATCAAAATACTAAAAATAACAATGACACGGACGAAGCCACAGATATAAGTTAGTACTTTATAAATCGAAGGAATCGAGATATTTCCGCGGGGTTTAGATTAATATGCCGAATATGCTCCCCCGTGATCCCAGGGGGATCAGTCAATTCAGGAGATTGTCTCCCCCAGCTATACTTTCTTCTCCTATAAATCAGTTTGTAATCAGGAGTATTTGTCTCTTTATGTGGATTTGTAATTAGTTAAGGCGATAAGTATAATCAGCTCTACCACTGAATAAAAAAATCACGAATCGCAAATGACTGAAAACACGCAAGCGATATTTCACATTTTAAGCGTCAGTTGGCTACAGTCCGCTTTAAATCAGGCAGGCCGTATGCTTATTTGACAAGTTAAGGGATGTAAGTGGCTCATCGCGATCTTGAGCGCCAAAGCCAACCTCGCCTGCATGTGGTGCACCCTGCCTAATAGCGAAAGCTATATAAATTATTTTTATCAAAAATCGGCCTGTACCCACTGCTGGATATAGACTGTTTCCAATGCTTTCCACCATATGCGATCCTCCGCTTTCCGTATCCAATCGCTACCAGCCACTTCCAATCCAATCACACCTGGCAGTATTCTTTTCGAGCTATACATAAAAAAAATATCATAAAAATCGGTCGAACAATTTGACGAGCTCGGTGGTAGAATGGTTAGCAATGGCCACTTTGACTCCGAGGTCGCGGGCTCGATTTCAGCATAAGACAAATATTTGTGTTCATGAATTTCGCCTCTACGCGAGGCATCCTCAGGCGATCTGTACATGTTGATGGTTAGAACAACAACCTACAAATGTTGTTCTAAACGAAACACGTGTCGTAGAGACGACCACGGCAGTCGGGGCAGTGGCGGTCGCATGTATCTTCTGTTTCAGATGTTGGAGATTCGCCGAGACGACCACAGCAGCTGGAGCAGACGACCAAAACAGCCACGGCAGTCGCATGCAACTACTAACGGTAGTGGGTGGGTGCCGGCCGGTGGCGGAAGCCCGCAAAGTAGTGTAGATCAAATTGCCAAGAGTTTTTAAATTTAAAAATTTTGATTATTTGAACATGTTTGTTTAGTCTCGCCTCTGGGGTTAATTAGAAGAGATTACTCGTAGAGATTACCTCACCTTTGCACACTTCTGATAATGTATTAGGTAATTATTTATACATAATAAAGAGTACATTAAGTTATGAGTATATTGGTTAAGTCTGAGGAGAAACTTTAGCCTCCCTTTGTGTGCTCTACCGATATATTAACGTAGCATAAGTCCATAGATAAACATCTTAAGATTAACATAGGTATTTAACATATAATAAACTAAACTATGTTACACTTTGAGTCTGTTGAGTCGACCAGTGGGCCATACCGCCAGAGCTGAAGCTGATTACCACCGAATATCTAGATTCGAAAAATAGGTCTTACGTTTAAGTTATTGACAAATACTTACTACTTTTTGGGGTGTAAGCGGTTCATCAACATCTTTGAACCTAAGCCAACTTCACCTGCACGCGGTGCACCCTGCTGACTGACAAACGAAGCTCTGGCGAAAAGAGAGGTAGGGAGCCTAATTGTAAGCTACCCGAGTTGGCAACGGGGGTGGCGGCGCGCGAGCGATATTTTATGTTGCGAGCGTTAATATGGCTACGGCAACCGCTTCAAATCAGGCGGGCCGTATGCTTGTCAGCCACCCAACGTAGTATAAAAAAAAATACCTTCAGTTTAGTTGGTAGAACTCCAGGGTTGCCACCAGCTAAGCTAAACGCTAGTAGTATATATCTAAGTTGAAGTTAGATTTTCGCATTCAAAAAATCCGATGGTAATCCGATGGCTTCAGTTTCGGCGGTAGGGTGCCTGTCTCTCGATACATATGGCAAGCAAGCTAGCTAGGTGGCTTTTGGATAAGTGCTTTTATGATCTAAAAGATTTATTGACAAAAAACTATTAATCAATTTAAAAATATTAATTGACATAATAATCTATTGTACAATGTTTAATTATGATTGAATTTGTATTGATTAGTATTGTATTAACTGATAAATATTTAAATTGTATCTTACAAATAAAATAATAATATACCTACGGACATACCTGTAATGACAACTAAGTTTTGCATGCTAGTGTAACCCTGGCGGGACATGTATGAGCATTCTGTGATAAATGTAACACCGATGTACTTACCATGTGCCATAGCAAATAAACGATTTCATTTCATTTCAACTGAGGGCCTACCGCCTAAGCTGAAGCAATGGCCACCTTAACTCCGATGTCGCGGGTTCGATCCCCGCACAAGGTAAACATTTGTGTGCATGAATATGTCTGTCTGTCTTGGTCTGGGCGTTTCTATGTATTATAAGTATGTATTTACAAAAAGAAACATTTCTTTTTGTTCAAATTTAGTTCTTGTTCTATGTATTATAAGTATGTATTTACAAAAAGAAAATGTATTTAAGTACATTTATCAGTTGTCTAGTACTCATAAGACAGTCTTTGCGCTTAATTTGGGACTAGATGGCGCTGTGTAAATTGTCCAGAAATATTTATTTATTTTATTTATTTATTTAGCTTAGCTGATAGTAACCGTGGAGCTCTACCGAATTAGCTGAAGATGTTTTTCAATAGCATAAAGGTAAGACCTATTTTTAGAATCAAAATAATCGGCGGTAATCGGCTTCAGCTTCGGCGGTAGGGCCAAAATTCTTCGTTTAAAAGGGCTGATAGATGGTAGTTGAAAGCCAAACCCAACCTGGCCTGCATGTGGTGTTCCACCGTTTAGATAAGACGACTTGAGGATTTTGACGGCGAGAATCTTGATTTTTCTCAGCAATTACAAAACATACGAATGTAATTTTTGCTACTTGATACTATATGTCGACGACTGTATGTTTGACGAGCTCGGTGGTCGAATGGTTAGCAATGGCCACTTTGACTCCGAGGTCACGGGTTCGATTCCCGCACATGACAAACATTTGTGTGCATGAACATGTCTGTTTGTCTTGGTCTGGGTAATTTCTATGTATTATTATGTATGTACTTACAAAAAAAAAAAAATAAGTACATTTATCAGAAATTCGACGGAGAACTAAAGTTGTCGACATAGCCTTCAGAGTTTGTAAGGTGACGTGGCAAGAGGAAGTCCTCGGGATATAATCTTCTCTTCTTCTTATGCACCTCGTAAAATCTGTTTTCTTTTCTTTTGTCTATTTCTTGTAGCAGCTGCCGCTTGAACTCTACATGTTTATTTCTGTGTGTAAATGGTTTTGTATTGTTTTGTGTAATTAGTATCAGATAATAGTATGATTTTTAGCATAATAGCGATGTGCAATTAATAAATTGTTAGAAAATAGTGACATAAATATAGAAGATTGTTAACAAAAGGTACGGACCCCGGGGTCTGTAGATTGTAATTATTATCAATAAAAAAAATTGTATTATAATAATTTATGCAACTTAAACGGACAAAACTTAAACATTATTTACCGTAAGTTTATAATTATATATGTGGAAGTGTGTAAATTACCTAATCTAAGTTACTTATATAAATTTTACAGAACCAACTTACAAGTGTAAATGAGGCCTTACATAATGCGTTCTGTATGCTCGTTTGATAACCGGAAAAAAAAAGAACAACCATCCATCCTAGTTGTTTGACATGAACCATCGCAGCGACACACAGTAACATATCTGCCCCCATTAGGATAAAAGGGTGCCCACTAGCACCGTCATAAAGTACACCGTTTTTGGCAGATGTGTAAAAATTACTCGCGGAGTTAACACTTTTAGCGGATTGTAGTTTTATGATCCTCTTTTCGGAATATTTTTCGGCATGTTACAAATGTCTTTGCACGTTACAATTTATTTAGGGCTTTTTAAAATATATCGGTCTTTTTACAAATGCAGGATTTCTGGATTTTGAGTTACAGTGATTTCAATACAATGTGGACGACTGAAATCGATGAACGCCGACTGCGGGCACAAAAATCATGACTCATTGTCACGTTCTGCTTGAGCCGAGGATCCAAGCGAGAGCGCGGAACAAGCGATAGAGAGACACGATCGGCCTAAGCGTTCGGCTTGTGACGCATCTATCTCTCTTCCTCGGCCGATGTTTTCTGATGACATCTTTGGCTCCTTCCGTCTTCTATTTCTCTTTTCCTCCTTCTTCACCAAACGAAATAATAATTTGTTATCAGCTAGTGCGCCCCGTATGCCAACCTTCCGGTTATATCACGGGGATGCGAGTCTCCCGTCCAGTAAACCAACCAGACGAGAGGACCTTTATCTGCTCCGCTCTTGCGCTCGGTAAACCAACCGAGCACGCAAGCAATATATTTACAAAAAAAAAATGTATTTAAGTATTATATCAGTTATCTAGTACCCATAGTACAAGCGTTTTGCTTAATTTGGGACTAGATGGCGCTGTGTAAATTGTCCAGGAATATTTATTTATTTATAGGGAGGCAATTCAAAAAAAGAAATGATAACATTTTGGTGTTGCAGATACAAATCTATCATATCCATTTAAAATTCAATCACCAACACCACTGGATAGGTGATGGATCAAAGAATTTATTACGCTAAGTAAGGACTATGGAACATCGCGTGCGGGGAAGGTGAAAGCCCTGCCATTTTGAGATAATTTTAGTGCACGTAACGTACCTACAACACACGTCCGTGTCTATGACATAGCCACACCCCATTTATTTTACTTTAAATTTCCCTGTTACCGTATACCGTATACCGAATTAATTTGTAAATTTCTGTACATATTGCCAATCTGAATTTACAACACGCAATTACGACGGTAAATACTTAACTTGACACCGTGTTTGCTGCCGGCACACTGCCGGCGCCGAATAATGGGATCAACTATTAATATTCACACCTATACTCGTCTCCTTCAGTATATTTTAATTAATCACATCACCTCGATCGACACCCACTACTGGGATTTATTTCTACTTTAATTTGAAATTGTTTCTAGCGAAGTTTGCTGTGCTGTTCAATTCTCAGTCGTAAAGTACAGCGTAGTTTAAATTGAACTGTTTATTTGTCTAAACCTCATTGTTCAAAAAGTAAAGGTACACAAAGGAATTATAAAGTTGATACTGTTGATTGTTGGCACTTGGTGGGACATTATTATCATAATCTTATAATAAAGCACTTAATATAATAAGATAATGCCGTAGCGGCGAAACCGGTCGGTAATATTAAATATAATAACGTGGAATAGTACAAGTGCTTTATTATAACATTATGACAAAGGAATTATTGCTCCTCAAAGCCATCTCCAGCGATGGAGAGGGCTATGCTCGGGGTTTCTCTGAGGGATCGAATCCGGAACGAAGAATTTCGACGGAGAACTAAAGTTGTCGACATAGTCTTTCGAGTTTGCAAGCTGAAGTGGCAATGGGCGGGTCACATCTGCCGAGTAAGTGATGGCAGATGTTGGACGCCCTCCTTCTAGATGGTCCGATGACCTAAAGAAAACGGATGGAAGCGGCTGGATGCGGAGGGCGGAGGATCGTATTTGGTGGAAAGCATTGGGGAAGGCTTATATCCAGCAGTGGATAGATACGGGCTGATGATGAAAGCCATCTCGACCTTTAGGATAAGTTATTTTATTTAAATATGACCAATTTAAAATGTACAAAAGCGGGGCAACCGGTATGCACACATTGAAAAGCATACAATAAAAATGATCAAGTACGATGTATTTTTTTATTATTACAAATATTGTTATAAATGCGATCATAATGAATTTTACATGAAAATTCAACGGGAACATCCTCATTCGAAACCAAAAAGAATTTTGAAATACGGCCCATAAACACTGCTACTATAAGCACTGTCACGTAAAATGTAAATTATTTTGCGTTTCTATACAAAATATCTGCAAATTGTGTAATCAGACCCTAATGAAATTTATATGGGACCACCGTTGGAATGCAATCCTTCAAACATAAAAATAATTTCAAAAATCGGTTCATAAACGCCGGCGAAATTGCGTCACATGCATAAAAATTATAATCGATTTGAGATTCTTCCTATTTTTAAGTCGGTTGAATAGCAGACATACTCGAATATAGCACTATAAAAGAAGTTACATGATAAATAAACAAACAAACATGTACATAACAAACACAGATAATACAATACAGACGGTAAAAGCAAACAATTTAGGGTGATGATGATTATTCACTGAACAAATTGTTCGGCAGTTGAGCTTGAAAAACTATAAATTAGTTTAGAAAATATAGGTATCTATAAAACGATTCTCTGATAGATTCCAATAACGCGTTCTAGACACGTGAATCTACCAAAATAAAAGAGTTAGATATAAAATCCGAATGGAATAGAGGATAGATCTCATCTCTTTTTTTTTATTTTATCTAATACGTAACCGAATATTGGGTACTTTGTCTCCAGATATGGTACCTTCTTTTCGTCCTGTATTCTAATCTTATTTTCGACCACATCTAAAATCGCGTATTTGGTAATTTTAACAAAAAAAAACGAGTCCAAATATTATTGTACATTATGAAAAAAAAAATACCACAATCGTACCTCAAACCAAAAGCGGAGGATCGTATCTGGTGGAAGGCATTGGGGAAGGCTTATATCTAACAGTGGGAAGATTCAGGCTGATGACGATGATGATGATGATGAAAATAATATGACACCAATCTGGAAGTATACTCTTTCAAATAAAAAAAAGTTTTTTTTTCAAATCGGATTATAAATGACGGAATAATGAAGTAACAAATAAAATAAAAAATACACCCGAATTGAGAACCTCCTTCTTTTTTAGAGTCGGTTAAAAATGGCTTTAATGATTTCGAGGACTTTATAGTTGTCAAGAGTAAAAATTGGACAAGTGGGAGTGCGATTAATATGTCCGATCTTTGCCATACTGAAATGTATGGCAGAGTAGTCAGTTATCTTAGGTTACCAGTACGAACGTTAATCAGATGCCTGACCTAATTAAGTCGAACTAGTATCGATAATATCTCTTAAATTTCCACAACAATCGATTGTGTGTTGTGGCATCCAAAGTTCTTTGTGACCTTTCTTAGGTCATCACTCTGTTTGATGGGGTCGTTCTACGCTGCGATTTCTGGTTCCCAATCGCCATTCCGGAATCTTTCTGCTCCATTGTCTGCTAGTTACCTCCTTTATCCGCCATGTATGGCTTCCAGCAGTGCTGCCGTATCCATTTCACAGCGGGTCATTTGCATGTATCAAGGAAAGAGCAAGTTCGAAATTCTTTTGACGAACTCGGTGGTCGAATGGCTAGCAATGGCCACTTTGACTCTGAGGTCGCGGATCCGATCCCCGCACAAGACAAATAAATATAGGTGTGATATGAATGATATGAACATGTCTGTTTATCTTGGTCTGGGTGTTTTCTATGTATTTACAAAAAAAAAATGTGTTTAAGTATAATAAATCAGTTATCTAGTACTCATAGCACAAGCTTTACTTAGTTTGGGACTAGATGGCCGTGTGTAATTTGTCCAGAAAGGAAGGAAGGAATATTTTATCTAAAGAAAAGATCCTTAGTATATACGTAATAAGGAAGAATATTTTATTAATCTCTAAATTATACTTGTTACTACTTAGGAAAGTTACTCACCAGATGTCTACTGGGAACGCCTCAGGATCCACGTTAATTTGAAAGTTAATTACCGGTTCAATGAAATGTAATTAAGGGTCAAATTAGCATAATTTAACGAGTACTAAGCAAGGTTGTGATTCTACGATAATAATTTATAGATGGCAATTATAAATGGACATTTTGGTGATCGAATTCCACTCAGGGAGTTATTTATCCCATTGGAAAATTAAAGTACTGATGAGTCGATGAGAGATTATTGGGACGCAATCATCATCATTATCAGTATCTACCCACTAATGGATATAGACCTTTCCAAATGCTTATGCGATCCCCCGTTTTCCGCATCCAACCGCTACCAAGCCACTTTTTTGGGGTCGCCGGTCCATCTAGAGAGGGAGCGTCCTACGCTTCGGCGGCCTATACGTGGCTTCCACTCGAGGTCTTTCCTCCCACATCTGCCCTCACTGACTCGAGAGATGTGGCGAACACACTGCCATTTCAACTCGCTGACTCACTCAGAGTAAGTACTTTGGTTCTCCATCGAATTTATTCCGGATTCTATCCCTCCAAGAATTGCTCTCTCCATCGCTCGCTGTGCGACTTTTAGTCTGTGAACCAAGCCAACGGTCAGTGTGCAAGTCTGCATTTGTTACCCTAGTCGTATATTAAAAAATCCACAAATTTTATCACTTGCACCATAATATATACACTTTATTATGAAGAAACTTAAATATGTGGTGCGGTGTATTGAGGTCTACTAGAAAAATTAAACTTAACTAAATTTAACATTTAAAAATAATCTGCTATATGTCTATTATGAATACATTTTTTTAAAATGAACAACTACAGCTGACTGAAGATTCTAACAGAGTTATCATATTTTATTTTATTCATAAAACTCATGAGTGTTATTTTTCAAGTTTTACACAATCATAGCCTGGCCAGAATTTTTTTAAACAACCAACTCGAGATATATTTTCTAACATATAAAATTTGATATAAAATACTTTTCATCCATTAAAAAGATGGGCGAAGGTCGTTTCTAGTGCAGATTCTCTACTAAAAGAGCCAATAAAATCTTAGGCAACTGGCCAAACACGAGATACAAGATTATTTTTAAATTCAGCTGTCAACTTCTAACAATCACTCACAACAACGCGTTATATTATTGTTAACTTTGAAATCATGCCGACGCTCCAAAAGACAATGAGAATGCGGGTCGCGTCCGGAAACGCGACATCATTGTGTTTGCAATTAATATTGTTGTCACCAGAACTGTTCCTGACACCGCTCAGGCTCAGTTGGAGTGAATTGTTGCTCCACAACGGGTGTTGAATGCAAAGCAGTTAATGTAGTTTTTGACGAACGAAATTATGTTGACGAAAACAACATCGTTAACTGTTTAAACAATTTAGCTCTGTATTTTTCTTTAGAGTTTGTGTAAATGTGTAATAAGAAAATCATGTCTTTGGCAATTTATGTGCACTGAATGCCTGGCTTTTAGTATAAATTAAATATTTATGCTCAAAGCAATTCTAGTCATTTCTGAAAGTCTCTACCTTTCAGAAACTATACTATGTTATTTTTAGACCTTTATCGAGGCATTTTTTTAAAATGGATAGGTACTTTAAATCGGATGCTGATCTTTAAATAAATAAATTGCTACGTGATTCTCTTTTTTTCGGCAACGCTTCACACGGTCTACAGACTTTATTATTGTACCATACCTAGTGTCAAAAAAGCATATGGCCCGCCTGATGTAAATGAGTGAAGAGTGATGAAGAATGTGAATGAAGATGTGAGAAGTAAAAGGCATGTAGTAGAAAAGAAAATATTTCATAATAATATTAAATATTTTAAAAAAGGGGAAACCATTCATAAAATATTTCTCTATTGGATTTTTTTCAGAAAGTTATTAAATGAATATTTATTAATTTAAAAAATATATAATTCATATCTTTCCGAAAATCACCAATACTAATTATTGCTAATCTCTCCCTCAAACCATAATATGACAAATTTTGCAATGTAATACTTCGCCATGTCACCAAAGTCACTGATCTGGAGAGCCCTGTTGATTAACAGTCTACATCTAACGTGATATATTTTTCCCTAAACTATCCAACACTAGCAATAATAACTTCTTATGTTTTCTTAAGTTTTGTATGCTTTTTAATGCATACTTGACTGTATTTATTACTCTGTTACAAAATATCTATTTCGCCTAAGTATTTCTAATTTTATCGTCGAAATATTTATAAACGTAGTTGGCAGTCTGATAGCAGATTTGATTTAAAAATTGTCTTGTCTTTCACCTTTTTTCAAAAAGAGCGTAACAGACTTCAAATGTCTCATTCAATTATGAAAATATAATTCAATTCCAGTTTCTAAAATCGGGACTGATTTTTTGGCGTTGGATATTAATACCCAGAATAAATATTTTCATTTTCGACCTTTTCAAGATCTTGGAAGGACTAACTGGTCGGTGTGGTTCACTGCACCCAGATTTTACATTGTTAGACCAACTTTAAAGTTTCATAACGAACTTAAAGGGGTTTTATGGTGCATTTGAGCAGAATGATTTTATAGACTTCGTTTAATTTGTATTAGAAACTTATGCTGCTAAGTACTGTGATAAGGATTAATTTAAAAAGTTTGAATTCATGAAACTGATTTCGTTTAATAAATTGATGTTTAATTTTTCATATTAATTATTTTTAGCTAATTATATACAAAATTATTACTTTCAGATAAATATTTTAGCATGATATATGTTTAAGATATTTGCAGCAACTGTTAAATTTAGTTTTCTTACTTAATTAATTATACCTCATCTTATGCTATTCCTATTTTTTGACTTATGTAATAAATAATGTTTTTACAATCGTCCAATACGTAATAAATTAGACATGCATGCTAAGACAGCTTAATTTAAACATTAGTATTAACAAGATTTAAATTAATTTGTTATTAATTTTCGGTATTAATTGTTATAGACTTCATTATAACTTGTTATATAATACTAGCTTTCGCCCGCGGCTACGCTCGCGTGAAATTCGGGGCAAACACGTGTTTACTCATTTATCTATAGAAGTACTCGTGTAAAGTGTAGGATAAAATAGTCCAACTAGTCTCGTTTCCCGATTTCTTCATCGATTTCTTCACCTTCTTAGGGGTAAAATTTGAAAAATCCTTTTGAGTAATTTCTTGTCCACTATGTTATATTTTCAAATTTATGCCATTTTCGTAATTGACGTCGCAGAAAACCATAGAATCAACACCCATATTGATATTATGACATTTCAACTCCATCGCACCCCCACAGAGGGTATTTTATGTCACGCCGATTAAGTTTGATTAGAAAATAGTTGTTATTTTCGTAATCAGCGACCCGATAAACTATTAAAACAATACCTATGACGATTTTCAGAATTTTTCACCTCATTTCACCCCTTTATGGGTTGAATATTGAAAAATCCTGAAACACGTGTTTACTCATTTATCTATAGAAGTACTCGTGTAAAGTTTCGGATAAAATAGTCCAACTAATCTCGTTTCCCCATACAAACTTTGGACCCCCGTTTCACCCCCTTAGGGGATAAATTGAAAAATCCTTTCTTAATGTACCTCTAGACGTCTTAAGGAATCTACGTGCCAAATTTGGAATTTCTAGACCCAGCGGTTTGGGCTGTGCGTTGATATATCAGTCAGTCAGTCAGGAATTTTATATATATAGATAACGCTTTGTAAAAATACTAATAAGCTAAGTAATTTCTTTATTAGTCTGTCAGCAGGGCCAGTACTTCTTCGCTAAATAAAAGTTACGTTAATCATCATCATCAACATCATCAGGTCATTTTAGTCTCCACTACAGGAGCACGACCCTCTCTCGTCCGTCCCAGACAGGAGGATTTTGCCTACACTCCCCACGCTGGCCAGACGGGTTGGGGAGGCCTGATCGATGTTTTATAATGTATTTCCCTTAGTCGCCTTGTACAACATCCACGGAAAGAGACGGAGTGATTCTATACTAGTCTGCCGGAAACCACACGGCCAACGTTACGTTAATATTTATTATTAATTTGATAAAGACATGTTTGATAACATATCAAACAATAATATTAGTTATATTCTTCGTCCATGTAGGTTCTTCCACGTCGACCACCACCACATATATCATCTTCAGAGTTTGTTAGCTGACATTGGGCCGGTCACATCTGCCGAGTAAGTGATGACAGATGGGGAGGAAGATATTAGAGTGGCTGCGTGGACGACGAAGCGTTGGACGCCCTCCTTCTAGATGGTCCGATGACCTTAATAAAGCGACCTGGATGCGGAAGGCGGAGGATCGTATTTGATGGAAAGCATTGGGGAAGGCTTATTTTATCCAGCAGTAGGTAGATACACGTTGATGATGATGATGATGATGATATATATCGTCTGCGTTGCGCTGGAGACATTGTAAAAATAACTACTACCAGGGCAAGCCAGACCGGGCCGAGAAGCTAGTAGAAAATTACATTATATATTTTGATGACTCAGGTTTATGTAAATCAATCTAGATCGAAAGTTGGCTTCGTTGCCTAGATTGCTATTTATTATTCTTAGAGCACAACAAGCTAGCCATCTTGTCTCCAGCGGCTGTCACCAATCGAAAAGAAAATAATATCTTTAGAAAATTCTTCGCGTCTGGATCTGGAAATTTAATAAACATGTAAATACAGTGGACCTCCGATAATTCGACCCCTGGCTTATCCAGCGCCCATCCGATATAAACATCCATAGCTCATATTGCGAAGCTTCAAAGTACATAAAACATACCATTTAGGCGCGAAACACACGGTGGGGCGGGCCGGGCCTATACTACCAACGCACATAGAGGGCAAATAGACCGCGCCGCCGGAGCCCGGCGGGCACTGGCGGCGCGGCATATCCGTGGCTGCCCTCATGGTTTACACAAACCAATTTGTATGCAGTAACTCATACGGCGGCGCGGGGCCGCTAGCTCAGTACGCACCAACTAACTAACTGGCTCCGTCCTTCGTGTGCTTTGTGTTCGCGGTGAGGGCTGAGCTGAGGCCAGCCGCGGGCATCGACGACGGTCAGACGCGGTCTGTATTGCTTTGCGGTCAAAAACATCACGCCTTCGTGTATCGCGCCGTATATGTAATTTGTCAGAATACAATAAGGTACCCAATAAAAAAATAATGGGTTGCACTCCGGGAGTTATAAATAAATATTGTCAGACAAATTACACAGCGCCATCTAGCCCCAAAGTAAGCGAAGCTTGTGTTATGGGTCCTAGACAACTGATAAACATAGGTACGTAAATACATTTTTTTTTGTAAATACTTACTTATGATACATAGAAAACACCCAGACCAAGACAAACAGATATGTTCATGCACACAAAAGTTTGTCTTGTGCGGGAATCGAACCCGCGACCTCGGAGTCAAAGTGGCCATTGCTCGTCGCGCCATTGACCGCTACGCCATAGAGCTCGCCTAAAAGAAGTTTGTCACTTTAAAAAAAAAAAATAAGTATTGGTTGTCTGTGTTAGGTTAGGAAGCCAAAAATAAAAGATTCGTTCAGTGCAAATTATAATAATTAAATTTATTTTATGCACTCTTAGAAAGGTGTGTTCTACTACATAGAAGTCGGACGATACTGAACTGGAATATGATTTCTACTGAACCACAGAGCTTGGTTAGCTGACTAAGGCATACAGAGCATTTAACAATGTAGCCCTTTGTTTAAAGATATTATAAACAATATTGTGTGACTAAGACAGATGTCTATTAAACAGAGCGAGATAGATTTATTTTTGTATACTTATTCCAACACGCCCCCTCAAAAATAAATAATAATAAAAAAATATCTATCACAAGCTATTTACAATATCAAACTTATGAACACACCATTCTTTGTCTGGGGAAACAATCATCAATATCTTGGTCCAACATTCGTTGCGCAGGATTAGGGAAACCCCAGTAAAACCTAATCAGACCAAGTCAACTTAATTATGCTCTTATGTAATCTCATTTGCAGTATATATTTACACTACACACTTTTCATTAGACAGAACTTTAACATTAAATTATAATACACCGAGTTTTTCTCTCAGTGCCGAAAAACGAGCGGCTGGTAATGCCTTTGTAAACATATCTGCCAGTTGATTACCTGTGGACACATAAATCATTTTAATTACATTTTTCTCAACTTGTTCCCTAGAAAAATGATATTTTATGTCAATATGTTTCGACCGTTTATGACTTGTCGGATTACTTGCAATGCTTATGCATCCGTTATTATCCTCAAAAATAGGAATCGGATTTGAAATTTCTACATGAATACTAGTCACTAATGACTTTAACCACAGAGCTTCTCTCACGGCTTCAAACAAAGCCATATACTTTGCTTCAGTAGATGACGCTGCCACTGTTGACTGACTCTTTGTTTGCCAACAAATTGTGCATTGTTCAAACAATTTGAACAAGTATCCTGTTGTGCTTTTGCGATCAACTTCATCACTTCCCCAATCGGAATCAACAAAGCCACTGAGAATGTTATTATAAACATTTGGATTCCGCTTATAAGTTAGTTTCAAGTCAGTAGTTCCCTTTAAATAACGTAACACTCGTTTTAAATGTGACCAAAGTGAGTTATTATTTCTGTTACCAAATCTACTTAGAATGTTTACAGCAAAGCTTAAATCGGGACGAGTACATAACATAACATACATCAAACACCCGATAAGATTTTTACATGGAGCTTTTGTTGTTTCAATTGCACTCAAAGCGTCAAAGTCTACTTTGTTTTCCAAAGGTGTACTGACAGAATTACAGTCATTCATGTTAAACTTTTCTAAGACCGTTTTTATGTACATTGCTTGGTCTAATGTAACTGTATCATGTGATCTTTTCACTTTAATTCCTAAGAAACATTTGATCTCCATCAAGTCTAACATTTTAAACTTTTTCATTAAATAAGTTTTGAAACTATTCATGGTATTTATATCAGCTGTCGAAATAACAAGATCATCGACATAAAGTACAACATAAATAATTTTTGAAATGTCACCGGCATCTAGGAAATAAATACAACGATCAGCTGTTGAGTACTGAAAACCCTTTTCAATCAAAGTTTGTTCGAACATTTGAAACCAATAACGTGCAGATTGTTTTAAACCATATAAAGCTTTATTCAATCTACAAACTAAGTTGTTTGCGTTTGGAATTCCTTCAGGAATTTTCATGTAAATTTCCTCTTTTAGTTTGCCGTTCAAAAATGCCGTTTTGACGTCCATATGGTGAACAAGCAAATTGAATTGATTTGCAAATGCTAATATAAATCTAAAACTTGAAATTCTTGCAACTGGCGCAAAAGTTTCGTCATAGTCAATTAAATATTCTTGACTAAAACCACGAGCGACCAAACGCGCTTTATATTTCAAAGGTTTGCCAAACTCATCATTTTTAATATTAAATATCCATTTACAGTCAACAATATTTCTGTTTTCAGGTTTCGGAACAAGCGTCCAAGTGTCATTTTCAATAAGTGATTTAATTTCCTCATCAACAGCTTTTTGCCACAAAAGCCTATCATGCCTGGTTTGAATTTCGGTATACGATGTAGGAATTGTACATATTAAAGACTTTGCGTATAATAAATAGTTCACAGAAATATCATTACTGTTTTCATCATAAGACACTGTAGGCAAATTTTTAATTCGATCACTTCTTCTAATAACACTCGAACTACTAGAAGCTACTTCATTCCGAGATCCAGTCAATTTATCTTGAAATGAATCATAGCATGTATGCCCATCTGCACTGCGTACAGATTTATTAGGTGGTGGACCTAATGCGCAGGGTACACTGCCCGTTTGTTTCACATCATCTGATCTTATATTATCAGATGCGCACAACCTGCTACACATGTGCTCGTCAGAGTTATTGGTATTTTCAGATACAATACCTTCAGGCTTCACTGGCCTACTTGACAAGAAATTAATCTCATCAACAATTACATCTCTGACTCTTACAAACTTTTCTTCTACCACATTCCACACCTTATAACCATTCGGTTCATAACCAACCAATATCCCTTTCAAGGATTTCTCATCGAATTTTGCTTTTCTACTTTTGTTAAGAAAATACACAGTTGAACCGAAAACCTTTAAATACTTAAGTTGCGGCTTCTTATTATGCCACAATTCAAACGGTGTGTTATCTACTTTCAGTGCTTTTGTGGGGCTGACATTGATAAGATAAGTAGCAGTTAACACAGCCTCACCCCAGAACGACTTGTCTAACTTAGCACCTGCTATTAAAGTTCGACTTCGTTCTGTTAACGTTCTTATCATACGTTCGGCAATACCATTCAAAGCAGGGGTATGCGGCACTGTTAAATGGTAGGTTATACCTTTTTGCATACAGTATTCTTTCATTTCACTCGATAAATATTCGCCACCATTGTCACAATATAAATTGACAAGTCTCAAACTAAAATGAGCTTCGCACTTAGCAACATAATCTCGAAAAGCAGCAAAAACGTCTGATTTATGAGCTATTAAGTATGTCGCACAGTAGTGAGTGTATTCGTCTACAAATATCACAAAATAGTTTTTGCCGTCAAGTGTCGAAGGAGTGATCATACCACACACGTCGGAATGCACATTAAATAGAGGTCGTTTAATAATTTTAGATTTACTTTTATGAAATGACAGACTTGCTTGTTTTCCATATATGCAAGCTTCACATAAACTTTCACTGGGTGTAATATTATGTAATCGATCAATATCAGAAAACATTTGTTTGGTTTTAATTTGCAAGAACTTAGATTTGCCCATGTGACCCAATCTTTGATGCCACAAATCATAGTTACTATTCATGACCCTATTTGATGAGCAATTCAAAGCACATTTATTAAGCATGAAATTAATACCAATTAAATTATTCAAAGACTCACCCTTTGTTACCATCTTACCCTCTTTGTTGAGTATTTGTACACCATTTTGACCAAAAATTATGGTCATTCCAGCCTGTTGCATTCTTTTGACCGATAACAAATTATATGGAATTTCTGAGCAGAAAAGAACATCCTGTAGCAATCCACTCATACCCGTATCAGTGGTAATATATAGAGTGCCTCTTTTTGTCGCACTAATGAATGTTCCGTTTTTAGCTACAGAAATATTTACTGGAGACTGAAGTTCTATGAACCCACGTGTTAGATCTTCTCTGTTAATTAAATGATCTGAGGCACCAGAGTCTAATATGAATGTAATTTTATTGGTACTTTTGCCTTCTTCGGAATAGCATTCGTTTCCAACCATGAAAGCAAACCCTGAGATATTAGATTTTTCTCTGTCTGCAATATTTATAGATTGAAGCGTTCTCTGGTTTTCAGTTTGCTGTAGCGCTTTGCGGTTTTCATAATTTGGTTTCGCCCTCTTATAGAAGAAGCAATTAATTTTGATATGCCCTTTCCTTCCACAGTAGTGACATGTTCTATTTTTAACTTTATTGTTTCTTTGTTTATAATTATGAGTAAGTTGATTTGGCTTGCGTTTTAAAGAGAAATTCCATTGCTGGTTTTTGAAACCACTGGTTTCTGCTTGTAGGACTTTTAAACTATTGTCGCGCCTTTCGTTTAATAATTTAATTTCATGATCAAGAAGCCTTGTTTTTACGAAAGATAAGGTCAAGTTATCTTCAGCTAATGTCTCAATTGCTGTGATGACACCATCATAAGAATTCGGTAAAGTCATAAATAGATGTGTGACTTTATCTACTTCTTCTAACTTTGCACCGGCACCCACTAACTCGATAATCAAATTTTCAAAATTTTGAAAATGTTTTATCAATGGAGTATCACGTTCTAATTTCAAATTCAATAACCTTTTTCTCAATGCCAATTGGGATGCGATACTTCTTCTTTCATACACTGCGTCGAGTTTTATGAAAATCTGTTTTGCTGTTTCTTCATTAGCAAACCCCAGCAAAGAATCTGATAAATATTCGATGATGGTATTTTTCGCTATCTTTTCTTTCTTCGTCCAATCACTGTTGATGCGTACAGGAGGCTCTTCGTCAATTACTTGCAGCACTTCAAGTTCGTTTAATAAACTGCGTATTCTAAGTTTCCATAAAGAATACTTTTCGCCGTCAAACAGTCTAATATTTCTTTTTACTTTTGAACCGTCCATCGTTACAGTTAGAAAATAACACAAAAAGTCACTTAGAATACGTAAATAGTTTCTCTACCAAAATTACAAAAATCACAAGTCTTAAACGTTACCACTTAAAGCGTTTTTATCGTATTTAAAAAAGTCTGTTTCTTTCAATCACTTAAAAGTCCACTTTGTACTGTACACTGGGCCCATAACCTGTTAGGTTAGGAAGCCAAAAATAAAAGATTCGTTCAGTGCAAATTATAATAATTAAATTTATTTTATGC
Source organism: Hypsopygia costalis (assembly GCA_937001555.2). Classification (NCBI taxonomy): domain Eukaryota; kingdom Metazoa; phylum Arthropoda; class Insecta; order Lepidoptera; family Pyralidae; genus Hypsopygia; species Hypsopygia costalis. The sequence continues at coordinate 4,168,930 of OW443333.2, read as the reverse complement.
ACTCTTAGAAAGGTGTGTTCTACTACATAGAAGTCGGACGATACTGAACTGGAATATGATTTCTACTGAACCACAGAGCTTGGTTAGCTGACTAAGGCATACAGAGCATTTAACAATGTAGCCCTTTGTTTAAAGATATTATAAACAATATTGTGTGACTAAGACAGATGTCTATTAAACAGAGCGAGATAGATTTATTTTTGTATACTTATTCCAACAGTCTGAGGTAGTACTTATATACAAACTAATAAACACAAAGCGCTAAGACGCCTTGTACCAGATGGATCGAGAATTTAGAGAAGATTACCGGGAAACATGTCCTATGATAATGAAGATTTAACGTTCCAACATTGAATTGTGTACGTAGTCAAAGTCAATCCAATATTTGATAGGCATCTTTGAGCGCAGCAAATGCTACAAAGCAAATCTCTCAAACATGATTTTCATCATAGGTACCTACTCGTACAAGAACCATTCTCTTGTTCAATATAGTAATTACGTTTGCTTCTCGTATTTCAAATATTCATAAATGTTATTTGATGTAGTAATATGATTGAATTCTCAAGTGGATAAACGTCGTGTGATGATATATTATGAAATGTTTACAGTTTTGACGTGACATTTGGTAGAATTAATTAGTTGGAATACCTTTATTGGAAAACATTATATTGTCAGTATTTTTGTGTTTCAGCACAGTATAAGATTACTTATACTGTGGTATAAGTAATAGTACGTACAGTATGGTACACACCCTGCCGCTCTCTCGCATCGACCTCACCTCCCCTCTGTGACAAATCTGGAAGTTTTCATGGCGTCGCACGCACACATGCTCATTATCGCTCTGTACGGACGTCATTGTATATATAATAGTTAATAACGCGACATTTGTATCGAGTGGATGGTGTGCGGTTCTGGTCTTTCTGCATAATTATAATAGTGTTAATGTTTGGTTATTAATATATCAATATCATTTTTTCTGATATTTACTGCTGAACATTGGGCTTTCTTTTTCATATGAGAGGGGGGCAAACGCATGTGGGTCACCTGATGGAAAGCAATCACCACCGCCCATGGAGATCAGCAACACCAAGGGGTCGCCGATCCGTTGCCAGCCTATAGATACTCCTTCCTTTCTTTCTTTCTGAGGACCTCACTCACTCGCAGGAATTCAACAACCCTCAAGGAAATTGTTATTTGGCTGCGATATTCTGTGAGGTACTTCTTCAGTTGGGCAGCTTAAAAAATTACCTATGCCCTAGCTTTCTTTTCGCCAGAGTCACGTTTGTCAGTCAGCAGGTTGCACCACTTGCAGGTGCAGGCTTCTCTTTAGATTTCCGCAGGGATTGATTTTCGTCATTCCTTATCGTTGCGGGTCTGGACATTAGCCCTAGTGAATATTTCCGTATGAAATCGAATCTAGTCGGCTTTCTCAACAAAAATGTGCGAGAGAATTCAATGGAATTTTAATTAATTAATTGACAATAATAAGGAACTTACATTTAATGTTTACTGAGTTAAAAACTAAATAACGCTGTAAAAAAAATAAACAACCGAAATACGGCTTGCCATATACACATATAATTTGTCCAAATAGCTATAAATATTGAAGAGAAAACCGAATATCTCCGAGAACTCGTGGCAGCAAAATTGGGTGTATTTAAATTGCCTCTCCACTGAAGAACGCAGCCTGTTTTATTTCATTACGTGCTTAGACGAAGCAATATTAAAATAATTCTATTCACACTTTTTATAAGAGTCCTTGTTTTGTGAATTTCTAAACGAGTCAAGTATTTCGTATTCAGTAGAACGATGATTAAATTACTACTTAAGTGCAGATTTCAGTTGCTTATTTCCGCATTTAATATTTATACGTAGTCACTGATCCTTATGTAGGCTATATTTTTGAAGTGAAAACTTCTTTAGCGGCGTTGTGCACTTTTTGGGATGGGTAAAAAATGTTAAACTTGCGTCAGGACAGGAAAATTCGTAAAACGGAGCGAGAGTAGACCGCCGGCGCGGCGTAGGAGAGGAAGTGATATCCCCGCTCTTTCTACCGCGCAGCGAAAATGTATGCCCGCTCCTGCTGTTAATTTTTAATGTAATATAAGTTGTCATGTTTGTGTACGACAGCACAATAAATGAAAATTGTATTTTACCACATAAATGATAGTACTTTTATACTGATAGATAAAGCAATTCGTGCGAAATTATTCCCTAACCATTCCAAACTGACTGACAAACGAAGCTCAGGCGAAAAGAGAAGCTATCGACTGGGTAATGTACCTCCGCCTCACAGAATACCGCAGCCAAATAATAATCCTCTTGAGGGTTGTTGTGTTCCTGCGAGTGAATGAGGTCACCAGAAAAGAAAGGAAAATATCAGAAAAACATAGTTATAATATATAACAGAAAAAAAGGATGTTGCTAGCGTTAATATGGCTACGGTAATCGCTTCACATCAGGCGGGTCGTATGCTTATCTGCTACCCGACGTAGTATAAAAAAAAGAACATATATTTTAATTGACAAAAATTGTTCATTTAAATTATCGGATAGGATGTAATAACGTAGCACAACGCTCTAATAAATTGTATTTATAGTGTATCCAACATTTCAAAGCCGCGAAGCGTGCTTCCTACGCCCTTATAGGTACGTTGGCAACTGAATAGCGTTGTATCTTTGATACTCTCCAATTACGTAAAGACAATTTGAGGCAAATGAATGGAGAGGTGGAATGCCTCGCTACGTTCATACGTCTCGCCTTATAATGCAGCCAGTTTTATTTGCATTTCGTATTTAATATTTCTTCGTATTCACCGATCCATAAATAGGTTTGGTTATTATTATTTTTACCTCTTTTTAATCACGGGTCAAGCCCGGTCATTTGATAGGCATGCGCGGGCATATGTATCCAACGCGTAGAGGCCCCTTTTAGAAGTTTGATGTAATGTTGTACGCCCACCGTGATCCGCTCCAGGATATATCAATGGAACGATATACCCATGAGCAGGTCTCGGCAGGCGTTGAGATTATTACAAAGTATTATTATTTTCATTATTATTTTTTTGGTTACGTGTTTATTATCGCTGAATCGCTGGAGAATTTTAGGCGAATATTGAACGATTAATGGTGCGTCTAGATTAGGACTGAGAATATAATATAATTCAACGCAATACAATACGATAAAACACAACACAAAACGCAACGCTACACAACACAACAAAGAAATACATATGTAGTAAAAACTTACTGCACAAAGGCGGTCTTACTGCATAGCTCTTCCAGACAACCTTAGAATAGAGGAGAAAAATAATCCTATGATGGTAATGTAGATTAAAACACTATATCTAACTGAAGGACGAATTTTGACAAGACGAAAGTCGTTCCGATATCGTCACTTTTGGGACAGAATAAATTACTTAACGTGCTTTCGGTCTGGACCTGGAAATTCTGGAACGAACTTGTGTGTAGATAATTTTAACAAAAACAAAACCAACTCCAAACATTACTCTACATTTATGTATGTAGATAGATGCTGATGATGATGATGAAAAAAGTATGTGACCAATCTGGAAGTATACTCTTACAAATAAAAAAAATCTAATCTGTTTATAAATGACGGAGTAATGAAATAACAAGCCTAACAGTGGGTAGATACAGCCTGATGATGATGATGAAAAAATTGTGGAAATAATCTGGAAGTACATTCTTTCAAATAAAAAAAGTTTTTTTTCACATCGGTTTATAAATCACGGAGTAATTAAGTAACAAACATAAATATATAATATATATATATACAGTCGACTTGAGAATCTCCTCCTTTTTTGAAGTCGGTAAAAATCAAGTTAATTTCCTATCATAGAAACCCGTAGGCAAGTAAGGTACTTCCAGGAGATCATACGATGATTTACGGCACACGTCTGTTATTATTACAAATTACATTGCACGTCAGGCTTCAGCCCAAAGCCGGATTACACTCCGCTTTATAATGTACTCGTAGCAACATTACGAACCTGATTCATTATTTGGTAAGCCGAGTTCGCAGAAGAAAAAATAAAATTGGTTAGAATTTTATTTTGGGACGTGGCAGACAAGCATACGGCCCGCCCAATGTGAAGCAGTTACCGTAGCCATATTAACGCTCGTAACATAAAATATCGCTCGCGCGCCGCCATCTCCCCGCTGCCAACGGAGCATCTCCTTCCTTTCTGGTGACCTCACTCACTCGCAGAACACAACAACCCTCAAGGGAATTGTTATTTGGCTGCGGTATTCTGTGAGGTGGAGGTACATTCACCAGTCGGATAGCTTACAATAGGCTTGTATCCCATTTTTTTTTTCGTTTTGTTATTTATAGACGTCACAATAATATAAATATAGGTGAAATAATTACTTCGATTGCATAAAAACTTCTCGAGAAATGATAACTTAAGATCACAATTTTGGACTATCCTGAAAACGCTCCATACAAAAGGCCACCACGTTATGACGTCACACCGTGCTATTTTATATGCATTAAATCAGGAAATTTGTACGACAGCTATGTTAAATATTGCGTTTATGTAGCCAGTGCCGTAACAAAAGTTATAGTATTTTTTATTGTTTCTACAATGGTGTGGTGGTTGACGAGCTCGGTGGCGTAGCCGTCAATGACGCGGCTTCGACACCAACGCTCGTGGGTTCGATTCCCACATAGGACAAACATTTGTGTGCATGAACATGTCTGTTTGTCTTGGTCTGGGTGTTTTTATGTATCATAAGTATGTGTTTACAAAAAAAAAATGTATTTACGTATGTTTATCAGTTGTCTAGTATCCATAACACAAGCTTCGCTTACTATGGGGCTAGATGGCGCTGTCTAATTTGTCTGGCAATATATAATATAATATATAATATATATATATATAATGGTAATATTTATTTTTTATAATTTCATACCTTTAAAATGGGCTTTCCCACCAAACTTTGACCGAACATAAAACACTTCGGATATAAGTTATTAAAATTTTAAGATCGCAGATCGTTCTAGATTTATGTATTTTACGTTACTGATAGATAGTTTTTATAATTTTGTAACATGGGCAACAAGCCTATTACGCTCCCTACCTTTCTTTTCGCCAGAGCTTTGTTTGTCAGTCAGCAGGGTGTTCCGCGGACAGGTGAAGTTGGCTTTTGTTCAAAGATGTTGATGAACCAGTTATATCCACAAAATACATTTTTTTTTTATTCGCCTACGATCAAATATAAATAAATGTTTCTGGATAATTTACACAGTGCCATCTAGTCCCAAATTAAGCGCAAAGCTTGTACTATGGATACTAGATAACTGATGTACTTAAATACATTTTTTAAAATACATACTTATAATACAATAGTAAACACCCAGACCAAGACAACCAGACATGTTCATGCACACAAATGTTTAGCCTGTGCGGGGATCGAACCCACGACTTCGGAGTCCAAGTGGCCATTGCTAGCCTGCTAGCATTTCGACAGTCAGCTGATCTGATGGGCCACATGTCCAAAGTTTTCTCGGATGACGGAATCCGGTTTGTTTGTCCACTGAGTCCGGTTCCAGTTACCTCTGGTTTCGGATGAATCAATTAAAACGCGCTATTATAAAACTGGCAAATTATGGATGAGGAGAATGTCGAGAGACTATATAGTACTGTAATATAAAAATTGATTGGCACGCTATTATGTTTTCCTTTGAAAAAAAAGCAGCACGTGACGCGGAATAAAATCCTTGAATATGTCTTATTTCCTCACATTATGATCGCATAAGCTTTTTTTCGTGACACTTTTTCTTATGAGAATGCAATGAAAATTATCAATTTGTCTATAGTTTTCTTAAATAGATAGGGCACTACGGTGGTCCGTCAATCCGTCAAAATGCCGGAGCCGTGACAGAAATAGTGGACATACGCTTTTAGTTACTGTTTTTTACCGTTTACTTTTCATTTTATAATTCTATTTTTTCTAAAAAGCAAGTTAAAGAAAACGTCTCGTATTGTAGAGACGTATTGAATAACATAGGAACGACACAGGATTGAAGAGAAGAACAAAATGGAAGGAAATAGTAGAGAAAGTATATAATCTATGTCCTTGCCAATTTTCATTAATATCTGTTCAGTCGTTTAGTCGTGAGTTGGTAACAAACAGACCGAGAGACAGTATGAATGGCCAGAAGAGGGTGGTAGTTCAAAAACACTTTGCAGATCCATTGCAGACACGGCTTCGTTCTTCAATTGGCCGATTTTTTGATTAATAGAAAAAATAGCCTCCTACTGTCTTACCTACTTCCCACTAATACGTGTGAAAATGTCTAATAACGTTTGGATATTTTTGACTAGATCACGCATAAACTACTGACCCGATTTGGATGAAATTTGGCATAGATATACCTAGTAAAGAACATTTTACAAGGTAAGTACAATTACGAGAAAAACGTTTCGCATATGTGTGCGACATATACAATCACTTGCCTGATGAAATGAATGATGAATAAAATCATGTAAGAAAGTAGTTTCAAAACACGACAGACTGATTGAATTCTGGGATTTAAATGGTAAACTAATATCATGTATGACATGTTTATGCAGCATTAATTGTAATAATTTCGTTAATAAGTAATAATAAGTTGTATTAGTAAGTAGTAGATGACATAAATATTTTGCACGCCTGGTTGCGGGCTGAATACATTGTACCTGACTGTATATACCCGAGTAACAACATAAGTAACTGAAGGCCAATTCTCGTAATTTTTCTACGAACGGAGATTGAAAGTTGACTGAATCGAGATTATTGTGAATTGACTAAAATTATATACTTGATTTCAATTATTAATTATTATCAATTCTTGTTGTTAGTTAGTTTACAAAGTAACATTCTTAGTTTGTTTAATTTTCACTCATATTTCGATATAATCCCGTTTAAATTTAATTTTGAAGTTTCATATTGTGTTACGAGAATACCAAATGTGACATTTGTGAGATCGAGACTGGATCGAAACTGAATTTTGACTACATTTTAATTACGAGAATTGCCCGTCTGTATTCTGCAAATAAAGATGATTTGATTTGATTTGAAAAAAAAAAATGTATTAGTATAATATCCGTTATCTTGTACACGTAGTTCATCTTGTACGTAGCTTTGATTAGTTAGGTACTAGATGGCAGTGTGTATTTTGTACAGGAATATTTATTTATTTATTTCACATTATATGATATTTTTCCTAGAATGTATTCCTGGTATGCTAGGATTTTAATAATAATTACCGATGAACTTAAAAAAAATAGGGCATAAGTCAAAATGCCGAATAAGTTCTAAAACAGAAACGCCAAATCCAGCCGTGTTACTTTGTATACATTTCCTTGTACGTTTCTTTACTTATTTACATTTCGTTTTTACTTTGAAGGTTAAGGCCGTATAAAAAAAAAAGAGAGAAATTCTTAGGGCTGGCACTTTTTCACTACATGACAATAACTTTTAATTTTTAGGGTTCCGTGTCCAAAGGGTAAAACGGACCCTATTACTGAGACTCCGCTGTCGGTCCGTCCGTCCGTCTGTCACCAGGCTGTATCTCATGAACCGTGATAGTTACACAGTTCAAAATTTTACAGATGATGTATTCTGTTGCCGCTATAACAACAAATACTAAAAATAGAGTAAAGTCACTTGTACCATAATATTGTATGTAACATCTTTAATAACTAGTGACTTGCAATAAAAATCTGAAATCTTAATATTTAAGGATCTGCCATACAACAAACCTAATTTTTTGTTTTGCTCGTTTTTGCTTGATATTGAGAACGGCACCAGGTAGACGCTTGAAATATTCACAGAATATTTAGCTATTTATTCAATTTAAAAGTAAATAATTAAATTAAAATAAAACAAATATTTAAGGGGGGCTCCCATACAACAGACATAATTTTTGCGGAACCATTAGTGCGCGAGTCCGACTCACACTTGGCCGGTTTTTCTTCAATATTAGAAGGAGTAGATTGCGGCACGATTGCAAAATAACACTAGCAATTGCACCTTCTGGGATAGAAGCCACAAATACCATTATGATATTCTAGGCTCAGATAGGCCACAACTCCTGGGCGTACTGCTAGGTTTCCATTCCGGAGTCAATGCATGGGGCAACCATCGCCGCACTCAATAATATTAATGGAAATGTGGCGAGCCGCCATACAATACCACCGCTATCTTGAACAATTTACTAAACAGGACCACCTGATCTAGTTGATCACATTAACAAACATTTATTTTATTATTTGGTATATAAAGAGTATAATATAACATAATATAATGAATAGTTCTCTTTACTTGCTAAACTACCGATTTATTTGAGAAATGAATATTGGTGGGAGTCAATATTATTATGTAAGTATGTTGAAGATAAAAATAAAATTTCCTTCAAACGTAATATGTATGTGATTGACAAACGGATAAAAAATAATATTTTAAAATAATTAACATTTCACAATAAAACTGTCAACCCTAGAAAAGTATTTTGTTTTCATGAAACGTCGAAATATGATAGAAGTACCTTTGCTACCTTGTATGTTGTTGTAGGTACGTTAGGGAACACAAACGGCACTGTGTCCAGTAATACGTACAGTATGGTCCCTTCCTGCCGCTCTCATTTGGCGATCTCACCTCCCCTCTGAGTAGATAGATGATGATGATAGTTGAGCTTCACTTAACTAGCCATCTCTTTAGGCTTTTAATGCCTTGCCATATTGCTGTCTCTCACATTACTAAGAGGGGAAGTCATATTCCTACTCCTACTAATTTCTTCTGATTAAATTCGTTGTGAGTTCCAAGGCAGCCGTAGTTTTACCCTCAGGACTGCAATGGACTTCACTGTTCATTGCCTTTTTTGGTGGTCGCCGCTGTTAATCCTTGCAACACAGGATACATAGTGGCGGGAATGTGTGGTGGGCCCCCGTCGCAACAAAAAAAAAAATGTTTGGGGGATAGACTAGAGCATTCGAGTACATTCCGGAACATCCCAGATCATTGTGAAATATTCGAAATCATTCTCGAATGTTGTGGAATATGCTGGAACGCTGTGGCTCATTCAACCTTCGAGTGGAGCTAGGTACCTCAGCTTATATATTTATATTATTCCACACGGTCGAAGCCGGGGTTTATCGCTAGACTTTACTTTACTTTAATACCAACTAATCTTTATGTTCTCTAACTTATTGCTGACTCTGTAGTCGCTTACACTATTTTTTTCTCAAGAAGTCTCCAAGATCAAAAGGCATTAAGCCGTCTTAATAGCATTACCTTTCGTTCATATCGGCAGAGGAACATTGAAGTGTGTTACAGTAGAAATACAAAGTAGTACATCAATTCAATATAAATGCTTAAAATCGATAACGAACTCACGACTCACGTAAATACGTTACATGTAGCACACATGGCTGTTACACGATTTTAAGTATGCTTCTTTATGCGGCGTATTGCTAAATTCATTTGCATTTTCACTGTGGCGGAATTGGGAGGAAACGAGTGTCTTTATATATTTTACGTCGTTTTTGGAGTGCAAAGATGCGTGAAATGTATTAAAACACAACTTGCCACCAGTGTAGATGTCAGTGTGTGCGTTATTTTTTACTATGTCGGGTAGCTGAAAAGCACACGGCCCGCATGATGAAGGACAATTACCGTAGCCATATAAACGCGCAGAAAATACAACAAGGGAATTGTTATTTGGCTGCGGTATTCTGTGAGGTGGGGATACTTCCCCAGTCGGGCAGCTAAAAATATTCTAGGGTACAGCGTTAGAAGAGAGATAGGACTCTCTTTTGCCAGAGCTTTTTTCGCTAGTCAGCAGGGTGCACCACGTGCGGAGGGGGGGGGGGGGGCTTTGCTTTTAAAGATCGTCGATCGTGAGCCCCTTACACAGCGTCCGATGCTTGAGTCTGGCGAGTGCGCCGATTTCGCACGTTGAAGTTAAGATACTGTTCTTATATCTACTGTGATTTTGTTGAGTAATGGTTTAGTTACAGCCTCTTTAAATGGATAATTCTATTTTGGATATAATTACAGGTTTCTATTTTAGGAAGGCTTCTAATTTATTGTTTACTTGCTTGCGTCCGTGACTTCGTACTTTCCGGGAGAATTTTCAGAATCGCTTTCTTAACGTATGGCTACGTCATAATCGCCTAACTTTTATGACAAATTTAGACCCGATCCGTCCAGTGCTTTGAGCTGTGTGTTGATAGATCAGTCGATAATGGTTGCATTTTATAGATACAGAAGAAGAAGGATTCTCCTTATCAACAGATTATCCTTATCATTTTACTATTGGACATCCACATGTTATCACTTACTTCCTTTTATTTTATAAACTACGTCGAGTGACAGACAAGCATACGGCAACCTGATGTGAAGCAGTTAACCGTAGCCATAGTAACGCTCCCAACATAAAATATCGCTCGCGCCGCCACCCCCGCTGCCAACGCTGCATCTCCTTCTTTTCTGGCACAACAACCCTAAAGGGAATTGTTATATGGCTGCGGTATTCTGTGAGGTGGAGATACTTCCCCTAGCTATGCCCTACCTCCCTTTTCTCCAGAGCCTCGTATGTCTGTCAGCATGGTGAGGTTGGCTTTGGTTCAAAGTTTTTGATGGACCACTTACATCCCGGAATGTAGTATATTTTTACGCAATTTTCTCAGTTCTGAGTTAAATTAATATTATTTAAAAAAAAAGTTAAAATAACACTGCAAGGTTCAAGCTTCATGTAGTTTTAACTGGATAAATTCACATTTTTTTATATGAGGGGAGAAAACGAGCATGTGGGTCACCTGATGGGAAACAATCACCATCGCGCATGAAGATCAGTAACACCCAGGGGTCGCCAATCCGTTGCCAGCCTATTTATACTCCTTCCTTTCTTTCTTTCTTGTGACCTCACTCACTCGCAGGAACACAACAACCCTCAAGGGAATTGTTATTTGGCTGCGGTATACTAATAGGTGGAGGTACTATTGTTTTATAGAATTTTAATATACAATATATTTTAATTTATTTGTCCTTCTCGTAATCAATAATATTATTTGCAGAACCAATCGCTAATAATAAATTTAACGGGTTGGAACAGTATAAGCAAATTTACAAGTAATTTAATTATTAACTAAATGTCTACAAACTTTCACCAGATACCTACAATTACCAGTATTAACATTTACGTAATAACTAAAATAGATTAGACTTAATCTTAAGATAGAATTAAACTTAAGTGGAAAAAAACCGGCCAAGTGCGAGTCGGACTCGCCCACCGAGGGTTCCGTAAGTAGGATCATTAAAAATTTGATATTTTTCATTATAAATAAGAAATAATGCGTAGGAAAAAATAAATAAAATATATTATGCAATGTGCACATCGAGCCCTTTCATATGATACCCCATTTGAACTAGTAGCTTCAATTTGAAATTTCGACCGCCTATAAAACATATAGATCCCCTATTTTTTAAGATTTAATTACAAATGTATAATTTTGAGATTTATTCTTGTACTTGCAGTCTATAACGATGTTACTTGCCAAATTTCATAGTTCTCGATCAACGGGAAGTACCCTATAGGTTTTGATTCCCTTGAGAATGTGTGTAGACCTGAGTATACAGTTCAAATTTCAGCTTGATACCTCCACGCATTCTCGAGATAAAGGGCCTTGACAGACACATTTTGGGGTGTAAGTGGTTCACTAACATCTTTGAACCAAAGCCAACTTCACCTGCACGTGGTGCACCCTGCTGACTGACAAACGAAGCTCTGGCGAAAAGAGAGGTAGGGAGCGTAATTGTAAGCTGCCCGACTGGGGAATGTACCTCCACCTTACAGAATACCGCAGCCAAATAACAATTCCCTTGAGGGTTGTTGTGTTCCTGCGAGTGAGTGAGGTGACCAGAGAAAGGAAGGAGATGCTGCGTTGGCAGCGGGGGTGGCGGCGCGCGAGCGATTTTTTATGTTGCAAGCGTTAATATGGCTACGGTAACCGCTTCAAATCAGGCGGGCCGTATGCTTGTCTGCCACCCGACGTAGTATAAAAAAAAAAAAAAAAAAAAAAAAAAAACAGACAGACGGACAACAAAGTGATCTTATAAGGGTTCCGTTTTTCCTTTTGAGGTACGGAACCCTAAAAAGTAGCTGGCAACACAGTAATCGAATTGATATTACTATTTTTGAGTTGTATTTAGATATATATTATGGTCAATGTGATAAATTAGTTATTATTCATACTGACTAATACTTGGTCAGAGTGATAAATCATGTTTTGGTTAGATTTGAGTTGCTGAGCTCCGCCAACCTAGATGATGAATGATGTGGTGCCAAGTAAACTTATTTATTGACAATTTATTACTTTGGCCAGCGATTTTAAATAATGACTTTTATAAATAACTAGCGGCCCGACCACGCTTCGCTGTGGCTCAATCTTTTCGTTTCCATCCATTTCCTTAGAGATGGCGCTGTATGTGAAAAAAGATTTTCCCGCTTTTCTTTTCAAATTTTTCCAGAATTTTCTTTGCTATAAACCTCACGGAGCCCGAGACCTTTCCAACGAATGCAAAACCGTGGAAATCGGTTCGTGCGTTCTGGAGTTATAGCGTCAGGAAGGAAAACCCGACTTATTTTTATATAGTAGATTTACCACATTGGCTGTAACATATCTATTTATATAAAAACGAATCCCTATTTCACTTGGTCACATCATCACGCGTGAACGGCAGGACCGATTTCACTAATTCTTTTTTTGACGTGACAACGTCTTATAATTCGATGGAGCCGGCTGCACGCACGAAAAAACATGACGTATGCGGCGTTACCTCGCTCTGAGGCGTTCCATTAAATTTTTCTTTTGAAAAATGCAAACATTCCATCAGTATTTTCTTATGACGTTGTCACGTTCAACTATCGTCAGTAAACCGACTTTACAGACAACCGATTTTTTTTTGTTCTGTTTATTACAGTCACGAGAAGGTTTCAATGAAAGAAAGCTCTATTCTATATCTATATTAGACGAACTCGGTGGCGTAGCGGTCAATGACGCGGCTTCGACACCAACGCTCGTGGGTTCGATTCCCACATAAGACAAACATTTGTGCTTCGTTTATTTTGGGGCTAGATGGCGCTGTGTAATTTGTCTGACAATATCAATATTTATAGAAAAAAATAAGATAGTTGTGGAGAAAACTTGAAAATTTAACAAAACTGAACGACCGTATTGGCTTTTTTTTTTTATGTTTTAATAGTGATTTGCAATCGGTCTCGTCACGACCATAAGCAAATGTGGTGTTATATTATTTTACTTGCAAGACATAGCCCTCCATTTGTAGGCCAGCCTATTCTGGGCAGCCCAGTTCCATAAAATCGTGCCTCTTTAGTCTCCTTTTATAGGTGGGCATAGAGAGATGGCTTGCCATTTCATTTGGATGTTCTTTCAGGCGTGATTCGTATCTACTGGCAAATAATTTTATTTCTTGAGCTACTGTACTAATTTGATGGATATTATGTACTTCATCATTTCGTATATACCACGGTGCATTGGTTATGTTTTTGAGGATTGCGTTTTGCATTCTTTGTATTTAGTTGACAGGAAGTCACCTTTTGACCTACTAAGCTGAAATCATACACCTGTACCAAAATCTACTGAGGTGGCCAAGACACTGAACTTGGACTACAAGAATTCTATATATTAGGTAGGGGAAAAAGTCTTTTCGTATTTTATATGAAAATTCAAAACATTTTTTACTAAAGTTTATTTACATTTAACTAAAGTATGTAGGTGCCATTTTGTTCGATAACTTTTTGCCATCTTGTAGGTAGAGACATGATCCCATTACTATAGAAATTTTGGGACTTCTGTTCAAAAAACCACGACAAGTGGTTTTGGCAGTCTTCTCGTGATGTTAACCTGACATTGCCTAAAGAATTCTGAAGAGACCGAAACAGATGGAAATCAGAAGGTGCAAGGTCAGGACTATACGGCGGATGCATTAACACCTTCCAGTCAAACTCTCTTAATTTTTGCTGAGTGGCTAAAGATGTGTGAGGTCTAGCGTTATCATGATGAAAAATCACACTCCTTCTGTTAATTAATTCCGGCCGCTTTCTCTCAACTTTTTGCTTTAATATCATCAGTTCACAGTAGAGTTCAGAATCGATAGTCCTGCCTGGCGGTAACAGCTCATAATGAATAATGTCCTTCCAATCCCACCATACACACAGCATCACCTTGTTGCGGGTTAACCCGGGTTTCGCCAGAGTCTGTGAAGCCTAACCGGCCTTTGACCACGACCTTTTTATGCGCCAAAACTGTTTTGTGGTCAATTTCTAGTTCTTCAGCTACGTCGTAACTACTGATATGCCAATCTTGCTCCACTTTTTCAAAAATGGCATCCATTTTATCCGTAACAGGGCGACCAGAGCGACGTGCATCTTTGACATCAAAATTTCCGGATTGAAAACGCCTAAACCAAATTTGTGCTACTCTCACAGACACTGCACTAGGTCCATAAACGTCACAATTTTTTTCGCAGCTTGCGTTGCATTTTTACCTTTTTTGTAGTAAAATTTTAAAATGTATCGAATTTCTTCATTAGATTCACTCATCTTGATAGTAAAAAAAACAAATGAAAATCACACATTTACCTAATTTGAATTTGGAATTATCTTTTTTAAAATTTAAACTTTTTAAAGATATCAAAACCTTTCAGATACAAATGGTATAACCAAAGAGATTTTATTACAAGTTCATACATACTATAATGCGAAAAGACTTTTTCCCCTACCTATTATTTAACTTATAATGACCGATTGCTTAATGTCCTAAGTGCGACAGATTGCAACGATATTATTATTAAAAAAAAAATAAAAAAACAAAAATGTTGACATTAGATTTACAGGCACCCCACAATTCGATGCCATATGTCCAGATTGGCTTAAGTTTGCTTTCGTATATTAGCAGTTTGTTGTCGACCGACAGCTTTGAATTTCTGCCAAGAAGCCAGTAGAGATGACTATTATTGGCTTTTCTAATGTAACTTTATGACGTTTGACAGAACTGTCAGTCATTTGACAGATTGCGCGAAACCAATTCGAATTTAATATTCAATACTCCCCGCTCACCCGCTCCCCGGGTAGCATGATTATTAGAAAGCTCCGTGTTAAAAATTTTAAATAAATAGTAAACATTAAGCTTACAGTTACCTTTATCTATTACTAAATAATACTAATAGTTATAAAAATTGATATGAAGTTTCTCGTAAAGTGCAAAGTTAAGTGAAATAAATGATAAAAACATTATCAACATTTGATGGTGACAGTGAAAAACAAAGTGCATAAACTGGACAATCGAGAATTGTGACTCATAAGTAGCAGACGAGCTCCATAACGGATAATGAACGCGGGTACTGATATGATATTTCGGCACGAAACTTAAGCATCATTTAGCCACATCTGTAGAACGCTTACCCTATAAACTTAACATAGGGCCGTGGTTCGAATCCCAGGCGGTTCATCATATAAAATCGCTTTTTGTGGATCTTAGGTTATTGTTGAAACATAACATTCTACATCAGCCGCTAAATACGGTGCCAGCTTCGAAATTCAGCGCAGGCGTGTATTTTTAGAGTAAAAAAAATACCGATCTAATTCGACAACTTAAGATTCTCTGATTCCCAACAAGATGGCGCTACAATGCAACAAATGCAATCTAAATGTGGAGTCAACGGATTATTACTTGACATGTTAACAACACCAACTACCATTTGAAATGTACAAGCGTAACAATAAAAATATACCAACTTATGACAGAATTAAATAGGCAAGGATGGAAATGCGAGACCTGCTGGGACAGTGAAACAATCAGTAGCAAAAATTTTGCTACAACAGACAATGTTACGAAGAGACAAAAAACTATCATAAACATTTCTACTGATAACTCATTTGCTTCTTTATCAATAGAAGAAGAAAACGAGACCACTTCTGATAGCTTAGAGGATCTAAACCGAAGTTGCCCGAGCATGAGAAGTATAGAGAACGAAGAAGTGAAATCATTGCGTGACAGAATTGTGTCATTAGAACAATTACTCACAGCGGCAGATAGTGAAGTTGAGAATATACTCAGTGAAAATTATGCTTTAAAAAAACGTTTAATTGAATGTGAAAATAGAATAAAAACTTTAACAAATATATGTCAATCTCCCATAAAAAGTATAAAATCAATATCTAGAAATGGGACTAAGAAGAAAAGGAGAAGTTTAAAACCACACACTTTAAACTTCACTGCGAAGGAAGATGAAGAAATATCGCAGAGTGACTCTAAAATTTCGACTCCACACACTACGCATGAGTCTATGTTAAGCGATCCAATAAACTTAGCGTGTGCCTCAAATGTAAACGTTTTTCCCTCGGATACAAAACCTACTGAGGTTCCGAAAGCTAAAAGGAAGATTTATATATTTGCAGATCAAAGCGGTAAAAATGTAAGAAATACCCTACAACAACTTCTCGGTGAGAACTATGAAATATTTTCCCTTATTAAAGCGAACGCACAAATAGATAATATTCTACAACCTACCCTAGAGATTTGTAAAAATTTTGACAAAAGAGATTTTGTGATAATAATAGGTGGTTCAAATGATTATGACTCTCTAAAATTCCAATCTTACTTATACTATTATTTTAATAAATTGAGTCACACAAATGTACTCATAGGACAGATACATAACAATAAATATATATCTGTAAACTCATTAAACTCTATGGTCCAGGACTTATGTTTAAATTTTATTCACACAAGATACATTGACATATGTAGTAACGATGTCTACAGGGACATGTGTGATAGACTAAGTACCAGCAGATTAATTCATCGTGAGATTCTCAGAGTAATTAATAGAATTCAATATCAGGAATACTTAAAAAGCACTAGGCAGCAGACACAACTAGATACAAGACACATGGTAACTAACACTACAAAAAACGTCTCAAAGAATACAAACAAAACGGTCAATACTCAACAACATCACAACAACCAACCAAAAATAACCAAATACTTTAAACCTATTGCAATTTCTCATATGCAACCAGTAAATATTCCTATTTTGGCAGACAGTAAGGATTTGAATTCTACCATAAATAATTCTGGGAATGTAGGCATCCCCGATTTTTTTCGTTCGGGACAGTAAACTAACCATTTTTCATCAAAATATACAAAGCATAAGGCCCAAAATAGAAGAACTTGAGATATATTTGGACTCTAATTTCAAATTATTTGACATTTTATGTTTTACAGAATCCTTTCTGAAAGGAAATGATCATATACATGTACAACTGGATGGATATGAACTAGCAGAACATTATTCTCGTAAAAATGTTAGACGTGGTGGAGTTTGTATATTTATAAAAAAACACATGAATTACAACAGATTAACCTGGCTACATGATCTATCTGTTGATGAAGATTTTGAATGCTGTGGAATAACATTACCTGACTCAAAAATTACCGTTATATGCCTTTACAGATGTGGGAAAAATATAAATATTTTTTTTGACAAGTTAGAGACATTACTTTCTAAATTGACTAGGAAACCGCGCAATTTAAGAAATAAAATAATTCTAGCTGGTGACTTTAATATAGACCTATTTAAAAATGACAAAAAAAGTTTGACATTTATTGACATACTCCAACTGAATAAATTCCACCATACTATAAAAGAAGCAACTCGAATCACCCCTGACTCATCAACGTGTATTGACAACATTTTAGTTAATTTTAAGGATTATGAATGTGGAGTACTAAATCTCGGCCTATCGGATCATACGGCACAAAACATTGTAATGACATACAATTCAATTAATCAAAGAACTTATTGCTACATAAACGTAAGGAAAATTGATAAGCACTTAAAACTATTCCTCAAATACGTTTCCCAGTTATCATTCGCATCTGTCTATGAAAAACGCGGTCCTACGGAAGCCTACAATGCTTTTATAGAAGATTACAAAATGATCTACGATATGTGCTTTCCTATAGAACAAAGTAAAAGATACTCTAAGAAAAAGCCAAACTGGAAAACTAAAGGTATCATTAAGTCATGTAGAACAAAAAGGCAGCTTTATATTGAATTACAAAAGACAAGAACAGATAATAAGATTAAATATTATACAAAGTATAAAAATAAACTTAAAGGAGTCATACGATATTCACAGCGAAATACAAATATTAACTATATCAAACGTAGTACAAACAAGACTAAAGCCACCTGGGGTCTAATAAATCAGTATACAAATAACAATGAAATCAATAACTCCATTCAACGTCTAGTCCACAGCGGTTCACATATAAATAATCCTATAGACATAGCAAATTTATTAAATAACTTGTACAGTACATAAAACAAAGGAAATAATCACAAAAGCAGTTATAAACCGATTCACAGTATGGAACAAAATAGTATATTTCTAAAACCAACCGATGAGTCGGAAATAACTACAGTTGTCAGGAAGCTAAAAAACAAAAAAAGCTGTGGTATTGATGGCATATCAATACAGGTCATCAAGGAAAGTATTAAGTACATAGCTACTCCTTTAGCTTATATTGGCAATCTGATGTTTGAGTCGGGAAACTTCCCCGATGATCTTAAACACAGTCTGATAAAACCGAAACACAAAAAGGGTTCTAGAGAAAACGCAGACAACTACAGGCCAATAGCGCTTCTTCCAGGTTTTTCCAAGATACTTGAAACAATTATATATGATAGATTAGCTGACTTCATAAATAAAAATGATAAATTTAATGACGACCAGTATGGCTTTAGGAGCCACAGATCCACTACTCTAGCCATTTATTCATTTTTGAAACAATTATGGGAGGGTATAAATAATGATAAGTATTGCACGGCGCTCTTTGTAGACATGTCCAAAGCATTTGACTGCGTGGTACACCATATTCTACTAAATCAGCTGGATCGCATTGGTGTCAGAGGGGTGGCAAATGCCCTAATTGCCTCTTATCTTAAAAATAGACGTCAAACTGTTGCTCTAAATAGTTATAATAATGCTAGTAGGTCAATTGAAATAATAAAATCTGATGAAGCAATCTCTGTATTAATTGTTCCCCAGGGCAGCGTATTGGGACCACTACTATTCTTAATATAAGTAAATGAAGTCCCAGACTTCACAAGTCACTTATGTATTATGTTTGCAGATGACGCCACAGTTCTGTTTGTTAATGACAAAGATGACATTGTAAAGCAAAAGTCTGACATAATTGATACCACACAACATTTAATGCAAAGACTAGGTGACATGAACTTACATATAAATATCAGTAAGACCAAGATAATGCAATTTCGGAAATATAATCAATCTGTGACAAATTTGAAAATTACAATTAACAATGTAGAATTAGAGGAAGTCACCAGCACTAAATTTTTAGGCGTAAATATCGATTCGCATCTGAACTGGAAGGATCATATAGCTAAACTTAACAATAGACTTCGTAGTTGTTGTTATGCACTTTCTGTGTTGGTAAATGTGTCTTCTATTGACCTTGCTGTTACTGCATATTATGGAAATGTATATCCTCTACTTCGGTATGGTATATTATTCTGGGGAAACTCGGTTGATGCTTATAAAACGTTCATTTTGCAGAAAAAATGTATTCGAACAATATTTGGTATGAGGAATGACGAAACGCTGAGAGTACTATTTAAGGATAAAAAAATTATGACTTTGGTTGGACTGTACATCTTAGAGATTTGTATGTTTGTAAATCAACATGAGGATTTTTTTACTAAATTATCTGATGTGTCTAATAGAAATTCCAGAAATAGGGATCGTCTTATTACGCCCCTAATACGATGCACAATCTACGAAAAAAGTACATATGTAACTGCAATCCGTATCTACAATACAATTCCGAAAGATATCAAAAATCTGACTGGTACAAGATTTAAAACTACCTACCCTTTCCAACCGATTCAATATGAGCGTGATGTTCGATAAAAAAAAATCTACATCTAAATTGCGTTTGTTTTTGTGAACGCGGCCGGCCTCGTATGATCGTGACGAAGTGTGCGCGTTGTTTAAACAGTACAAAAACACGTTTCGACTCGTTAGTAGCCGGTGGACTGCTGTCAAAGATGGCCGCGCATTTTGGCCGTGGATCGCGATCACGTAAGTATTTTTTTTTCCATATTTTTCATTACATTTCAATGTTTTAATGTTATTAAAGTTTAGAATAGTTATCAATCAACACAACGGCGTAACTTTTATTGCATTGACACAGTTTTATTTCTTGTTGTGATCAGTGTAACTTACATCGTCACGATCGTGACGATCCGGATTTTAATGCATTTATAAATACGTAAAACTCATATTTCTCAACGTTGATTTTTGCTATTGCTATGAAGTATGATGAGATCTTTTTTTAACTTAGGTGCAGTATTGAGGGATGAGGACGTTTGGGCTCTCTTGCAAGATGGAAATGACTCCGACATTGAAGACCTGGGAGACGAAGGTGGCCAGTGTGACCCGATGTTTCTTGACAATCTGCTCGAAGAGGTAAATGATGACCCCCCGCCAGAAAATGCCATCTCAGATTCACAAGGAATACCGTCTACATCCGCACCATGTTTGGTTCCCGCAGAACATCATGCACCATCATCAAATGAGGTAATGACTGAAAACTTACTTACTCGTCGATCTGGTGTGTGGAGGCAATCAGCTTTTACTGATAAAGGCCATAACTACCCAAGTCCACCCTCGGGACCAGTAAGGACACAGAGTGAATATGTTCACGACTACTTCGACGAAGAATTCTTCGAATTGGCTGCTCGTTGTTCAAACATTTATCACCTACGTAAATATGGAACTGAACTGAAAACAACCCAGCTAGAAATAAGAAAGTTATTCGCTATACACTTGATTATGGGGGTCATTCCGTATCCACGATTACCGATGTACTGGCGAGGATCTACAAGATTGCCACTTATTGCTAATAATATGAGCCGTGATCGGTTCCTTCAGCTCAGGAATTCCTTGCATGTTGTTGATTCAGAATCACCACCACAGAACACTCCGCCTAATCCTCTATGGAAAGTACAGCCGATTATTGACCAAGTCAGGGAAACTTGTTATAAGTTAGAAAGGGTTCCTGGATATTACAGCATTGACGAACAAATGATACCCTTTACAGGTCGATGTGCATTGAGGCAAGTCGTCAGAAATAAGCCACGTCCTACGGGGTTGAAAAACTTTGTTACCACTACTAGCGATGGCATCATGGTAGATTTTGAGATATATAAAGGAGCTAAAACAATGTTTGGTAATAGTACGTTAGGTCTAGGTCCATCTGTGGTCATGTATCTAACTAAAACTATCCCACCCTGTAGCTGTATTTACCACGATCGATATTTTACAACTATTCCTTTAATAGAGGAAATGGACAAAAGGAATCTGCATAGTACCGGGACTATAATGATGAACCGAATCCCAGGGCGAACAGCACTAAAATTCAAGAAGGACAGCAAAATGTACCGTGGAGAAAATCAGCAATTTGTAAGAGATTCAGTATGCTTGGTCAAATGGAAAGATAATAAAGCTGTTTTGATGGCGTCCAATTGTACTGGTGCTGAGCAAATAGACTTCGTTAAACGATGGGATAAACTCACGAAAGCTTACAAGGATATTCGTATTCCCAGAGTGGTCTGCAATTACAATAGCCACATGGGCGGAGTGGATGTTTTGGACCAGATGATGGAGTACTATCGTGCCTTCATAAAAACAAAAAAGTGGACTTTGAAAGTAATCATTCATTTTTTAGATTTAGCTGTAGTAAACGCATGGCGTAAATACAAAATAGATTGTGAAGCCAATAAACTCCCGAAAAAAAATATATTTCCTCTGTTGGATTTTAAAATGGAAGTAGCAGATGCTTGGCTGAATACCCCAAATCGCAAACGCAGATTAAGTCATGACACGGATAATGAAGATGAGGAGGCACCACCTTTAAAGAAAAAGTACATGCCACCAAAACCTTCCAAATCCAAGAGATATGATGGTTATGATCATCTACCTACCTTCGACCAGCTATCGGCTCCACGTTCTTGTAGGTTGGAGACATGCACAAGTAGAAGCAAAATTCGCTGTGTAAAATGTGATGTTTACTTGTGCATGTCGCGGGGTAAAGATTGTTTTCGATTATACCACAACAATCAACAGAATTAAATTAGTTGTTATGAATATAACATGTTGATCTCAAAACGATTCCTATTTTGTTAATTATTAATATTCTAAAGATGTTTTGACTGACTTAATGTTAAATTTGATTATAATTTTATAAAAATGGTTTAGATAGTTAACTTTAATAGATATAAGAGTAAATAAACCAAAAACAAATGCCTAATTATAAAGACTGATCATAAGAGTACTGAAAGATTATAATAAATATAATAGAAAGTTAATTAAACTGGACTTTTATTTAATTAACCTTACTACTGGCTTAAAAGTCACGACCGTGCGGAAATCAACTTATTCCTGACCGTCACGATCGTGCGGGTACTTTTTTGAAAAAGGGGGGGGGGACCCGATTTTATTTATTATTTTTTTGAAGTTACCTGAAGTCCAAATAACCATATAATATAAGTTATATACGAAAAAATTAAAAATATCTTCGCCGGTTGGAAAGGGTTAAAAAAATGGTTAATTGAAAGTGTATTCTACAGCCTTGATGAGTTTTATGACAAAAATAAGATATATAAACGTTTACAATATGACTATACTTAATAATTTAATATCAATTTGACTTCTTCATTTATAATGTACGTTTACTTTTCTGACATAAATTATCAATATTATATATAAGACAAGTTGTTACTGCATATAACCATGAATGTATGAAATGTAAAGTAAAAGAATCTATATATCTAAATATATATTATGCATGATTGTAATATTGTATGCCTGAACACAGGTATGAACTGCTGTGACATAATTTTATTGTGTAACATCTGACTTATTACCAGTTCAACAATAAAAATATTCTTATTCTTATTCTTATTAAGAAGATAGGACGTCTGTCGGGTCAGCGGGCGATCGCTTCCGTCACCCCGGTCACCCTACCGTAGGCCCGGGGTAGGCATTTCTTCTTTGAAGGATGCCGGGAAGTGCGCGTGCCTTATACAGCTCCGGTACTTGTCAAGGAAATCAGGGAGCCAGCTTACTGGCGCCCCAGTGTGGGTGCAGAAACACTAGCCGCGCTTGTACTTGTACTTGCGCGCCGGGAAGTGAGCGTGCCATACAGCTCCAGTACCCATCATGGAGCAATCTCCACCAAGCATCGGGGCCCTACTACCACTCCCCAATGGGAGTGGTAGTAGGGCCCCGATTCGCCACGGTTCGCCACGAGCTACTCGACTTAAGAGTACGCACGTAACCTGCATGCAGGTGAAAGCGGAGTAAGACCTGCTACTGTTCCGCTTGCGTGCTCGGTTGGTTTACCGAGCGTAAGAGCGGAGCAGGTAAAGGTCCTCTCGTCTGGTTGGTTTACTGGATGAGAGACTCTCATCTTCGTGATATAACCGGAAGGTTGGCACACGGGGTCTAAGGTTGACTGGAAGAGATCCGTCTAAGGGGTAAGTCTGCCCTTGTACTTTATGTTTTTGATGTACAGAAAAAATTATAACGACGTAAGTAGTTCATCAACATCTTTGAACCAAAGCCAATTTCACCTGCGGTGCACCCTGCCGACTTACAAACGATACTCTGGCGAAAAGAGAGGTAGGGAGCGTAATTGTAAGCTACTCGACTGGGGAATGTACCTCCACCTCACAGAATACCGCAGCCAAATAACAATTCCCTTGAGGGTTGTTGTATTCCTGCGAATGAGTGAGGTCACCAGAAAGGAAGGAGATGCTGTGTTGGCAGCGGGGGTGGCGGCGCGTTAGCGATATTTTATGTTGCGAGCGTCGATATGGCTACGATAACCGCTTAACATCAGGCGGGCCGTATGCTTGTCTTCAACCTGTCGTAGTATAAAAAAAACCAAACGTACAAATACTAACATTTCAAGCAACATTTTTGATAACGCACTGTGCGTTATCAAAAATCTTTCAAGAGATTTCCGAGTAGAAACGGTAATAAAACCGTGCCGCGCGCGTTTTAAAACGCACTTAATATTAAATTTCTCGCCAGGTTAAACCTCTTTTATGCCGCAATATAATACAGTTTGTAAACAGGTGTAGGGAGTGGAAACAATCGTTCGTTTAAGGTTTCATACACAATGAGCTCTGGTTCGTTGAATAAACCACAAGTACAGTGCATTGAATGAAAAATGTGCGCGAATTAAACAGTACGTGTTCAACAGCCCATGTAAAAAGTAACTAAAAAGAAGTGAATAACACTCTGTGTGAAGTAATATTCTTTATAAAGACTACTAACTTGTAGTAATGCAATCATATGTAGTAAATAAATGCACACGTTATGAGCAGCGCTCTACGTTTTGTCCGCGCATATGTTAAGTAAATGAAGCAGGAATCAATTTTTTTTTAATCATTTTATATTACGACGAGCTCGGTGGGTGAATGGCTAGGCAATAGCCATTTTGATTCCATGGTCGCGGGTTCGATCACCGCACAAGACAAATATTTGTGTGCATGAATTATCTTGGTCTGGGTGTTTTTTATTTTTTAATTTATTGGGGTAAACAACAACAACACAGTATGTATTATAATAAAAAAAATACAATTCATAGTACTTAATGACTGTGTCACCAGCACCGTTCACCACAAATTTAAGTTTTCTGTATATTATATGTATGTACCTAATTAAAATAAATAAAAAATCGGTTGTCTGTAAAGTCGGTTTACTGACGATAGTTGAACGTGACAACGTCATAAGAAAATACTGATGGAATGTTTGCATTTTTCAAAAGAAAATTTTAATGGAACGCCTCAGAGCGAGGTAACGCCGCATACGTCATGTTTTTTCCTGCGTGCAGCCGGCTCCATCGAATTATAAGACGTTGTCACGTCAAAAAATGTAATTAAATACTATTCAGTTATCTAGTAAACATGTTACTGTATTATACTGTCTATACGGTTTTCTATTATACTGTCGTATTAGCTATTCTTGGGATATTCTTGAGGTAATAAGACGCCAGTCGCTTGTGTACAAATGTGGACGGCAGGCACTTCGCTGCGGCTCATGGAAGCGTTAATGGATAGCTCCGTAAATACTTAAGAATACCTGAAGAATAGCTAACACGACAGTATAATAGAATATTTACATATATTATTTATTTATTTTGTAAAATGATAACTGACTTATCAACAAGCAGCTCAATCTCTAATACCTAGAAATCTCAAATTTTGTACGTATCTCTTCATCATAAGACATAAAGCCAGAATTATAAACAAAATAGTGCCAGATTTTTACATTTCTGCAAATTCAAGGTAAGCGTAAACCATTCCGCTAAAAATATTTCGACGATTTCATTTAATTACAATGTACCATTGTAATAAAATGAAATCGTCGAAATATTTTTACATTGGAAACTTTAAAACGTTACAACTGAGTCAGCGTATTTTGCCACTGCTTACACTTGTGATGCAGTGACTGTAAAAAAGTGTAAAATAAACATTGAGCACTTTTTTCGAAACAAAACAAACTAACTCTGCGCTTCAGCGGTAATGAATGCAAAAAGCGGAAAGTATTTTTAAGCTCCTTGTTTGTCCTGACACTACTGTACTATAAAATAAATCTGTACGAATTAAAATGTAGTGCGCTTTAAGCATTACTTTTACTGTGGCTATACGAGGCAATGAAACAACATAAAGATTTATGTGAAGCTATTTTCTTGGCCACGAGTGTACTAAAACAATGAGGTCGTTCAACTATATGGTTACCTATTGTTACCTGATTAGAGTGTCATCAGATGCAGATCTGGCACAGTAGACATATGGACGCAGTAGAATAACCCTATGCAATTGACGACTGGACGTATCGGTATTTTCGAAGTTTGTTTTGGGATCACATTCTTTTCTATAGAACTATGGTGTCCTTGATTACATTATGCATATATGTTTAATGTAGAGTAGACGGGTATTTTAAACTCGTTTGCTCCCTCTCATGAAAAGAAATCCGCAGTTGAACAATGTGGTGGAGTATGCTCTAAACCCTTTCGATTGAGGGGAGGCTCGTATCGCAGCAGTAGCATGAATAAGGGTTGGCGACAAGATTTAAGACAGTAATTTTTGGACCTGTGAAAAAGTAAAGTTCTAGAAAAAGATAATAAATAAATAAATAATAAATATTACTGGACAATTTACACAGCGCCATCTAGTTCCAAATTAAGCGCAAAGCTTGTACTATAGGTACTAGACAACTGATAAATGTACTTAAATACATTTTTTTTATAAATACATACCTACTTATAATACATAGAAAACACCCAGACCAAGACAAACAGACATGTTCATGCACACAAATGTTTGCCTTGTGCGGGGATCGAACCCGCGAGCTCGGAGTCAAAGTGGCCATTGCTAACCTTTCGACCAAGGGCTCGTCTGTGTCTAAAGATGTCCGTTCATGCGGTATATCTTGGCACTCGTAACGAAATCGAAACCTTCATCTTGACCTAGAATAATAAAATTTGGCAAGAAGCAATATCTCATACCACAAGTCAAAGGAAAATCTGAAAACTGTATACATATTTCTAGTTACATCTAAAATAATTGGATTACTGTATACTTTTTTTTTTTTTTTTTATACTACGTCGGGTGGCAGACAAGCATACGGCCCGCCTGATGTGAAGCGGTTACCGTAGCCATATTAACGCTCGCAACATAAAATATCGCTCGCGCACCGCCACCCCCGCTGCCATTGCAGCATCTCCTTCCTTTCTGGCGACCTCACTCACTTGCAGGAATACAACAGCCCTCAAGGGAACCGTTATTTGACTGCGGTATTCTGTGAGGTGGAGGTACATTCCCCAGTCGGGTAGCTTACAATTACGCTCCCTACCTCTCTTTTCGCCAGAGCTTCGTTTGTCAGTCAGCAGGGTGCACCGTGTGCAGGTGAAGTTGGCTTTGGTTCAAAGATGTTGATGAACCACTTACACCCCAAATACTTATTTACTACTGGCTGGCCCGACAGACGTTGCCCTGTCTTGATAACTATGAATATTTAATTCGAATTAGTATCTCGCACGTTGTCAAACTGCTGACAGTGCTAACTGACAGTTCTGTTGAACGCAATGAAGGTACATTAGAAAAGTTAATATGGTGACATGTATGTTTGGTGGTTCAGTTTTCTTAAATTTTCTTATATTCCGCTCAACTTTCTTTTCTTTTTCTTTCATAAGAACCTTCTCCTGACCGTATCAATTACAACAAAAAAGAATTAGCAAAATGGTTCTAACCGCTCACGTGTGATGCGATGACATAGGGAAATAGACATTCATTTTTAACCGACTTCAATAAAGGAGGAGGTTTTCAATTCGACTGAATATTTTTTTTGTATGTATGTTATTCGATATCTTTGCGAATTGTGAACCGATTTTCATAATTCTTTTTTTATTTGAAAGGGTATGATTGCAAGGTGGTTCCATATTCACCAAGTCCGGATCTGGTGATGGAATGCCAGGGAAATCTAGGGAAACTCTTAAATTTTATTAGCATGTATGGTCAAAATCAATTTTTTTCACCCGACATAGCATATAAAAGGATATAAAATTGGAGTTATTGGTTATAGACTTTGTAAGAAAACTATCAATTAGCATGTTACAGTTGCCAGTACTCCAAAATAATATAAAATCCTTATTACTAAATTCTGTATCGGAAGAATAGACGCATTTATGTTTCTAAATAATAATAATATGCATATTTAAAACCTTTGAGCCACTGTGAGAAGGTTTCACAAAACTCTAACGGAAGATGGCAGCTGGAGGATCCGCAAAAACCTCGAAATCGATTACCTAGTGATGACCCCAATATCATTGCAGAGCCTAAACCGAATAGACTCCGCTGTCTCGGACACCATTGTGAGAAGTAAATATATAAACCATATCATTTACTATTAAATCCGGTCCTGTAAAATACGTTCTTAGCTGACGTCTCCTCTAAACTACTTATATGGCAAATTTCAACTTCATAGATCAAGCAGTTTTAGAGATTTTCTATTTTGGGATGTAAGTGCTTCATCAATATCTTTAAACCAAAGCCAACTTCACTTGCACTCGGTGCACCCTGCTGACTGACAAACGAAGCTCTGGCGAAAAGTGAGGTAGGGAGCGTCATTGTAAGCTACTCGACTGGGGAATGTACCGCCGCCTCACAGAATACCGCAGCCAAATAACATTTCTCTTGAGGGTTGTTGTGTTCCTGCTAGTGAGTGAGGTCATCAGAAAGGAAGGAAATGCTGCGTTGGTAGCGGGGATGGCGGCGCGCGAGCGATAGTTTATGTTGCGTGCGTTAATATGGCTACGGTACGCGCTTCACATCAGGCGGGCCGTATGCTTGTCTGTCACCCGACGTAGTATAAAAAAAAACATAGGTCAAGCAGTTTTTGAGATTTTCTATTTAGTTAATGAGTCAGTAAACTTTCGCTTGTACTAAAGGCTAAAAATGGTACATCGGTACACAACAAAGGCTACATAAATGTTGTTTGACTTTTGACTGGCAAGTAATAATTATTTTGATGGAAAAGAAAAGCTTTGTAACTTTTATATTACGTAAAAAGTATGCATTAAATTCTTTGACGGTAAAAGGATTAGGATTTTAATAAAATATTTACGCGAAACCCTTAAAAAGATTGCCCTTCTCGTACTTAGGTTTATTATAAATTAGTAAGAGATTTTTAAAAGAAAACGGGATATTTAATCTATTTAATAAATATTCGGGGTGTAAGTGGTACATCAACATCTTGAACCAAAGCCAACTTCAACTGCACCCTGCTGACTGACAAACGAAGCTGTGGCGAAAATGGAGATAGGGAGTGTAATTATAAGCTACACGACCTGGGAATGTACCTCCACCTCACAGAATACCGCAGCTAAATATCAATTCTCTTCTCGCTCCCGCTGCCACTCCCGTTGCCAACGCAGCATCTCCTTTCTTTCTGGTTACCTCACTCACTCGTAGTAACACAACAACCGTCAAGGGAATTTTTATTTGGCTACGATATTCTGTGAGGTGGAGATACATTCCCAGGTCGGGTAGCTTTCAATTACACTCCCTACTTCTCTTTTCGCCAGAGTTTCGTTTGTCAGTCAGCAGTGTGCAGTTGAAGTT
The DNA here is from genome assembly GCA_937001555.2 of Hypsopygia costalis. NCBI lineage: Eukaryota > Metazoa > Arthropoda > Insecta > Lepidoptera > Pyralidae > Hypsopygia > Hypsopygia costalis. The sequence continues at coordinate 4,139,612 of OW443333.2, read as the reverse complement.
GGCTTCGGTTCAAGATGTTGATGTACCACTTACTCACACCCCATACGTAGTGAATTTTTATTTTAAATATTTTATATTAACGTCTTCCAACCCACTAAATTATGTAAGCAAGTACATTAGGTTCGTTTACCCTCGCTGGAAAGTAATAAAGAAGGTTCTTTGCATGTCAGTGCCAGAGTCTGTCTTCGAGTGGCCACGCAGCCTATCCTAAAATGGTTTATTATCTGTCCCTTTCATTATCTACAAGTACTGCCGTTATCTCCCTCACGCTCTCTAGTAAATTGGGTATATTATGTAAGGTCGATGTGGTTCAGAGCATCGTTTGCGTTGCTTGACTTCATATTATGTGACATGGTAGATTAGAAACCTGTTTAGTGCAAAAGATAGCTTGGTGACGAAATAATAGAGTTGAATGTGGAATGTAGAGTTGCTTTATATTATGTTATGTTAGTAGATTGAAATGTGTGTCTCGTTAAATCGCCTACGTAGCGTTTCTGTTAGACTATTAGTAGGCTATATGGGATTTTGAATCCGTGTTTAATTGTTTTTGTTAGGGGTATTTTCTAATATTTAAAAGTTGCTCTTGAGGAATTTCTGACGAAAGAGCTGTGGCGAAGGAGAGGTAAGGTAAGACTAAGGTATACACAGGTATCTCACAGAATACCGTAGCATTTGATGATTGCTGTATTCCTGCGAGTGAGGTTGCACCAAATGTGAGATGTTGCGCTAGCAGCGGGGATGCTGGCGCGCAAGCAATACTCCTTGTATTGTGAACGTATGCAAGGCTAAGGCTTAACATCAGGCTATAACTTTGTTTTGCACCCGGCGTCGTATAAAAATCCTTTTGCCGGTTGTTTAGGGTGTTGGCGCCACTAAGCCACTAATTTGACGAGCTCGGTGGTCGAATGGTTAGCAATGGCCACTTTGACTCCGAGGTCGCGGGTTCGATCCCCGCACAAAAAAAAACATTTGTGCATATGAACATGTCTGTTTGTCTTAGGCTGTGCGTTTTCTATGTATTTTATGTATATATTTACAAAAAAATGTGTATTTAAGTATTATACCAGTTATCTAATACTCATAGTATAAGCTTTTCGCTTAATTTGGGGCTAGGTGGCGCTGTGTAAATTGTCCAGGAATATTTATTATTATTAAGTGTCAAAAATGAGCTCCTTAAAATGAGCCAACTGTCTTACCTCGCAATTAGTTCATAAATAAATCATAAAAATCATTTATTTCTTGTTAAACATGGGTAAACATGATCTTATAAATGTTTAAACAGTTGAACAAACCATATTTTACCTTTTATATAGGCATGCAAGCATTTTAAGTTAATTATCTAAATACATGTCATATTTAAATAAGTTATTATCAATTAGTTCGCACAACCATTCATAGAAATATGTAAAAATGCAGTCTCCTCTATTTCAAAAACGCATAATTTATATTGATTAATTTTATGCATTTTTGAAATACATAATTTATCAACATAATATTTGATATTATGTTGTTCGCCCGGTGGTCGAATGGGTAAATAATTAAAGCCCAAGCGACAACATATCACACGAAAGTGCACAATAATAATAAATAAATAAATATTGTCAAACAAATTACACAACGCCACCTAGCCCCAAAGTAAGCGAAGCTTGTGTGATGGGTACTAGACAACTGATAAACATACGTAAATACATTTTTTTTTGTAAATACATACTTATGATACATAGAAAACACCCAGACTAAGACAAACAGACATGTTCATGCACACAAATGTTTGTCCTATGTGGGAATCGAACCCACGAGCGTTGGTGTCGAAGCCGCGTCATTGACCGCTACGCCACCGAGCTCGTCTATAATATGTGATTATAACACGTAGTTTAGGTCATTTCATAATTTTGCAACAAAAATTAGCGACATTTTTCGCTCTATGACGGAAAGAGATAGCCAATTTATTTAGTAGCTGATTTGATAAGTATGGCGACAGCCTACGTAACTATGTATAGCTAGCTATCCATGCAAGAGCAGCCCCCTTACCACCATCTCTTATTGCGATTCAATAACTGAATAGAATGCTTATTCATACCAATGAATAAGCGACTCTATTCCGTTTGAAATAGAGTCGCTTATTCGTTGGTATGAATAAGCGATAACTGAATAGAATGCTTATTCATACCAATGAATAAGCGACTCTATTTCAAATGGAATAGAGTCGCTTATTCATTGGTATGAATAAGCATTCTATTCAGTTATTGAATCGCAATAAGAGATGGTGGTAAGGGGGCTGGAATCGTTTTCTAATGCAATTTAGTATGGGTGGTTATGTATGGTATATCCACAGAAACTAGTGGTCACCCAGTGATCGAAATTCGAATATAATTAATTTAAATAATGATTTTAACAACAAACAAAAGAGTATATATGTGTGTGTGTGTCAAATATATGGTAGTGTGTGTAATGTTTTTTTTATGGATTTAATGTATTTTTTTTTTGCATAATTTAAAATAAATATTAGCATTCTACACTCCTTCTCTAAAATGAGTTTGAAATTTCATACTTCTCCGTCCGTGAAATTTTCGTAGAAAGGGGTACAAAGTTTTTGCTTCTGTATTAATATATCTATAGGCATCAACCCATAATCATCCCACTGTTGGGATACGGGTCTCCCCTCTATCGAAGGGGTTTAGAGCATACTCCTCCCCGCTGCTCAAGTGCGGGTTGGCGGAGGCCAGTATTTTCAAGCCGCTTTAAGGCCACTGACTTGGCTTAACGACTGTCATCTAATGACAACAGCCGGGACTTAACGTGCCCTCCGAAGCACGGAGGAGCTCGAGATAAATAAACCCATCTATGGATAGGCCACGGTCGACGTTGCTTAACTTGCGTGTTCGATTAGACGTGACACGCGTAACGAAGCCATGGAGCTCATATATAGAAATAATAATATTTATTATACATAAGTCTAGATATTAAAGTCTAGAAATTTCTAGATAACAATGAAAACACTGTGGACGACTGTAATTTTCTTAACCAAAATTTCATAATATAAAGAACAAACTCCATATAAATTCAATTCTTAATATCCTTTATAAGTGTTGTTTTTATAACATAGCGATGCTTATTGCCGCCGTCGACGAAATGCAATAGGATGCAATTTGCGAACTCAAATAGTAGAAGTAGGAAACGGGGGAAACCGTTTATTCGAACTTTGTCGGTAATAAATTTCCTCTATAGATTTATTCTTCGTCATAACGTCTTATAAAGTGTACTGTATATCTTAGCAAGGTAACAGTGTGTGCAAGATTTTTTTTTATACTCCGTCGGATGGCAGACATACGGCCTGCCTGATTTGAAGTGCTTGACGGCAAAACATAGAGATACCATTATTGTAAACAACATTTTACACTTGTAAACATTTCACCTATGTTTAAGAAATAAATTGATTCTGATTGATTGAAAATTGATTCTGATCACAACATGAAATATCGTTCTCGCGCTGCCACAGCCTCTGCTAACACAGCCACTTCTTCTTTTCTGGTGACCTCACTCACTCGTAGGATTACAACAATCCTCTTGGGAATCGTTATTTGGCTGCGGTATTTTGTGAGGTATATACTTCCGTAATCGGGTAGCTTACTCGTATGTATACGCTTCCTACCTCTTTTCGTCAGAGCCTCATTTATCAATCAGCAGGGTGCACCACGGGCAGGGGAGGTAGGCTTTGGTTTAAAGATGTTGATGAATCTCATAAACCCAAAGTTATTGCAAAGTACTTGTAAGAAGTTAATTAAGTAAACAGAACGTACATCTTTTGCCCATAAACTGATTTGCAATTTGGCGAATTGTGTCGGGCTAGTTCATAGCTAAAAGTCGCACAGCGAGCGATGGAGAGAATAACGCTTGGGGTTTCTCTAAAGGACCGAATCCGGAACGAAGAAATTCGACGGTGAATCAAAGTGGTCGACATAGCTCTCCGAGTCAGCAAGCTGAAGTGGCAATAAGCTGGCCACTTCTGCCGAATCAGCGATGGCAAATGGGGGAGGAAAGTTCTAGAGAAGCCCACGTTTGTGGCGACGAAGCGTAGGGCCCACGCTAGATGGACCCACGACCTCAAAAAGTGGCTGGTAGCGGTTGGATGCAGAAAGCTGAGGATCGCATATGGTGGAAAGCATTGAGAAAGACCCTATGTCCAGCAGCAGACAGCAGGCTGATAAAAAATAATGGCAACAAGGCAAAGATTTCTGTACATGAACATGTCTGTCTTGGTCTGGGTGTTTTCTATGTATTATTTACAAAAAAAAATGTATTTAAGTAATAAATCAGTTATCCATAGTACAAGGTTTGCGCTTAATTTGGGACTAGATGGCGCTGTGTAAATTGTCCAGAAATATTTATTATTATTGTTAATGAATTATGTATGAACCAGTGTATAAATGTTTATGAATAAACTTCAAACAATGCAATGATATTAATGTATATTTATTATAGCTATAGCGGTGCCCGTGATGCCGCACGCGTGGAATTTAATTTATTGAAACCGGGATGAATAATGTTTAGCGCTTTCTATGAAAAGTACTTCAATATTAATAGTATAAATTTAAAAATGTGTTTGTTTGTTTGTATTTCAAGCCGAAAATAAAGCACGATTTCTTTATAGGAATAGTTTAAGGTTCGTTTCTTCGGCATAAAAATTAGCCTTTAGTGGGTATATTGACTATTTTTAAAAACATCTTATTCCCAGCACCACCACGCGAAACGACGGGTAAAAGCTGGTTGTCGCCGTAAACCCTTATTCATCCTAGTGATGATAGGCGATCTACTACTCGTACAGTACAGTTACACAAACGGTGAAATTGTGGAATCAACTTCCCTCAGTGGTGTTTTCGAACAAAAGACATTCTTCAAAGGGAACCTCTAAGAACATAGTCTATTATTTCGCTTAAAAGGCTGGCAACGGCTCGGCGACCACTTAATATTGCTGAGCTACATGGGCGGTGGTGATAGCTTTCCACCAGGCGACTCACATGCTCGTTTGCCCCCCCCCCCCCCTTCTCTGATAAAAAAAGTAATCGTATCAAATTATCATAGAGAATGCCCAAAACTACAATAAATTGGCAATTTTTTTTTATATAACTGTTAGCGTGACGCATTATTTCCACAGGACGAGACGTCAAAGTTAGTTAATGCAAAAAGTTTATAAATGAATTTCGTAATAATATTTTCTTGCCCAATTTCAGTAGACTGGGGAATCCTAAAGAGTATACTGAAATTTTATATATAGACGCGCCAATAGGCGAACACCAAGATATTAAAATGTAGCGGCAACTCGCTTACTTAAACTACATCTCTATAACTCTTGCTTTAGTGGTATAGCTAATTAGTACACTACCAAAACATACAGGAAATTAATGCAAAGACAAAAGTTAACTTAATCTGTTGTTTCTCTTTCTTTTGTACGAACATTTAGAAATAACACATACACATTATTCTCGTTTAAATAAATTCAGTTTATGGTTCCATATTTTTTTTATTATTTTAAGTCTCTCGTCATCAAAAATATTTGAGAACCACTGATATATATTTGTTTATAAAAAAGAGGGAGGGGTAGGGGTGCAAACAAGCGTGTAAGTCACCTAATGGCAAGCTATTACCACAGCCAATAGATATTAGTAACACCAAATGGTCAATGTATGTAGAGTCGAAGTTGTTACGTACTGTGAGTGCTTGAGCTCTCATTTTGTGCAATGAACTCGCTGTCAAGGTTTTCAAGGAAGCTACAGTATAGGGTTCTTCAAAAATTACGTAAAGAGGTTTTTACAGGGTCGACGACGCTTGAGTGATACTCCTGGTGTAGCAAGTGTCCATTTGCTGCAATAACTGCTTATCATTAGGCAGGTCGAATGGTTGTTTTCCACCCTAGTGTATAACGGTCTTCTATCCAAGTTATAATTTTCGAGTCCGGTGATCGAATGGCTAGCAATGTCTACTTTGACTCCAAGGCCGCGGGTTCGATCCCCGCACAAGACAACCATTTGTGTGCATGAACATGTCTGTTTGTCTTGGTCTGGGTGTTTTATATGTATTATAAGTATATATTTAAAAAAAAAATGTATTTGAGTACATTTATCAGTTATCTAGTACCCATAGTAGGTACAAGCTTGGCGCTTAATTTGGGACTAGATGGCGTTGTGTAAACTGTCTAGAAATTTATTATTTTATTTATAAGCTGTCGCCCGCGGCTTCGCTCGCGTGACATTCGGGACAAACACGTGTTTACTCATTAATACAATAGAAGTACTCGTGTAAAATTTAGGATAAATAGTCCAACTAATCTCGTTTTCCCATACAAACCAACTAATCTCGTTTTCCCACACAAACCAACTAATCTCGTATACAAACTTTGGACCTCAGTTTCACCCCCTTAGAGGTAAAAATTGAAAAATCTTTTTAAGTAATTCGTGTCCACTACGTTATATTTTCAAATCGATGACATCGTTGTAATTAACGTCCCAGAAAACCATAGAATCAACACCCATATTGATATTATGACATTTCAACCCCATTGCACCCCTACAGAGTTGTCACGTCGGCTATGTTGGATTATTAAATAGTTGTTTTTTTCATAAACAGCGGCCCGATATACAATAAAAGCAATACCTATGACGATTTTCAGCCTTTTTCACCACATTTTAGACATTTCAACGCCATTGCACCCCAATAGGGGATGATGGTCACGTTACCGCCCTTCGGGTATAATAAATAACAATAATAGGTAATTTCTGGGATAAAAACTATCTTAGGTATGTCGTTTCCCAGGACTCAAGGTAACATCTCTCAACCAAATTTCTTCGAAATCAATCCAGCGATTTAATCGTGAAGAGGTAACAAACATTCTGTCGCATTTATAATATTAGTATGGATTGGCCTTCCGAAAATCCGTAAAAACGACACATATATTGATATATAGAGGATGATGGTCACGTTAGCCACGTTGAATTTTAAAATCATTGTTGTTTTCGTAATCAGTGACCCGATAAACCATAAAAACAATACCCATGACGATTTTCATACTTTTTTTACCCCATTTTACCCTTTTGGGGGTTGATATTTTCAAATCGATGCCATTTTTGTAGCTGACGTCCCAGAAAACCATAGAATCAACACCCATATTGATATTATGACATTTTAGCCCCACCGCACCCCCACAGGAGTGATTTTATGTCATGTTGGCTATGTTGGATTATAAAATAGTTGCTGTTTTCGTAATCAGCGACCCGATAAACTATAAACACAATACCCATGACGATTTTCAGACTTATTCGCCCCATTTTACGCCTTTTGGGGTTGAATTTTGAAAAATCCTGAAACACGTGTTTACTCATTTCTTTAAAGAAGTACTCTTGTAAAGTTTCGGATAATATGTCCAACTAATCTTTTTTCCCCATACAAACTTTGGACCCCACTTCACCCCCTTAGGGGATGAATTTTGAAAAATCCTTTCTTAGTGCACCCCTAGACATCATAAGGAACCTACGTGGCAAATTTGGAATCTCTAGACCCAGCGGTTTGGGCTGTGCGTTGAGTCAGTCAGTCAGTCAGTTTCTTCTTTTATATATTTAGATAAATTACAATTTATTATTACTACAGTCCTAAAATCGGTAACCAAAACTTACATAATTTCATTGTCACGAAAAAACTTCGTCCCAGTCCAACAATAAAACGGGAACTCGAGTCGTCCACAAACGAAGGATCCCGAAAATGCCTGCAGTCGCCGACAGCTTCCGTATTCAATGCGCATATTACCAATTTATTTGACTTGTAACTTAGCCGGAAGAAAGCTCAAGGGACAGAAGTAAGTTTGGACAAAGCGTAACTTTTGTAATGAAAAAACTTGAAGACGATGACCACGAGTTTAGGAAAGTCAGCTGATGTCCGAACATCAAATATAAGTAATAAAATTGTGTCTGTATTTAGTTATAGTACACCCCGGACACTCCAAACAAATGTCGCGTCGTTTACTACTACATAAACAATGGCGTATGTGCAGAATGCGAACGCGTGTGTCCGTGCGGCGCCATACAAACTGTTCCAGATTTGTCTCAGAGGGGAGGGGAGGTCGACACGAGAGAGCGGCAGGGAGTGGCCATACTGTACGTAGTACTATTACTTTATACTGTGGTTATAGTCTAGAAGATCCTGTGGAAGAAAATTATCCGTATAAACATTCAAACAAATAAACGTATAAACAAATATTCCTGGATAAATTACATAGCGCCATCTACTCCAAACTTAGCAAAGATTGTATTATGCGTAAATGTTACATATAATACACTAGCTGGCCCGGCGAACTTAGTATTGCCTTTAAATATCTTTACGTTAATTTTTTTATAAACTATCCTATCTCTCAAGTTGGATCAAACTGCACACACTGTGCAAATTTTATTAAAATCGGTTCAGTAGTTTAGGATTCCATCGCGGACAAACAACGTGACACGAAATTTTTATATATTAAGATAGAAAACACCCAGACCAAAAATAAAAAACATGTTCATGCACACAAATATTTGTCTAGTATGGGGATCGAACCGTGACCTCGGAATAAGTACCCATTCTCAGCCATTCGACCACCGAGCTCGTGAAATATAAATGTTTATTTTGGGCTGGAGTCTGTCGCCTGTAAGAGAGAGTATCGCTATCCTTATCATCTCGACGATTTAATATCATTGCCATCTCTTTCTCCCGCCAAGTACCTAATCGGAACCTCTTTCGCTTGCAAAAATATAAAATTAACCTAAAATACGAGTCAAAAAATCGGTAATTATTGTTTTATCATATCTATTTGAAAAGAGCTACTTTGTTCTACGTTAACAGGGACTAAAAGTGATTTGAATTAGGAATACAGATATTGTAAGTAAAAGTTCCAAGCACTAAAGTATAATAAAAAAGTATGTGAAAAAATAAAAAAAGCTCATTCCGCCTTCATTCATAATTTTATTGTATACTCAAATTCGGAAGTTATTTAGTTTTATAAAAAATTAGAGTCTTTCTCAACTAGTGAGGATGAGAATGTTATTGACCCGCAGTTGCGCAGTGTGATGGGGTACGCACCAAAGCCCTTCGATTGAGAGGAGATTCATATCCTAGCAGTGCGCTGAATAAGGGTTGACGACGGACAACGGTATACGTCGGAGCACGTTTTTGATATGAATCCCAAGCCAGATAATCAAATATATTATTAAAATAGAAAGAAACAAGCGATTCTATGAGACATCCGTTCATCCGCCATAGTTGCTCCTAAAATATCCCTAGCTCCCAGCCAGCTCGATTCTAAGAATCAACATAATTCAAAGGGCAAACCAAATTATCCAATTTCGAGCCAAATACGGTCTGCTAAGCATTACAATAGGCATACGATTTTGATGGCAATAATATGAAGCGATATTTCGAATTTGAGACACGTAGATAGGAACAGAAATTAATAATTGCCATGTATATAAATCTGATTGGCTGTGATACTAATTTATACTCGTAAAGTCTATGAATCTATAAAAGACAATGGTTACTAGTGCCTTATGATACGTTGGTATCCATGAGGATTCACCACCTCCTTCCCGTAGTTACCTCCAAAAGGTTGTAAATCGCACGCGTGGAGCGTAAAAAAAAAATGGCTGATCTATCGCACAATTCAAACCAATGGACGTGTCGGGTTGAAATTAGATAAAGACCTGAGGCCCTACCGGCTAAGCTATAGCCGATTCCCTATTTTTTTGATTCATCATCATCAGCCTGTATCTACCCACTGCTGGATATAAGCCTTCCCCAATGCTTACCACCAGATACGATCCTCCGCCTTCCGCATCCAGCCGCTTCCAGCGGTTTTCTTAAGGTCATCAGAACATCTAGAAAGAGGGCGGCCAACGCTTACGCGCGTCTTACGCGCGGACTCTACTCTAACACCTTCCTCCTTCATCTGCCATCACTTACTCGGCAGATGTGACCGGTCCAATACAGCTTGCAAACTCTGAAGGCTATTTCGACAACTTTGGTTGTCCGTCGAATCTCTTCGTTCGTTTTTTTGATTGCGAATATTAAACTTCCGTCAAGATTTATGGTACTTACCTGTGTTTATCCTACCTAAAAAACCCTGGAGCTCGACAAACACTGAGCTGAAGATATTTGTCAATGACTAAAACTTTGGACCTTTTTTTCGAATCCAAATATTTGATGGTAATCGGATTCAGATTCGGCGGTAGGGGTCCTGTTTTGTTATTTAACTTCCTAGCTATTATGATGTATGCATCCACTATGAAAGGATTTTAGAGAATTCCCATGAGAGACCGGGATATGGGAGAAATAGTAGGTGCAAGCAAGTCAATCTATATTCACCCCGCTGCTAGGATATGGATCTACCCTCATTCAAAGAGGGTCTAAAGCAAGTTCAACTACGTTTTTCAACCACTATATTTTGTTTCTGTATAATCATTATTAATTTATTCATATGTACTTGGGGATGTAAGGTTCATAAACATCTTTGAACCAAAGCCAACCTCACCTCGCTAAATAACAATTTTCTTGACGGCTGTTGTTTTGTGTTCCTGCGAGAAAGTGGGTTCACCAGAAAGAACGGAAGGAGTATAGGCTGGCATTGAATCGGCGACCTCTTGGTGTTGCTGATCTCCATGGGCGGTGGTGATTGCTTTCCATCAGGTGACCCAAATGCTGGTTTGCTCCATCTAATTAAAAAAAAAAAAACTTATTAAAATATTACGATCTACATTATGTCTACATCACTATTCTATCTAGAGCTTCGTCAGTGAATCAGCAGGGTGTACCACCTGCTGATGAGGATGGCGTAGACTCTAAAGATGATGGTACACCCCAAAGTTGCAGAATAACGGACAATATCTCTTCAGTAACTTGCAAAAGAGAGATAGGGTAGAGCATATTTATAAGCAGCCCGACTGGGGAAGTACCTCCACCTCACAGAATACCACAGCCAAATAGCAATTCCCTTGAGGATTGTTGTGGTCCTGCGAGTAAACGAGGTCACCAGAAATGAAGGAGTTGCTGCGTTGACAGCATGGCTGGCGGCGCGCGAACGATATTTTATGTTGGGAGCGTTAATATGGCTATGGTAACCGCTTAACCCGTGGTTAACTTAAGGCCGTGTGGTTTCCGGCAGACTAGAATAGAATCACTCCGTCTCTTCCCGTGGATGTCGTACAAGGCGACTAAGGGAAATACATTTTAAAACATCGATTAGGCCTCCTCAACCCGTCTGGCCAGCGTGGAGAGTGTAGGCCAAAACCTCCTTCTGTCTGGGACGGACGAGAGAGGGTCGTGCTACAGGAGCACGACCCTCTCTCTCAGTGGAGACTAAAAATAACCTGATGATGATGATGAACCGCTTAACATGAGGCGGATCGTATGACACCCGACGTAGTATAATAAAAATCGTGTTACTAAACAATCTGAAGGTTATTTCACGTTTCATTTACCCGTCGTCCCGGGTCATCTTACCAGTTATGTCCGTGGGGACGGCCTTACCCATGTTACGTGTAAGAACAGCTCGCTTATTTATATCGTTTCTGTTAGGAGGTAAGGAGTTACGTCGTAAATTGCCGCCGGAGGGAATCTTTGAATCTCTGCTTGTAGGCAATTACGCAGGGATGATTTTTGATACTACGTTAATTAAATTCATTTTTTTTTATTGGATTTATCTAACTTGGCATAACAATGTCATAGGCATGAGTGTTGGTCTCTGGTGTTATAAGCATCTATAAATAGCATTGATTGCTTACTATCAGGTAGAACTTGTTTTCCATCTTTATAGAAAAAAAATAATTATCACTAACTTTCGTACGTTTTTACGTATCTTTAGAATTACGGAGTTTATTTATAGTTAGATAGTATATGTGCGGAGAGCAAGTAAGGTCCTTGGTGGTTGACACTATTTATTGTATTATTCACTTAGTAATATTACAATAGTAGTTTATGAAACTGTTGCATAATACGGGTTATTAAAATACGAGTGTGAGTTTATAACATGAGCCGAAGGCGAATGTTATAATAGACCACACGAGTATGTGTGCAGTGTGTGTTTGTATGTAGTGCAGTTTCATACACTACTTTATCTAATCTCATGAAATATATGATAATAATATTTTAAATACAACCATGAAGTTAATTTAACAGCTATAATTCTTACTTATAAATCCATTTGCAGATCGAGCATGCGTAGTGCGCATGCGCGACGCGCCGCGCGGCGCCGCGTTCACAGATTATGTAGAAAAATTTTGCAAAGTTGTAATGTATTTGCATTGCAACCTGTTTAAAATACCTGTATCCAGGGCTGAAGCTGTATCGAAATGGTAAAAAAGTTATTTTACGATACAGTTGTCCATATAAGAGCTGCATCGAAAAATAACTTTTTAAATTTATTTTGGTAGCTTGTGCGTAAAGACTGTCATTATGATACTGTGTTTAGTTTTTTAATGTGTAAATTTCAGTATGAGATTAGATAAATAATTTTATTTACACAGAACTACTAATATTTATGACAACCTATCTTCGTAATGGGCGCCGACAGATTGGCGAACTTGGCCTGGAATGCATCGCGCTATATGCAATTATGCTGATGTCGCTACATATCAAACCCACTTCTTTGGGGTGGAAGGGGTTCATCTTTGAACTAAAGCCAACTTCACCTGCACGCCTGCTGGGTGACAAACAAAGCTCTGGCAAAAAGAGAGGTAGGGAGCGTAATTGTAACGAACCCGACAGGGGAATGTACCTGCACCTCACAGAATACCGCAGCCAAATAACAATTCCCTTGAAGGTTATTGTGTTCTTACGAGTGAGTGTGGTCACCAGACAGGAAGGAGATGCTGCGTTGGTAACGGAGGTGGCGGCACGCGAGCGATATTTTATGTTGCTTCACATCAGGTGGCCCACCCGACGTAGAATGAAAAAAAATCCACTATACGACATACATTATTTTTTCACGTATTAGCTAAGTCAGACAATTTATTTCATTATTCAAGCAAGGCAGGCAAAAATGATAATCCTGTCACTTCGTGGACGTTGTAACGTTACATGAATACACAAAAATATTACATGTTTTATGAAAAGCGATTCTGTTTGCGATAAACTCCATGTTTGATGATCCCGGAGGAAGAATAAAAAGTTAGGGGATTTTAAATTTTGCGGTTGTTGTACTCGCCTTGATAACGTATTCTGTATTATCTTGGATCGTAAAACGGTATCGCTTTAGCCGACATCGACAATGTAAGTTTATCGACGATCTATTTTTGCATACAACAACATCTTTGAGGACGTTTTCCTTAATTTGATGCTATTTTTAACAGGCTCCAAGAAAGGAGGTTCTCAATTCGGTTGTTTTTTTTTTAATGTTTGTACTTCATTACTATCAAATAAAAAAAATGTTTTTTTTTTTCAAATAGGTTTATAAATGACGGATTTATAAACCTATTTGAAAAAAAAAACATTTTTTATTTGAAAGAGTACCCATACTTCGAGATTGGTCTCATTTTTTTTTATATCATGAAATTTAGTTTTCATAGTGTTTTTAACTTTTAATGTTGTCTACGATTCTAGAGTAATTATTGGAGTATTTTTTTTTTGTTATAATTATGTTTAAAAGAAAACTAGGAGCCCTCATAAACTGGCCATTTTGTCGCGATGTACACTTCGGCATCTACCTATAATCAACCCACTGTTGGGATACGGGTCTCCCCTCAATCAAAGAGCTTTAGAGCATACGCTTCATCCACCACGCTGATCAACTACGTGTTGGCGGAGGGCAGTATTTTCAAGCCACCTAAAGACCACTCACTTGGCTTAACGACAGTCATCTAATTACAACAGCCGGGACCGACAGCTTAACGTGCCTTAACGTGCTTAACGTGCCGAAGCTTAAAATGAATAAACCCATCTATCGACAGGCTACGGTGGACGTTGCTTAACTTGTGTGTACGATTAAACTGACCCGCGAAACAACGCCATCGAGCTTCTCGATATACACTGCAGTACAGAAATGCGCCAGATTTACAGAAATGTTTTAAAAAAAATAACAAAAGAAAACCTACGGTAAAATAAAGACGGCGACTTAAAGTATCACTCAAGCCCCCACTACCAACGAAACTATTCCTCTGTGTTAAGTCACTCGGGTAAACAACAATCCTCTCGGATACTAGGAAAATGTTCTTTGGCTTACAGTCAACAGTCTTATTTACATATTAATTTAAACATTATTTACTACAAGTTAAGAGTACGTAGGCGGTCTTAATATTATAATTATACTTGATTGCGAAAATCTAACTTTACTTTAAATCTGTAATAATAACAGGTAAGGATGGAGGCGCTCTTAAACTGAAGATGTTTACCACAACTTTAAACAGAAATCCACCTTTCGCAATCAATATGATTATTATGATATCAATAACGTTGAAATTAGTACCTAACTGAAATTAACTAGGTCACTAGAATGAAGGGAGATGCTGTTTTGGCAGCGGGGGTGGCGGCACGCGAGCCATATTTCATCTTGAGGACGTTTATATGGCTATGGTAACCGCTTCACATCAGACGGGCCGTATACTTGTTTCCCATCCGATATTTATAGTATAAAAATGTCTAGCTCTCTAGGCTATGAAGAAATTCGACGGAGAACCAAAGTGGTCAACATAGCTCTCAGAGTCAGCGAGTAGAAGTGGCGGTGGGCTGGCCACATCTGGCGAGTCAGCGATGGCAGATGAGGGAGGAAAGTTCCAGAGTGGAGAGTGAAGGATCGCATATGGTGGAAAGATTTGGGAAAGGCTGCATCTAGCAGTAGGGTGATACAGGCTGATAATGATGATGATGATGAGTCTTCTATGGGGCAGTATCCCCAGTCGGGCAGCTCATAATTACGCTGTGACATACCTCTCTTTTGGCAAGGGTAGTATGAACAACGCGCAAGTGCGGCTGGCTTTAATTCAAGCAACCTCTAAATGCAGTCAAGACACCACTAAATGCAGTCTTATACACGATAAACTTCTATAGGGAAGTATCATCAGTCGAGAAGCTTATGTTGTGACCTACCTCTCTTGTCAAGGGTAACGGCACGGGGCCCACCACTGTGTTTCATTTGTACCCAGGATTAACAGCGGCAACCGCCAAAAAATGCAATGAATAGTGAAGTTCATTGCAGTCCCGGGGATTAAATTACGGCTGCCTTGGAACTCACAACGAATTTAATCAGAAGAAATCAGTAGGAGTAAAAAGCTTTTGAAATTTCACTTCCGCTCTTAGCAATGTGAGAGACAGCAATATATAAGGCAGTAAAGCCTAAAGAGATGGCTAGCCAAGTGAAGCTCAACTGCCGTGCACCACGGATTTTATGTATCGAACACTATTGGGGACCTAAAACCTTGAGTTGTTACCTAACACATCGATTCCAATAATATGAATTGCAAAATCGTCTGAACGCTTGGTAATTCTCCCTTGTTGCTACCAAATCAGAATAGTATACTACCCCGGATGTGGCATACATCGAATTCAACATGTCGTTCCGCTCCCATCGCCAAAGATCACACTCCCAGAGAACGTGGTGTGCTGTTTGATCGAATTCATAATTTGCAGTAGAACATTCGCTTAAAGGTGACGGCACTAATTTAAACGAAAAGAGTTTAGCCTTAAAATTGCCATGCCCAGTTAAACATGCGCAATGGGGTGATCGACTTCTAACCACTTTTTCTTTAATCTATTTCTTAATTCTGTATCAAGGGTACGGTCCCTCCACCTCCCATGGCTCCACCAACCTCGCAGTCATATGAGCATATGAGCCAAATTGCGGGAGACGCGCAGCACTTTGCTCTAAGGCTCTTTCGTGCCGCAGGCAATTCTTGACTCCCTACAAATTATTTATTCTACGTCCTTTGTCCCTAATTGGCACTCTCCCCCTTCTGTGGCGGCCACGTTCACAGCAACGCCTTCACTGCCGTCCGGTGATGTCCTCTCTTCGGCGCTTCTGCGCGCGTGCCATGTGTGGGCGGACCTGCGCAAAGCAGCGAAGTTCGCCGTCGACGATACAAGGTCAGTGTAGTACATCGGCCCCGGTTGCTCTTCATCGCGCTGGATCCTGTCTAACAACTCTTGCCTAGCGTCATCGTACCTACTACAGGACCACAAAATGTGGTCTCTGTCGTCATATCCCTCCCCGCACGAACACGCGCCCACCTCACATTGCCCCAGATCGCGGAGGCGTTTGCCAAATATGCCGTGACATGTAAGGATTTGCGAGGTCTGATAATCCGGTCTTTGTCAAGGGTAATGTAAATAACGCGCAAGCGAGGCTGGCTCAAGTGAGCCACTCACACCATTCAATGAAGTCTGTTTTTAAGGAAATTCAGCGAAGCCATTAGTAGTGAGAGATCAAAGTCGCTAAGCCCTCTGAAAGTTTCTGAGAAAATGAAACGAAATAGGTCGCAACACTTAGCTCGTCTTTAAGAATCTTGTTAAGTAAACTCTGCATCTCAAGAATTTATTCTAAGTTAAATTAATTACTGTTGGATTAAATAACAGCTGGATTATGTCAAAGTGGGTGGCAAAATGCGAGTGATATCTTGCTATTGCCAGTCGTCTAGACTAGACGTTATCCGCCTGTATCTATCTACTATTGGATATAGGTCTTTTCCAATGTTTTCCACCATATGCGATCCTGCGATCCTCCGCTTTCCGCATCCAACCGCTACCAGGCAACTTTTTGAGGTCGTGGGTCAGAGAGGGGGCGCCTAACGCTTCGTCGCCCTTACGTGGCCTCCACTTTAGGACTTTCCTCTTCCATCTGCCATCGCTGACTCTGAGATTCAGCTTGCTGACTCTGAGAGCAATGTCGACCACTTTGGTTCTCCGACGAATTTCTTCGACTAGAAAGCTAAGCATTTTTACACTATAAATATTGGGTGGGAAAGAAGCATACAATAGCCATATAAACGTTCGCAATATGAAATATGACTCGCGTGCCGCCATGTTATGTTGCGAGCGTTAACATGGATACGGTAACCGCTTCACATCAGACGGGCCGTATGCTTGTCTGCCACCCGACGTAGTATAAAAAAAAAGATCCCGATGAACTGAGAACCTCCTCCTTTTTTTTGAAATCGGTTAAAAAAAAAATTAAGTGTGGCACCTGATACAAGAACAAACAGACAAAATGTATAAATATCAGCTTAAAAACTATATAAAACATAAAAGTGAAATTGTTAAAGTTACATTTATTATGTAAGCAAACAACTACCTACACAAAAATAAATGTAAACAAGTTTTTTTTTTATTGAAACGGGAAAATAACTTCAATTCACAATTTCCGTTGTCTACGAAACGATTTGAAATAATTAACGTCCATTTTGTAACCTTACAAATTTCACTCGACTCGTTTATCTTTTTCCCTTCGTTTTAATTCTTGCGATTATTATTTGCATTGTTAGCGCTTTTTGTGTGTTAATATATATATTTTATTAGTTCAATAATTGCATGAATCTTGTTTTGAGAAGTCAGAACAAGATTCGTACAATTATTTAACAAATACCTTTAGAGTGGAAAAACAAACAAAAAATCCGCCTGATGGCAAGCAGTCATTGCAGCATATTGCAGGTTGCAAACTTCTGCATCTATAAAAGGGAACCGTTATTGATTTATCAACGCACAGGCACTACTCAAACTACTGGACAGTTTGGGTTGAAATTTGGAATAAAAATAGCTATTACGACGTAGGCATCCGCTAAGGCATTGGCTATGCGGCACCATTAAAAAGCACATGTATTTCCTCATTCATACAATATGGGATCCTTCAAGCGAAGCGTGAAGAATCATCTTGTAGGCCAGCATGTTAGCGTCAACTGACAAGACATCAAGGTCTCTTGTCCGTTGCTGATGCGACTGGGGCTCCTCTTTTCGCTTACCATCAGGCGAGGTGGAGCCAATATGCTGAAATAATATAAAAGAAACCACGTTATTTTTTTTTTTATGGGAGGGTGGTAAGCGAGTATGTGGGTCACCTGATGGAAAGTAATCACCACCGCCCATAGAAATCAGCAACACCAAAGGGTCACCGATCCGTTGCCAGCCTTTTACGGGAAATATATACCACGGTATACCGGAATACGCGCGTACAAAGTCGTGGGTGCAAGCTCCTGTATATTCATTACTTCAATAAGTTCTATGGACTGCTCTTTTACCGCATAACATATAGCTTTTATTAATGCTATTATAGCTTAAAATATATTATAAACAATCGCTTTTTTTTAACAAAACCAAATATATATTTTTTTAACTGCGAACTAGGGTTCGTACACAAACAGGTGTTTCATTACATAGTTTAGAGCAGCTGTTTCGTTATCGCTTTTATTATGCCGCGTCAATCGTCGTGCATAAATATGGTCGCTTAGCGCTTCTTATACCCCGGTATGTCCCAATGTCCGCACATAGCTCGTCATGACGTGCCGCAGTATCGCGACCTAATGCGTGGAATGCGCTCGATACGCATGCAGCATACGAGTAGCGTAACGGCGTATACACAGTACGAAAGCGTACAAAGCGCATTACCACGCATTACGTCGCGACATTGCGGCCCATCATGACGAGGTGCGTGCCGAGTTGTTGAGAGTTGTATGTATTGTCGGCACGCTCTCGTACTGCATGCTGTATACAAGCCGCTACGAGCAATGTACGCTACAATTGCGCGACGAACTATGAGCTTAGGCCCTCTTTTACCTTGGAACTAACTAACTAACGCCGCCTCTGAACAAAAAAATATAGTTTGCAAACGATTATAAAAAAAAACTATAGAACACTCATCATCAGAGAATCTTCCAGTAAGTTCAATTTCAAAAAGAATGTTCTAGCTTATTTCCTTGAGAATTTATACAAGCAATAATCATCAATATATTGTAAGTAATTTTATGTTTTCAAAGTTACACATAATAAATGTGTGTGTATGGTTATTACTGTTATTTTGTGAACCGCATTCGAGCTTTTCCCAAAGGTTGACTGGTAGACAAAGCTCTTAGGATTATTTACGCCTTTTATACCCTTATTATATGGTCAATAAAGTTTAAAATAAATAAATAAACACTTATTCTGGTAAAGATCACGAACTTTTTGACATCACATCATCATCATCAGGTCCATTTTAGTCTTCACTACAGGAGCACGACCGTCTCTCGTCCGTCCGAGACGGAAGGAGGATTTGGCCTACACTCCCCACGCTGGCCAAACGGGTTGGGGAGGCCTGATCGATATTAGATAATGTATGTCCCTTAGTCGCCTTGTACGACATCCACGGGAAGAAACGGAGTGATTCTATTCTAGTCTGCCGGAAACCACACGGCCGACATTACATATCCAACATGTAAAATGTAACACAGAAAAAGAATAATGCTAAAATACGGCCGTTTAGGGCAATAATGCTAAATACTTTCCCTGTCGTCGTCAACCCCTATTTATCCCACTGCTGGGGTACGGGTCAATCGAAGGGGTTCAGGGCATACTCCACCAAGCTGCCCAATTGAGAATTGGCGGAGGCCAATATTTTTTTAAGCCGCCTGAAGGCCACTGACTTGGCTTGACGACTCTCGTCTAATTTTTATGCTACGTCGGGCGGTACACGGCTTGATGTCAAGCGGTTACCGTAAATATCGCTCACGCACCGCCACCCCCGCTACCAACGCAGCATCTATCTTTCTGGTGACCTCACTCACTCAAAGGAACACAACAACCCTCAAGGGAATTGTTATTTGGCTGCGGTATTCTGTGTGGTGGAGGTACATTCCCCAGTCGGGTAGCTTACAATTACGCTCCCTACTTCTCTTTTCGCCAGAGCTTCCCTTGTCAGTCAGCAGGGTGCACCGCATGCAGGTGAAGTTGGCTTTGTTTCTAAGATGTTGATGGGCCGCTTACACCCCATAACCCATAATATTTTTTTAAGCCGCCTGAAGGCCACTGACTTGGCTTGACGACTGTCATCTAATGACAACTGCAAGACCGACGGCTTAACATGCCCTCCAAAGTACGTAGAAGGTCGAGATACCTAAACCCATCCATGGACAGACTACGGTCGATGTTGCTTAACTTGCGTGTTCAATTATCGAGCATCGATGTCCTCTTGAATTGTTTGTGCTAGTTAGTTCCTATAGCTCTCTTAAGTGCTTAGTTTACACGCCCATATTTCCACTAACAAAATTGAATTGAACAAAACTAATTAATAATGCAAGGAATAAACAACAAAAATCTAAATACACGCTTTTCCATTATTCATTATGCCGAGAACCCAACATGCATAGCTAATTCCTTTAATCCCGCGTTTCACGTTACAGTGAGGCTTATTCCGTTGCTGATAAAGGATTCCACAATCTTCCACAACAAAGGTTCTTTAAAAAAAACTTGTATTTTTCCCCTTTTCAATCCCATAAAGACCGCTGCTTCATCAGAGGTTGCTAATTAAAAACGGAGAAACAATGGGGGGTAAAATAATCACTAGTTTTATAAAAGCAGCGTGAATTTACTGGGAATTTCAATTTTATTTCAAAATAATTGGGGGTCGTTTTGTTTTTTTTTTTTTTTTTTTTTTATACTACATCGGGTGGCAGACAAGCATACGGCCCGCCTGATGTGAAGCGGTTATCGTAGCCATATTAACGCTCGCAACATAAAATATCGCTCGCGCGCCGCCACCCCCGCTGCCATCGCAGCATCTCCTTCCTTTCTGGTGACCTCACTCACTCGCAGGAACACAACAGCCCTCAAGGGAACCGTTATTTGGCTGCGGTATTCTGTGAGGTGGAGGTACATTCCCCAGTCGGGTAGCTTACAATTACGCTCCCTACCTCTCTTTTCGCCAGAGCTTCGTTTGTCAGTCAGCAGGGTGCACCGCGTGCAGGTGAAGTTGGCTTTGGTTCAAAGATGTTGATGAACTACTTACACCCCAAAATTCATATTTATTTATTTATCATATTTATTTATCATTGATTCATATTTATTGTAATAGATTTGTAATATACAGAGTCCATGATATACAGGTCTTGGATAGGTGATAAATAGTTGGTTACAAATTACCTTTAAATGGCGTGATGAATGCGTGAAGTATATAGGTAGATTCTATTAATATTTTAATTATATTTGAAGCCACAAAAATTGGTTGCCTGTAAAGTCGGTATACGGGCGAAAGTTTTACGTGACAACGACTTTGAGTGGTAAAATGTTTTCGAGTGGAAGGGACGCATGCCTTTCACTTTTTATGTCTGTCTCTCTCGCTCTTAGGCGGGCTAACCATGCCCGAGTGAAAGGGACGCGTGCCTCTCACTCGCTCTCATTGTGAGCGCATAACGTGAGCGCGTTTCTTGAAGTGTCACCCGGCTAACCAATTTATAAGACGTTGTCACGTCAAAAACATTTCTTTGATATTTTTATATACTTACGAGTACTGACGAGTAGGTACCTATTTCCGCAATCTTCTACAACAAAAGTTTTTTGTTTTTAATGTCTTGTATTTTCCTCATTTTCAATCCCATAAAGACCGCTGCTTCATCAGAGGTTACTAATTAAAAACGGAGAAACAATGGTGAGAAAAATATGGCTATTTCCGAAAAGAAGAGGAAATTTACTGGGCTTTTAAATTTTATTTTAAAATATTTGGGGTCGATTTTATTTTTTAAAGCCAGAAATACACATAATTGATTTTTATTCCATGTAACGTCCCGATTGATGTGATGTGATATGGTCGACGTTGCTTAACTTGCGTGTTCGATCAGATTGACTCGTTATGCGGACACGATACGCACGATAGGCGAGTCATATCTTCATGCTATTCTCTTCAGGATAGAGTTACTACTACACCCAGTCTACCAAAGTTCTATAATCTAACTAAACACCTTAAAAAGAGGTCCATTATGGATTATCCTGTTTCTTATCCTGTACGTATAAATCAAAGTCTCGTAGTGAGTGACATTATCGGAGTGGGTCAAGCTGCTGAACTTAAGTACACGAGCTACGTTGTTCTTGCTTTTGTGATCCTACGTAAATCTATAAAAAATGCCTTTAGGGATGAAGAACGATAAGGTTACATTTCAAATTCATGCAGTCGAGTTTGTTATGTTTATTTTATTTCGCCTTATTCTAAGCGTCCCGTTCACGGCTTGTCACGTAAATGTAGTCACACAGTAAACATATACTATCTATATTTAGAGTGAGATGCTGCTATAGGTAAGACAAGAAAGGAAAGAATCACCGTGCCTTACACGTATGTACTTATACATATATGTGGTGTAATTGCCTTACCACAATTTTTACAGCCAATGTCAACCTATGCACGTGGTGCATCCTGACGACAAGAGGCTAAAGAGATGTAGGGTATTTGTAAGCTGCCTGACCGGGGAAGTGCTTCCACCTCACAGAATACCGCAGCCGAGTGCGAGAACAGCAGAGTGAGTGAGGTCACCAGAAAGAAAAGATTAAATATAATGAACATTAGACTTCGTAACAAATTGTTTGTTTTTTTTTTTTATATTACATATAAAAGTAACACTCACTTTTGTGTTTTCTCATGAACTAATTTCATATTATTTCGTAGTCAATGATGTCACTAATCGATTTATTATCTTGAACATGTTGAACTTACACAACAATACGTCTTGAGCAAAAATTAATGAATTTATTTCTTTGAAAATTCGATATTATTGACTTTATTATTATTATATCTATGTTTACATCTTAACCCACATTTACCTATTTCGTTTAAGTTGCTAAGCATAGATTGCCTTCGTAGTCGTAGTTGAAGTGAAATTAATTTGGGTAACATTAGTGTTTTTGTTATACTACGGCGGGTGGCAGACAAGCATACGGCCCGTCTGATGTGAAGCGGTTACCGTAGCCAGCGCTACTCCCTCTGCCAACGCAACATCTCCTTCCTATCTGGTGACCTCACTCACTCGCAAGAACACAACAACCCTAAAAGGAATTGTTATTTGGCTGCGGTATTCTGTGAGGTGGAGGTACATTCCTCGGTCGGGTAGATTACAATTACGCTCCCTAACTCTCTTTTCGCCAGAGTTTCGTTTGTCAGTCAGCAGGGTGCACCGCGTGCACGTAAAGTTGGCTTTGGTTCAAAGATGTTGATGAACCACTTACTAGTACACCACATTTTTTTACATTTTATCTAACACCATTTTGAATTGAGTGTACTTTCCTACATAGTTTCACTAACGTTTAATTAAACGTTTAATTAACACTCAGTCATAGTGTCCTTGCGGACATTTATAGCTTTTAATTAAATAAAAACTTCTCTCCTCTTGAAGTAGATACTTTTTCAACTGATTTCATTAATTAAATAAATATACTTGTACAATTTTTTTGTTCCAAGATGAAATGTTATGACCTTGTTGACCGTTCGAGTGGAGCACCCTAGGTTTTTAAAACGAGTTGGGGCTAAAATTTTTAAAAAAATGTTTTTAGCACTTTTTTGAATGTTTTTTGTTTGTGGCACGATAACTCTCGAATAACTGATTCGATTTTAATTAAATTTGGTAGGTATATAGGAAACTATAAGAATTGCCCATTTAATAGTATAGATTATAATATGCCATCCATCATACCATCCACCGAGATAACGTTGTAGTATGAAAAATGTTTGAATAGTGCTTAGTAGTATACTTTATTATTATATATCAATTTAATGCCAAGAAAACTCACTGTGCGCGTTTACAGCAAAAACGTCTCCATTTATTCCCACCAGTCTTCAGGGAGCTTTCCTCAGTATGCGAGATGCCCTGAATATACTAGGCATGGATATTCGCTGCAATCTTAATCAACAAGACTACGTCGAGAGCTTCATCTCATCAGCTTCCAAAAAACTCTTGAGTTCTGAATAGGATATGTCGGTTCTTCGCGCCGGACTAGCTTTCTCTCCTCTATGAAACTTGAGTTGAGAGGCCTGCGTGGAGCATTGCTCGCATCTCTGGAATGGTTCCGCACCGTATCTTCTTGAGGCTCTCGTTTATAGCGATGGGTTATCCGCATAATCAATGATGAAGAGGCCACCAAGGTCCTACAACCTCTTCAAATTCGTAAAGAAATTAGTTCGCTAAGGGTCTCTATAATTTTGTCTCCACTATGGTGAGTGCTCTGAAGTACCGATAAAAAAATCACGCGTGTACTCTTACAATATCATTATTTCACTTTTGAAAACATCTCTTCGCGTACTAAAAAGTTCGTCAACTCCTACTTCTGTCGCACCATTAAAAAGTGTAACGCCTTGCCGTGACATCTGTTTCCTACTTACTACAACATGGGATCCTTCAAATGTAGCGTGAAGAAGCAAATAATATAAAAATAGAAAGCCAGCATGGCAGTGCCAATTGACAGACCATTGTTGTGCAGTGTTTAATCAGGAGCCGCTGCAATTTGAGCTATACCGAGCTAATAATAATATTGAGTTACTTTACCGAGCGCAAGAGCGGTGCGGGTAAAGGTCCTCTCGTATATGGTTGGATTTGAGAGACTCTAGTGATGACTCTAGTGTTCACATTTTTTTTAATTTACACTGTTAATAATTTGTTGCTGAAATTATTTCTAAATTCTATTCATTAAATAATATCGTATCTTTATTATGAAGACCTTGACGTAGAGTACCATTTTAGCTGCGCACAATGAAATTATGAAATCGGCATCCGTCAGCGGTGCTCCTGAATAAATACGCCATGGGATCTTCCACGAAAAGGGTCTATCTATGTTTGTTTTAAGATCTGATGCGGATCAGTGGCTGTGACGGATCGACGAATCCTTAGACATAATATTCAATATGGCGGCTTCTGTTATAAACATAGATGTATAATACCTACACTATGTTTTAGGCGCCTGTCAGGTGCAGTGCAGCAAACATGATATAGGCTTCCTCAATCAACAAATTCATTGCCAATGTCTTTAAAAAATAAATTGACTGATTATAATATTAGGAATAAATTAGTAGTAAGTCTTTCATTCTACAAAGTTTGTATAATAATATAGACTCGGATGTTTCTCAGTGATAAGTCACCTATAGGAATCGGCAAAACTTATCTAACTCTTAATAGGTACTCATGTTTATTATTATTTTTTTATACTACGTCGGGTGGCAGACAAGTAGCCATAGCGCGCGCCGCCACTCCCGCTGCCAACGCATCTCCTTCCTTTCTGTTTACCTCACTCACTTGCAGGAACACAACAACCCTTAAGGAAATTGTTATTTGGCTGCGGTATTCTGTGAGGTGGAGGTATATTCCCCAGTCGGGTAGCTTACAACTATGCTCCCTACCTCTCTTTTCGCCAGATCTTCGTTTGTCAGTCAGCAGGGTGCACCGCGTGCAGGTGAAGTTGACTTTGGTTCAAAGTTATTGATGAACCACTTATACCCCATAACCTCTTCGATTGAGATGAGAAACGTATCGAAGTAGTGGCTTGATACAGAATCATTTGCGAACTATAATTTTTCATTAAGTGCGACGCTGGATAGCTCCTACAGTCTTCTAAAAGATAATTTAATTTTGCTGACTCTCCAATAGAATTACTGAGTCAGAGTTAAATTTTCTAGGAAGGCGTAACGAGTACAACTTAAGTTTCTCGCTATAAAGTTGTTTTTGCTTATTCAGGTTCAAAGTTGGTAAGTCGTATGTTCCTAGAACTACTACTCATTGCTGTCACTTTATATGAAAGTAGTTTTCTGTGAATTCTATATGAAAATATTAGAAGATTTATTTTCGAGATGAAAGAATAAATGTTAGAAGCACTTAAGGGCACCAACTCGACTCGAGCTTGGACCAACTAGACGAGCGTCTTTCTAAAATAGTTGTCACTTATTGAAAGGCTGGCAACGGATTGACCCTCTGGAAATGGAATAAATCATCAATTTGCGCCTACGTTTCATTTATTTTTTTTTGAAATTTGGTTGGCTGATTGAGATCAGTTGAGAGAGCTACAAGCGCGGGGCTCAGTTAACGCAGCGGATGGTTGAGCTGCGGCTTGCTCAGTTGTGCGTTTAATGCTAACGGTCCATCTTGTCGGCTGTCAGTTGATTTCAAAAGCTAAAAGCTAAACAACCAACCAGCTGGTTGTATAAACTGCCCAACTTGTAGGCTGTCGGTTGATTCGTAAAGCTAAAAGCTAAACAACCAACCAGCTGGCTGTTCAACTGGCCGACAATCTAGCTGTGGCTTTTTAATGAACAACCGCTATTTGGCTGGTTGTGGTTGTTGTACTACCCGTCGCTATGTGCCACCGCTAACCGTTGACTTATTTCAGCTTGCTGTTGTTGAGATATGGAAAGTATAACATATAATAACGCAATATCGAAAAAAAAAAATTTTTTTGTACTTCGTCGGGTGGCAGACAAGCATACTGCTCGCCTGATGTGAAGTGGTTACCTTAGCCATATTAACGCTTGCAACATAAAATATCACTCGCGCGCCGCCACCCCCGCTGCCAACGCAACATCTCCTTCATTTCTGGTGACCTCACTCACTCGCAGGAACACAACAACCTCAAGGGAATTGTTATTTGGCTACGGTATTCTGTGAGGTGGAGGTACATTCCCCAGTCGGGTAGCTTACAATTACGCTCCCTACCTCTCTTTTCGCCAGAGCTTCGTTTGTCAGTCAGCAGGGCGCACCGCGTGCAGGTGAAGTTGGCATTCAAAGATGTTAAAGGACCACTTACACCCCAAGCACTATTTTATAATAAATATTTCTGGACAATTTACACAGCGCCATCTAGTCCCAAATTAAGCGCAAAGCTTGTACGATGGGTACTAGACAACTAATAAATGCACTTAAATACATTTATTTTTGTAAATACATAGAAAACACCCAGACCAAGACAAACAGATAAATTCATGCACACAAATGTTTGTCTTGTGCGGGGATCGAACCCGCGACCTCTGAATCAAAGTAGCCAAACACTCCACAAATACTATTCCGAGCGGTAGCCGAATAGTAACTACATTTTTTATTTTTCTTTTTTACAATCAAGCTGTACAGGGGAATTTATTTCGACATACAAATCGAATGAGTGGTTTTGTCGATTGGTCAATAGTTATGTAAAAGTTTTAGAAAGGTTTTTCAGTGGATTTCGTGAATTGTACACTTGACTATATATTTTTTAACACTTCAGGTGGCAATCAAGTTAGCGTGGCCTATTAATACTTGCAATGAAAAAGAGTATAGCATTGATTGATTTTTTTTTCATTACCAAGCTTTATATAATCTCATTTAGCCGCAATCCATAATAGTATAATTTGTGGTGTAAGTAGCTCATCACCAACTTTAGATCCAAAGCCGACCAACATGCCGACAAGGGCACGTTGAATCCGAGTGGGAAAACTTTCCCTCCACCCCCTTTACATTGCCCTAGCCAAATAACAATGCTCTTAAACATCCGCATTCAAAGTTCCTCATTCACAGGAGTTCAATCCTCTACAAAATAACTTTTTAATTGTGGTTTTCTGTTAGATGGAAGTACTTATATATCACACTGCTCCTTTTTCCTGAGACCTGCTACTGTTCCGCTTGCGTGCTCGGTTGGTTTATTGAGCGCAAAAGCGGAGCAGGTAAAGGTCCTCTTGTCTGGTCGATTTACTGGACGAGAGACTCGCATCCCGTGATATAACTGGAAGGTTGGCACACGGGGCGCATTAGCCGTTAGGTATAGGGTACGTTGCTCTTTTTTTCCCTTCCTCTAGTCGGTCCCACAATTACCATTACCCATTGCAGTGATAATTCTGAGACTATACTTTTTCCAAAATAGTCCCACTTAACTATACCCATTTATTAAAGAATTGACGAATGGGAATTGCGCAGTGGTTATAGTAGGAACAAAAGTGGCACTACTCGTATTGCAATTAATCGTCATTCTCAATGGTAATAGTGAGATCGACTCCTCTGCAAGAGCCTGCTTTACCAGTCGATATTTTCACCAACTATTTATAGACTATGGACCGGATTACATCAGGCGAACCGATGCTTGCATGCCACATGGAAAACATAAAAGAAATTGTTGATACTGGCACACCCCGGCCGCTCCATACAAATGTCGCGTCGGTTACTTCTACATAAACAATTACGTCTGTGCAGAGCGAAAATGAGCATGTGGGCTTGCGGCGCCATACAAACTGTTCCAGATTTGTCTCAGGGGGGAGGTGAGGTCGATACAGAAGAGCGGTAGGGAGCGGCCATACTGTACGTAGTACTATTACTTATACTATATATTAATGATACTGGTGATTGTTGGCACTTGGTGAAACTTTTTGAACATTTTTGTTGTTGTCATGTTGTCTGTTGTCCGTGCCATCTGCACTCACGAAAAAACATGACGTGTGCGGCGTTACCTCGCTCTGAGGCGTTCCATTAAAATTTTCTTTTGAAAAATGCAAAAATTCCATCAGTATTTTCTTATAACGTTGACACGTTCAACTATCGTCAGTGAACCGACTTTACAGACAACCGATTTTTTAATAATACCGTAAAAGCAAAACCGGTCCGTAAAAATAAATTTAATCACGCGTGGAATATACATTTTATTACATCAAAATTTTAAAAGGGATTTTCTAAAGGAGTTACCTACTATTTAAGTTTTAAACTTTAATTAATTTTGAATTTACCTGTTTTTATAAGCAGGTGATTGATTATACATTGTGTGCATGAAATTCAATTAAAACTGTGGTGCGGTGTGGAAAATTTTGTAAGATTGTTTTTTTGAGTTTTTCATGAAATTTTACTGATATTTTAAAAATTATAAAGAAAATCTTCGTGATGTTCGATCTACGAGTAAGTAAACGATATTTTAATATTTTGAAAGTTCGGTTGAAAACATCAGCTCGATGGCGACGTTTTAAGTGTCAAATTGTATACTTAACTATGGATGGGTTTCTTTGTGTTGTAGCTTTTTCGTGCGCCGTAGTTACACGTTAATGCTGATGTCATTAGATCTGAGTGCTATCACGGATCTTATTTGAAACAAAATAATAATAATAATTTAAACCCCAAGGAGGTAATAGAATCACCTGCAGGGGTTTACATAAATAGTATTAATCTTTTTTGTTTGGTTGAACCACTAATCTCACGATCTACTAAACATTTTAATTGAAAAAATCTTTTAGTGTTAGGTAACCTATTTTTCGAGGATACTATAGACTATATAACATCACGCTATCACCAATAGAAGTGAAGAACCAATGAAAAATGTCGCAAAAATTGGAAAAAATATTCCTTTTGAGATCTTCCGTTGCGTGCGCTGCGTAAACGGTTCAAGTTACGCAACAATTATATACGACGGAATTATTCATCTTAAAAAGTTCTAAAAAAGTCCGTGATAGCATATTAACGCTCACAACATAAAATATCCCTCGCGCGCCGCCACCTCCGCTGCGAACGTAGCATCTCCTTCGTTTCTGGTAACCTCACTCACGCACAGGAACACAACAACCCTCAATGGAATTGTTATTTGTCTGCGGAATCCTGTGTGGTACCTTCCCCACTCGCGTAGCTTACAATTACGCTCCCTACCTCTCTTAAAATATGTTAGTTTTATATGTTAGTAAGCTACTTATACGCCACCTTACATGTACTTAAATATACTTTTGTAAAAAGGTTAGGTTTCCTAATTTATTAAACAACCTCTTAAACCATTCTCTGTTCAAGATTTAGTTACTCTGTCTCTTTTTTGTTATAATTCACACTAAAGTGGGTAATAATAGTGAAATATCATTTCCGTTAACAATAAAACTACCCTGTTTAACAAAACATCCCTTGTGATACTGTAATAAACATAATGCTCGAAGCAAGGCTTTTTATGAGAAAATCTTATCTGAATTTCTTCGAGCTCGCTTTTGTTGCAATTAAAACAGTCATTTAATAAATTTGTTTCAAGCAACTACTTTCGTTAATATTTTTTTATACTACGTCGAATGACATACAAGGAGACGGTGCGCCTAATGTGAAGCGGTTACTGTAGCCATATAAACACTCGCAATATGAAATATCGCTCGCCCGCCGCACCACTACTGCCAATATAGCAACTCCTTCCTTTCTGGTGATCTCACTCACTCGCACTAACACAATAACTGTTTTAAGAGAATTGATAAATGGCTGCGGTATTCTGTGAGGTACAGATAGTTATCCAATCGGGCAGCTTAAAAAATACGCTAGGCCCTACCTTTCCTTTCGCCAGAGCCTCGTTTGTCAGTCAGCAGGGTGCATCACGTGCACGTGAGGTTGGCTTTGGCTCTAAAGATCGTGGCGAGCCACTTACACTCCAATAACATACAACATAGAAATACCACATAGAAGTAACATAGAATTACCAAGTCTTTATTTTATATGAGAAACATATGGGGTGTAAGCCAACTTCACCTGCACGTGGTGCACCCTGCTGACTGACAAACGAAGCTCTGGCGAAAAGAGAGGTAGGGAGCGTAATTGTAAGCTACCCGATTGGGGAATGTACCTCCACCTCACAGATTACCGCAGCCAAATAACAATTCCCTTGAGGGTTGTTGTGTTCCTGCGAGTGAGTGAGGTCACCAGAAAGCAAGAAAGGAGATGCTGCGTTGGCAGGGGGGGTGGCGGCGTGCGAGCAATATTTTATGTTGCAAGCGTTAATATGGCTATGGTAACCGCTTCACATCAGACGAACCGTATGCTTGTCAGCCACCCGACGTAGTATAAAAAAAAAAAAAAAGAAACAAAATTCATGTGGGTCAACTGATCAAAACCTACCATCTAATGAACAATAATCACCACCACCATAGAATTCAGCAACACCTAGGGGTGGCCTTGGATAGCTGGCAAAGAATCGTCGTTGCCAGCCACTCAAGGCAAATATAGATTCTGTTCTTGTAGGCAGAGGCAGGCTCCCATGTCGTATTCGTCAGGAGACGAACTTCTTAGCTTCCATGGATTCACCGTGCGGGTGCCGGGTCGTACTCGTTCTAGTATAGAACTTACTGCACTTCTGGACAAGCCAAGGTCTTTCAGCAGGTTATAGAGAGATTTTGCTGGTATACCTCTCGCTCCTACTTCTACAGCGTATAGATTAACTACATAGCCGCTTTTTGTTAATTCGTTTAGGAGGTCATAATATTTGTTTTGTTTTATCGCGTGGTCTTTGGGTATGTTAGTTTCCCACGGTACGGTAAGCTCTACAAGTAGTAGTAAAGCCGAGATAAAATCGTAAATTAATAAAGCCTCTATAATAATCTGAATTAATTCCACACACGCATATGATCTTCCACCAAATTTATTCATAGAAATTTGCAATTAGAGACTTCTGTCGAAATTTCTAACTTAGCCAATTCCAAATTAAACATTAAGTACAAAAGGCAGCGTGAGTTACTTCGCACGTATCGAAACATGGAACGACTTGAGCCAACCAAAATTGCCGAAATTAGCGTTAAAAGCATCACTCGCCTTATGGTATGGTTTAAGTTATAAATTAGAAGCGGTAAGTATGGTAACCGGACTAATACGCGTTTTTATTTCTCACTTTAAACTATATGTACACTACATCGTATCACAAAAGTAACACAGTACACTGTAACATAATTTGTAACATAACTAACCATTTTCTTTGTTCTTCTGTTATGGTCCTTATCAAAACACACATTTTTTTTGAATATATATTTCTGGCAAGTCTATAAAGTTACTGGCACATAGAAATATAAATTATGTTTAAATTTCAAAATCTGAAGATTAGTAGAGGACATCTACAGCTCTATATAAGTCGGAACAAACCAGTGGAACGGAACGCTCTTGAGCCTTCCGTGTCGTTAAGACATTGCTCAAACGGGAGCACTGTCCAAAGGATCTCCTACACCCTGCATGCCCCTTATGCTGAACGCACATCTATGCAGCTGAACGTACTATTCACATCACCTATGCAGCTGAACGTACTATACATATCACGATCACCTGTTCTTTGGTGACAGGTCTTCACATGAAATGGATATAATTACAGCTATCGATGGCGACACTACTGGAGTTTGTTCCGTTCTGGAAACTACTTCCATAACTTGAGTTATGGAGTTGTAGCTTGAATCGTAGTTGAGAATTTTTAGTACCCATATTTATTGACCCAGATTATGTTTATAACAGTATGTCAAGTGAGCGATTTTTTTCAATAATATATATAGATAGTTCCAATAAGTAAAAATAAATTAACGGAAATCCCCGTTTCCTCGTGGTCATTCTAATTTGTCATACCAGTATGACTACGAGGATATACATGTCCTCGTTACGTACTTTGTGCTTGTAGTAGCGATAGATACGGATAAGCAGCTAATAACCACTTCCGCTACCGCTTATAAATTCATAAATTTATAGCTCATCACTTATCCCACGCGTTATAGTGAGGAAACCTCTAGGGCTGTGCTGTTACCGTTTAACTAACGTTTAACTACTACCAACTTCTCGATAGTTTTGAAAACTTAAATTGCCGAGTTACGTAGCAGGAGCAGAGCTATTTCAAGCTTTCCCTCATACCTATGTGGTTTATTAATGACGTTAATTTTGTTCTACATTTGAGATTGCGATTATTGAAGCGTATGTTTGTTTACTTGGCCAAGTGATCACTGATTATATATCGGTTCCGTATAATAAAGTCCGATCTGCATTATTGCTCACTTCGTGTGTTATTATGCGTAGATAATGTCAGATTAAATGTTATTCGATTCTAATTATCGGAAGATAAATGATATAAGAAAATTAAAAAAATGTACGTCTAACTATATCTAAATAAAGATTGCACAAGTAGGGCGGTCATGCCTCGCCAATTATTGCCTTAGCATGCAAATATTCATTTTGTAGAATGCATAGTCCTTTTGTCGTGTAACTTTGTAACTCGTTTTTTCTCCATGATCACATCGTATTCTTTTCTAGGGATGAGTCGACATGCTATTTGTAAATAAATTAGTTATTATTTGAAACATTATGCCGTGTGGTTTCCAGCAGACTAGAATAGAATCACTCCTTCTCTTCCCGTGGATGTCATACAAGGCGACTCTAAATATCGGAAGATAAAAGAGGTAAAAAATAGTCTAAAAGCGTACTTATGTCTGAAGAAGTCATATTTCTTAACTAGTCTTACTTAGCTTAACATATTTTGTTCCATAATCACATCGAACTCTGTTCTATGGATGAGTCGCTTATATTTCACGTCCATTGGTTAAATAGTCTATGACCCAAAACAGTAATTACTAGATTTAGTAGTCCTTGTTCTGTACCTTATTATTATGTAAAGAAAGACTTGCCCTAGATAATTACAGGCCGTAAAGGCCCTATGTGTCCGCCTCGTTAATTGTTTGGGACAGATGTTCCACTTATCAGCCCTTCATTGGACTTTAGTTTCCACTTCACAACTGGGTCAATGAATAACAAGATCTTTGGTATTATTTATGCATCTATACCAAAAGCCTCTGGAATACATTTGTATATAGAAATTGTGTTGAGATACGGATTCATAATTAATTCATATTGTCTCGATAATAAATCAGGTTATTTTTTTTATACTATGGTTGGCAGACAAGCATACGGCCCGCAGCATTTTATATATTTACCGGGTGAAACTAAATCGACATCAGCCCATAATCATCCCATTGTTGTGATAGGGGTCTCCCCACAATCGAAGAGGTTTAGAGGATACTCCATCACGCTGCTCAACTGCGGGTTGGCGGAGTCCAGTGTTTTCAACCCGCCCTAAGACCACTGACTTTGACTTAACGACTGGCAACAACATCTGGTGACAACAGCCGGAACCGACAGCTTAACGTGCCTTCCGAAGCACGGAGAAATATAGACAGGCTACGGTCGACGTTGCTTAACTTGCGTGATCGATTAGCCTGACACGCGCAACGACGCCGTCGATCTCCTTATCATCGAAATTAAATAGAAGCTTGTAAAAACAAAAGTTTCGATTTACTCAGAGTTCTCAAAACCCAGCCAGCACTGTGTCGAAGAGGTATCGAGTTGGTGTATTACTCTTTATGTCTACTGTGTCTGTCCGTAGCCATCGGCCCCGGCCCCGGCTGTCACAAAACAGTACCCTCTCGGTTTTGTGCCGCTATTGTCAAATGACAATCGTTTAGTCAAGTCTGTTGCCATCGGGCGGCCTAAAACCTTAATCTCCACTAATCTGTTTAGTCAATAAAGTAGATAAGGAACTTGGCCCGCAGATTATAGATCAAGTTTACTTAATACTGCATTAATCATCATCAGGTCATTTTTAGTCTCCACTACAGGAGCACGACCCTCTCTCGTCCGTCACAGACAGGCGGATTTGGCCTACACTCCCCACCACAGTATAAGTAATTATTTTTATTTATTTATTTATTTATTTATCCACATACACAATTATCATTACAGGCCTTTCAGCCCAATGCGACAGTGTAGCAAAAACATAATCACATAATTTTATTGGTTCATAGTATCATAAAATTATAATCATAATATTAATAATATAATACATTTTACTGTTATTTTTTAACAAGTCACCTTTGTCATAAAATAATAATTTAAACAATCACTACAATGTCATAAAAATAAGTCAAATAAAAAAATAATTAAATAATAATAATATAACCTGAAATGTCATTCTGTAACAATAGTCAAATTCATAAAATCCATAAAATTTGCAATAAAATCAAAATTATACCATATTTAAATACCATGTCAACATAACAAATTATAAGAACATAAGTTAAATACTATGTCATCTTATAACATATTATCCACAATGCTACCTTTGTGAATTCACTCAGAGTACAAGCAAACAGATCAATGTCCACATGTATCATGTTAAGAGAGCGAAGTGCGCGCGTCAGCGGCGCTTCATTCAATAGGTTAGTCCTACCGCGCGGCACTACTAGCAGACACGGCCGACGCCGGCGCCCTATGTACTCATTCGGAACATAAAAATTTAACAGACCCAGTATGTCCGCGTTATTTATCCTCCCTCTAATTATTTTAAATATATACAAGGCCAGTGAATGTTCCCTCCGAACCCTGAGTTCATTATATCTCACCATGCCTAAAATAAACAATGTCGTATACATAAGTGGGTAAAAGGGATACACCCCATACTGTCTTAAATACAAGTATCTGACAAACTTATTCTGCACCCGTTCCAACATAAGGTTGTATTTAGTTTCGTGAGGCGCCCATATGACTGAATTGCATTCCAGCTGACTTCTCACCAGTGCGTTATATAAAACTGTTACTGCTTTGATGTTTGTAAAATCGTGGGCTCTTCTTAACACGAAACCTAAATTTCTGAAAGTACTACGTACTCCCCACGCTGGCCAGACGGGTTGGGGAGGCCTGGGGGCTTACCACCAATTCTTATTGCGATTCATTGGTCTGAATAAGCGATTCTATTCAGTTATTGAATCGCAATAAGAGATGGTGGTAAGCCCCCTGATCGATGTTTTATAATGTATTTCCCTTAGTCGCCTTGTATGACATCCACGGGAAGAGGCGGAGTGATTTTATTCTAGTCTATCGGAAACCACACGGCTAACACTGCATTAATAGATTAATATAATTTTTAAACTCGTAGTTTCCCATTGATAATTAATTAGAAAATCTCCTAATTATACGCAAATTATTCCTGTTATCTATAATTTCATTCTTACCTTGGATAATTATTTCTTTTGTTTTGTTTTGTTTTATACTTCTTCTTGCAAGTACAATTATAATCCTACCACACAAAATGTTACACATCGATATTGAAATACAAACAATAGTTTATGTTTTATACCAATAGATGGCGCTGTCGTTAAGTTGAATCGCGCTATGGTTTTGTTTCGTAAAAATGACGTGTTATTTGAAATGACATTTCAAAGATAACTTTGCGCAGAGGCAATATCGTAACCAATGAGGTTAATCCGAGGTGCGATTATTGCTAGTTGAAAACTTTACCAATACCCCGCCGTGTGGACGTGAAATACCGTCCGCTATGGCAATTTTTGAACGGCTATAATGGCCTAATTATTATAATAATATTCCAATTCGCATACGTTAAAACAATGTAGTATGATAATGATACGAGACATACACACACAGTAAGTTACACACACATCATACACCCGCTTGTAGGAACCGTCGAAATGAAGGTGAGGTCACACACAGTCACACAGCATAGTAATAGCATCAGTAAACAACTTCATACTAGCGCCCAAATCGGCGCACGCACATAGCCAAGCGTCATTTACACGACCGCTCAGGAAGTTTTAGTTCGCCGCGCACCGATTTGGGCGCTAGTATGAAGTTAAAGTACTGGTTGTATTACTATGCTGTGGTAAGGTGGTAATGGTGTTATTATTACATTACCCGTCTGATTTTGATAACACAGATATTGAATATAATTAAATTTAGTAATATTATAATAAATAACATACATGTTAGCGATACCGATAACAGCTAAAAAAATCGGTGCTCTCCAATCGCAGACCTACCACAAACGTGGACTTTTAAGCGGTAAAGGCACATAATTGTGTCATTGAGACATTTAGTTTGGTAAGCTTACTATAAAAACTAAACATTATAGTATATAAAATATGCTTACAAAATACGATTCCATAAAGAATAATAAATCTTAATACCGTGAAAGTGGGTGGAATAAAATAAACGTGCAGTACTCGGTTGCTTTATATGTATAATTCTCTCGACTGTATACAAAGCTATATGGAAAATTTATTGCAAGTGATGATGTTATAAATACTATAGATATGGTTTACGCATACTTGACAACCCTGTTGATTTCTATTCTTTCTTCTTCTTCAGATATTTGTGTGCATGAACATGCCCGTTTGTCTTGGTCTGGGTGTTTTCTATGTATTATATGTCTGTATTTACAAAAAAGTGTATTTAAGTATAATATCAGTTATGTAGTATTTCTCTTTAATATACCTCCCTTCTCTCGCTGAGTGCGTATTCGGCGCTTTTGGTATGGCGTATTTTTCCCTTGTAAAAATATGAAATCCTAAAAAAACGCCTTCACATCAAAATATTATTGTGTAAGTATTCATCATCATCATCATCGTCAGCCTGTATCTAGCCACTGCTGGATATAAGCCTTCCCCAATGCCTTCCACCAGATACGATCCTCCGCCTTCCGCATCCAGCCGCTCCCAGCCGTTTTCTTATGGTTTCGGACCATCTTAGAAGGAGGGCGCCCAACACTTCGTCTTAGACTTCTTCGTCGAAGACGAAGAAGACGATGTACGTATTATCGTGTGATAATTATGTGATCTTTAGTTACTTTACCAACATTAATTGTGTGTTTTCTTATTACAGAAGACGGTATTTTTAACAATCAATTGTCATATACGTCAGTTTCGTCGGCTTGCTTATGCGAACTAATTGCGAGGTGAGACAATTACCTCAGTTTTCAGGTGTTTGGTTTTGACGCTTAGTGGCAGTTCTATAGAAATATAATATTAAATAAATAAATATTCTTGGACGAATTACACACTGCCATCTAGTCCCAAACTAAGCAAAGCTTGTACTATGGGTACTATATAAATAAATATTTCTAGACAATTTACACAGCGCCATCTAGTCCCAAATTAAGCGCAAAGCTTGTGTTATGGATTCTAGACAACTGATAAATGAACTTAAATACATTTTTTTTGTAAATACATACTTATAATACATATAACACAACCAGACCAAGACAAACAGACATGTTCATTCATAATAATGTTTGTTTTTTGCGGGATCGAACCCGCGACCAAATTAGAAATTACGGTGGGTATCGGCTTCAGCTTAGGTGGTAGGGCCCAATATACCCATAGACCCATAGATATATACCCATAGACTTTCTTCTTTTTCTTCGCTACGCTCTTACATCTATCTGTACATGCATCAATAATAGTAAATACACGTGTATTTTTTTATATGAGAGGGCGGTAAACGAGCACGTGGGTCACCTGATGGAAAGCACGATTGCTTGCACCACCGTCCGTGGAGATCAGCAACACCAAAGGGTCGCCGATCCGTTGCCAGCCTATACCCCTTCCTTTCTGGTAACCTTACACATTCGCAGGAACACGACAGCTCTCAAGGGAATTGTTATTTGGCTGCGGTATTCTGTGAGGTGGAAGTACTTCTCCAGTCGGGCAGCTATAAATAAAAATACGCTATGCCCTACCTCTCTTTTCGCCCGAGCCACGTTTGTCAGTCAACAGGGTGCACCACGTGCAGGTGAGGTTGGCTTTGGTTCAACGATGTTGATGACCATACGATGAACCGCTTACCCCAACCCCAAATAATTTTAATATCTCAATTTAGACGAGTGGCATATCGTTATAGCAAAATGAATGGTAGAGACATCGAATTTTCGTATAATATTTGTAACTTTTTTTCTTACTACAGAACAGCAATCTCTGACTTATGCTAGGTAGGTGCAAACCCGTACATATATACGTTGGATCAAACCTTTCCGTTTGTTACAAATATGAAACCCAAACATTTCTGTACACATTTAAAAACAACCTTATTACGTTGTAATAAGATTACTGACTGTTTATACGAACCCCGGCGCCGGGATCGACCTGTGTAATGTACCAGAAAATGGAATTCTTCTTGTACTTACTGAGACAAATTACCACTCGGTGTTTACATGTTCTATGGAATTGGTAGACTTGTTTATTTTATTTTTTATCAAGGTTCATTTTCGGATTTGGCTATTTGACATTTTTGACGAGCTCGGTGGTCGAATGGTTAGCATTGGCCACTTTGACTCCGAGGTCGGGTTTCGATCCCCGCACAAGACAAATATTTGTGTGCTTTAACATGTGTGGTTTCCGGCAGACTAGAATAGAATCACTCCGTCTCTTCCCGTCGATGTCGTACAAGACGACTAAGGGAAAAAACATTATCAAACGTCGATCAGGCCTCCCCAACCCGTCTGGCCAGCGTGGGGAGTGTAGGCCAAATCCTCCTGTCTATGACGGACGGAAGAGGGTCGTGCTCCTGTAGTGGAGACTGAAACGACCTGATGATGATGATGAACATGTGTGTTTGTCTTGGTCTTGTTTTATCAGTTATCTAGTACCCATAGCACAATCTTTGCTTAGTTTGGGGCTAGATGGTTGTGTGTAATTTGTCTAGGAAAATTCTGACATAAATCTCTCGGGAGAAATATTCCAAATTTGTATGAAAACTACATCAAAATCAACAACTCGCGGGACGTCTAACTCTTCACTTAAGGACTTTCCTTCCTCATCTGCCATTATTGACACAGCAGATGTGCTAGCCCACTGCCGCGTCACTTTGCTTTTGAGCTTCAGCTTGACTTTGAGAGCTCTTTTAGATCCTGCTTACGCAGCATCTCCCACATCTAGTAACCTCACTTACTCGCAGAAACATAACAATTTTCAATAGTATTGTTATTTGGCTGAGATCTTCTGTAAGGTGGAGGTACTTCTCCCGTCGGGCTCGAGATGCTCTACCTCTCTTTTTGCCAGAGACTCTTCGGCTAGTCGGCAGGGTGTACCAAGTGCACACTTTGACTTTAAAAAAAGTGGTGACGCACTTACGCCCCAATAATGCTATGTAGATTACTTTGGTCCTTAGACATTCCGAATTCGATCGAGCAACGCCGAGCATAGTCGTCCCCAATACTTACTGTCCGACTTTTATTGTTGTTGTTGTAAGTAACTTTATTGTACAAAAGTTCAGAACAAAGTAGAAATAAAGTGATTACACAAATTTGTACAAAGGCGTACTTATCCCATAGAGGGATCTCTTCCAGCCTTTGAGCATCTGAGATGACGTAATTAACAAATAGGCGAGGTGGATTTTACATATATGTTGGCATATATCCTATACGCACACGTAACATGACATTCGTGTCTACTACATATGTTGAAGTAGAATCATATAAAATCTACCACTACATATACACACTCATACAAGTAACTTATTAGTGGAACTCGCAAAACTTAATCACTATAATCTGAAGAACTCGTTGTTAGAGAAATTGTCACGGAAACATTTCTCCAGTGCCGACTTAAATGAAAACATTGAGGAACTTTTAGGCTGTGTCTATGAATGTCTGATAGTCTGCGTCTAAATCTCTCTACTGTCGTCGTCGGGATGTAAAATACCGCCTGGTTTTATTGATGACACCAATCTTCCTAGAAGCCAGTTTGGCCTTACATTTCAAGTGGCCACGAAACTGAACATCACTCGATATGTCGACAACCAAGATCAACGCTAGGCCTGACGCTAAGGTAACTACTAAGTTTAAACTAAAACTAAACTAAAGTAACTGGCCGTGTGGTTTCCGGCAGACTAGAATAGAATCACTCCGTCTCGTCCCGTGGATGTCGTACAAGGCAACTAAGGGACATACATTATCAAACATCGATCAGTCCTCCCCAACCCAGGATTTGGCCTGCACTCCCCACGCTGGCGTCTGGCCAAATCCTGCTTCTGTCTGGGACGGACGGGAGAGGGTCGTGCTCCTGTAGTGAAGACTAAAATGACCTGATGATGATGAACTACTAAGTTCCTATTAGCTTATTTATCAACTAATTATTATTTAAATAGCAGATTTTTTCCAACTTGCCAGAATATTATAAATATTTTAAAAATGGAAAAATTCGTCTCCCCGTCTTGGAGTGTAATACCTATAGGCAGATGGCGCCACACTGTGACCTCACAGCAGTTAATTATAAAATGCAAAAATTGGCCACCATCACAAACCTTCCTGGTAGCTCAGTTGGAAGAGCACTCGACCGGATCGAGTATTTTATAATAAGTTACCATTAGCAATAAGAAATCAAACCTTAAATAGGTAAATTAAAAAAAGATGTAAAAAGTTTACTAATCGACAAATGTTACTATCAAATACATAGATGATTTGTTATAAATATAATAGCATTATACCAATATAATTATAATAGCATTAGCGAATTTTACCTGACATATTATACTTGCTATTATTTCTGTGACAATTTTAAATTAATCAATTTTATCTTTATTACTATTAATGGCTATTTTAATAGACATGTCACTGATATTTATTTAATACAAAACATATGTAATATCTTTAAAATTTTGTACGCTTGTTAAAGCATAACATGTAGTAGTACCACAGATTACATGATAGTTACTACGTAAGTAGTACTATTTATGGGTCGTTTTCCAAATAAATGTACGTCACGAAAGTGTCAGTAAATTGTTTTGTTAGGAAATGACGTTTTACCATGGTTGTATTGACCAACAATTTCCTAACATTGACATTGCCTTATTTTTACCATTTCCTAACAAAACAATTTACTGACACTTTCGTGACGTACATTTATTTTGAAAACGACCCTTATATATCTAATGAACATCTTACATGTACACATGTTAACAAATAACTATTATCTTTACCGGTAGGAGAGGTCGTGGGTTCAAATCCCACCTAGGCGGGCGAGGTGATTTTTTAAATAATTTATCAACATTTTCTTATTCATAAATTATACAAAACACTACGAGGATTCCTTTTTAATTCTGACGTCCGCTGACTTTCTTTAATGTATTCTATTAAATCCTAAAAGGTTTTGATTCCCCGAACTTTCTGAGCGTCGATCTGTCGACGCTATTTGTTTATTTTATCAAGTCAAATAATTAATCGTATTTTGAATTCAATTACATTATATTACGAGGGACTCGTTGGCGTCGATGGGCGTGTCAATTTAAGCGAACACGCAAGATAAACAACGTCGACTGTACACTGTCTATAGATGGGTTTATATATT
Source organism: Hypsopygia costalis (assembly GCA_937001555.2). NCBI lineage: Eukaryota > Metazoa > Arthropoda > Insecta > Lepidoptera > Pyralidae > Hypsopygia > Hypsopygia costalis. The sequence continues at coordinate 4,097,794 of OW443333.2, read as the reverse complement.
TCGAGCTCCCAACGTGCTTCGGAAGGCACGTTAAGCCGTCGGTCCAGCCCCCTTACCACCAACTCTTATTGCGATTCAATAATTGAATAGAATGCTTATTCATACCATTGTATAAGGTTATTAATTAGTATGAATAATCATTCTATTCAGTTATTGACTCGCAATAAGAGTTGGTGGTAAGGGGGCTGTTGTCATTAGATGACATACAGAATTAGACTACAAAGGACGACCTGATCGCGATGCGATTTGTTGCAGACAACCATTTATAGTAGATGAAAGGTGAAATAACAAATGTATTTATTCTATACTTTACAACACAATTTCTAGAAATGATATTTGGTAGACGTTATTTGATATTCAATTTAAAAGAAACTTTGTATCTATCAGACCATTGAACTTTTTAGACTTTAATATTACCTAAATAAACTCTCGATTCGGAATACAAAGTGAGGTGTAGGTACTGGAATACAACTGTCTACTCGAAGACATATTGCTTTCTCTGTGTTATTGAATCGAATGCATTGACTGTTGAATTTACTGCGAAACTTTTCAATATATTCTGTATATTTCACAGCGTTTTTAAATTTGGAATCTCTATATGTTATAACATTTTTGCAAGAATAGATTATTACAAAGTACAAGTTATTGAAATTATAAATTTTCTGTTTGCCTCTTTGTTACTTCGTTTCTGTGCGCATCATGGAAAAACCGCTTATTGAATTCAGAAAAAAATTACTGCAAACCATAAGGCTTTATTCAGAATAATATTTAATATTTATTTCATCAAAATGGACCAACAGATTCTAAATAAATTTGCTGCGAGTGAGTGAGGTCACCAGAAAGAAAGAAAAGAAGCATATAGGCTGGCAACGGATTGGCGACCCCTTGGTGTTGCTGATCTCCCTTGGGCGGTGGTGATTGCTTTCCATTAGATACCCCACAGGATCGTTTGCCCCCTCTTATATACCTATATAAAAATATATATTTTAAGTACTTACCATCCTATCTAGATTAACACAAAGCTGATATATATAGAAAAGGATATTTAGGAAGAAAAAGCAATTTTCATTGTACTAATCCGAACAGCGTAACTGGGATTGACTGGTCAATGTAGCATTTAATGTGTTCACCCTTATCTCATTAAAGCTGGCAATACACTGGCCAACTCAGACGAGGCTATTAAAGAGATTAATTCAGCTAACTGACCGTTGTATCACAATTCCTAAATGATGTAAACAAGGTTTGGAGGGTTATCTTAGCTGTGTTTCTTATGTTTAGTCGCTTAATCTTAATATATAAAAAAATCGTGTCATATTATTTGTCCGCGATGGAATCGTAAACTATTGAACCGATTTTATTAAAATTTTGCAAAGTGTGTGCAGTTTGATCCAACTTGAGAGATAAGATAGTTTAGAACTCATCGGAAAAATTAACGTAAAAATATTTAATGGCGATACGAAGAAATATTTGGGTGTTAGTGGTTCATCAAGATCTTTGAACCAAATCCAACTTCACCTGCACGTGGTGCACCCTGCTAACTAACAAACGAAGCTCTGGCGAAAAGAGAGGTAGGGAGCGTAATTGTAAGCTACCCGACAGGGGAATGTACCTCCACCTCATAGAACACAGTCAAATAACAATTCCCTTAAAAGTTGTTGTGTTCCTGCGAGTGATTGAGGTCACCAGAAAGAAAGAAAGGAAGTAGTATAGGCTGGCAAAAGATCGGCGACCCCTTGGTGTTGCTGAACTCCATGGGCGGTGGTGATTGCTGATTGAGGTACTTACCCAGTAGGGCCGCTTAGAAAATACGCTATGCCCTACCTGTCTTTTCGCCAGAGCCTCGTTTGTCAGTCAGCAGGGTGCACCCCGTACAGGTGAGGTTTGCTTTGGTTCAAAGATGTTGATGAACTCTTACACTACAAATTTCTTAAATTTACATACAAAAAATTCCTCAAGTAATTTTTGATTTAGATTAAAACTCGCACAGTTAGCGATCCAGGGAAGTAATATTTGGTATTTCTTTACGAGATTTGGGACTAGGATTTCCACGGAGAATTCAAATTATCAACAAATACAGAGTCAGCAAATTAATTTGTCAGTAAAAGCAGAATTAAGCAGATAACAGAATTGAAACCGTGTATGTGACGACGAAGCAGTTGGCGCTTCTTCCTCTAGAATTAGATTGTTAGCCAATCTCAAAAAGGCTGCCGAAAGTGGCTAAATAGAAAGCATTATTAAGCATTAGAAAGCCTATATCCAGCAGTGGATAGTAGATACAGGGTGATGATAATGAAAATCGATTCAGGTACAGTTAACTAAGAGTTTAAAAGTCCATCTAACGCTATCGGATCATCACGTGAATCAAAATTCACGTGATGATCCGATAGCGTTAGATAGTACCTTATAATTTGATTACTAATCCTATATCAGATCTCATTTGCTTTTAAATTTTCACGAATCGTTATAAATCCAAATCAGGGTTCATATACTGAGCAGATGTCATCAGGATTTTCACTCACCAAATTTTCCAGGAAGCAGGATTCCACTCACTGAATATTCATTATGACGTCAAGAGGGTTAATTTAGATAATTAACGTAACTCGTTGCCTCTCGACATGCGATAAAGTAATTTTAAAAGTCCATTAGTACAAGTGAAGCCTAAAACCGGGACAATTTGGAAAGATCTCACTGAACGCTAATAGCTGGATATAACGCAATTTGTTTTCCCATCTTTGTGTCTGCAAAAAGTGTATCTACATTAATTCTAAGTTCGGACCGTTTAGGGAAACGACAGGGGCAAAAACAAGAGGCATAATGATGAAGGATGACTAATTTTGTCTTGAGATAGAGTCCGCAGTCTATTTTGGTCAGATAGTGCGAAGATATAGCTGCAATGTAAATATAAATAAATAAATAATTAAATATTGTCAGACAAATTACACAGCGCCATGTAGCCCCAAAGTAAGCGAAGCTCGTCATTGACCGCTACGCCCTCGAGCTCGTCAATATAGTTTTTTTTTTTATTAAAAAGTTTTATTATAAACAGACCCTCCACCTCCCATGGCTCCACCGACCTCGCGGTCATATGAGCCGAATCGCGGGAGATGCGCACGGCACTTTGCTCTAAGGCTCTTTCGTACCGCGGGCAATTCTTGACTCCCTACAAATTATTTATTCTACGTCCTTTGCCCTAATTGGCACTCTCCCCCTTCTGGGGTGGCCACATTCACAGCAACGTCTTCACTGCCGTCCGGTGATGTCCATCGTCTCTTCTTCATCTCCCTCTCTTCGGCGCTTCTGCGCGCGTGCCATGTGTGGGCGAACCTGCGCAAAGCAGCGAAGTTCGCCGCCGACGATACAAGGTCAGTGTAGTACACCGGCCCCGGTTGGTCTTCATCGCGCTGGATCCTGTCTAACATCTCTTGCCTAGCGTCATCGTACCTACTACAGGACCACAAAATGTGGTCTCTGTCGTCATCTCCCTCTCCGCACAAACACGCGCGCACCTCACACAGCCTCAGATCGCGGAGGCGTTTGCCAAGTTTTATTATAAAGTGGAAAACAAGCATACGGCCCACCTGATGGAAAGCAGTTTCCGTAGTCGATGAACGCCTGTAACACCAGGAGGCATACACGCTCGCTGCCGACCCTGTAAAAACCTCTTCACGCCCTTTTTGAAGAACCCCATGCTGTTGGCTCCTGAGAAAATCTCGTCAGGCAGTTAATTCCACAGCTTGACAGTACACGGTAGAAAACTTCTCTGGAACCTCACAGTACGCGATCACTTAGGCTCTAATGTGTGAGGACGAATTCCCTGTCGATGGTGAGTGGTGCGACTGTAGAAGGAGGCCATAGGCATCATGAAATATGCAATAGATTTAAAATGCAAAGTTCAGACTCATAAATGTATGTATATAAATAAATATGTATTTATGTTTATATTTATATATAAGTATCCACAAATGAAAGCAATTTGATTTGTAGGATACAAATTTTTACGCATATGGGTAGTTCCATAAAAGTTGGGTAACTTTGTGTTCCAGTGTTATTTTATACATTTTTTTATTAAATAACCAGTAATAAAAATGTCTGCCATATGAAATAATCAATTTTTTACTATGTCACTCAATTTTGCTGCAATCATTTATTTCTTTTTATAAAAAAAATGTCCTTTTCTATCCTCAATATCAGTCCCTAGCCATGTCATATTTCCAAAATAATGTTTTCGATCGACTGATTTTAGTAAGCCTTGATGATATTTGAACTTTATTTTACTTAATTACACTTAAAATTACATTACCTTGTTCATTGAATCTATTAAGTCAACAAAATTAAATATTTTTCATATATATTTTGTAAGAAAAGTAGCGTCATCGATAATTATAGTCAGGCCCTAGCCACTCAGTAAATTTAAAAATACGCGGCAATCGAAATAAGTGTCCATTTTAAAATGAACGCATTCAAAAGTGACAACGTGAAGTTAGCCATAAGCGGGGGCCGTTTCGCGTCGGCCATCTTAACATTAGTGCGATCGGCGTCGATGCTGAGGAAACACGCGTTGTGCCAGTCAATCTCTCAGGCCCTAGGTGAGTTATTTTATGTAAAGTTAATTAGTTATTATTCTCTCTTGTTTGTGTGTACATGTGATTTGTTTGTTCTGATGTTGTTGTTATCTACAAATCTCGGTATTTCTTTTTAAAAGTAAATTACTAGTGATTTTGTTCTGATTTGTCAGTCCCTAGACCATCAGGCCCTGGCTGTTAATATGACTAGGGACTGATTCAAAAGCTAGGGACTGACAGTCATACCTACTTTTTCACTCTTCGTCATTCAGAAACTTTTGTTTGTTGTAGAATATGCCGCCGAGAAGAAAAATACCGTTGTCTAAAGAAGAAAAAGCAAGAAAAAAAAGTCAGAACAGGCAGAAAAACGTTTAGAAAAAATAAAAAATGATCCAGTTTTGCTAGCAGAGTACAAAGAGAAAGATTTCTTTCTCCTTGTACTCTGCTAGCAAAACTGGATCATTTTTTATTCACTTTTCTATGCTCACGAGGAGTCATATCCTTTACACATTTTCTCTGCCCTTTTTCCTTTTTTCTGAGGTATTTTAATAAATATTAAATCCTGTTTTCTGAGGTGTTTTAATAAATATTAAAACACCTCAGAAAAAAGGAAAAAGGGACAGAAAAATGGAAAGGAGGAATATGACTCCTCGTGAGCATAGAAAAGTGAAAAAAAACTGGATTACTTACTCGGCAGCTTACAGACAAAATAAAAAAATGGTAAACACGCTGATCAATACATGGACGAAAATACGCCACCATCATCTGACGGAGAAAATGATCTACAGGTCCCAGTTCCGTGTATTGCTGATCAAACTGAAGCAAGCTGAAGCTAAAAGCAGAAGTATTTTGCAAAGGAAGATAAGAAATAAACAACTACAGAAGAAGAACCATCTTATTACTAAATTAAAAAAGAAACTTGCTAACGAAAGACAGAAGAACAGAAGACTAGAATTAAAACATAGAATTAAAATATCGAAAAAGGCACTTACGCCCAGAAGCAGAATTGAAGTAATGGCAAATGATCCTAATAAGAAGGCAGAATTAGTGAAAAAAGCACTGTTTGGTGAGATTATTCAGGCGCAAATCTTAGAAGAAAAAAACAAGTACATATTGGAAAATAATAATTTGAAAGCGGTTATAACTGGTTCTGTAGCAAAGAAGTATAAAATATGGAGGTTAGGAGGTAAAGCGTAACACAAGAAGATGGGATTTAATCGTACAAAGTCAACAAAGAAAGGCAACAAGAAAAGAGTGATAGCAATTATTCACAAGTTTTATGAAGATGATAGCAATAGCCGATGTGCAGCAGGGAAGAAGGTTTTGTAAGATATCATACCACAAGGTATTTTAGTAACATGATCTCAAGTGATTTTTAAGTAATAGTACTGTTATTATTGTTGGTAAGAGAGATTATCTGAGATAATTTACCTAAAGACTGATTTGTCTCTAATTTGATTGCATTTTGGAATAAATATATGTATGAATAAGATAAGAGTGAGATTTACCAAATAAATACTAATTATATAAGACAAACATATGGTTTTATTGTATAATAAATGTATGGCATCAGTCCCTAGCACAACCTGTCAGTCCCTAGAACAGAGATTTCAGAAAAACACAATTTTCTCTTTAATTACCTAGTAAAGTGACTGGCCCCTTTAGATACTAAAAGTATATTATTATATGCACTGTATTTACTAAAAAGTTTTTAATTTAGTATCTAAAAACACGTATGGCAAAATTTGGACGAATTTTACCCAACTTTTGTGGAATCACCCATATGTATATTACACCCCTCATTTAAACGCTTAAAAATGTCCCAAATGTAAACTGGGTGACAATGTAATAAGTTTGTCTTTTGTATCATCATCATCATCATCAGGTCATTTTAGTCTCCACTACAGGAGCACGACCCTCTCTCGTCCGTCCCTGACAGAAGGAGGATTTGGCCTACACTCCCCACGCTGGCCAGACGAGTTGGGGAGGCCTGATCGATGTTTTATAATGTATTTCCCTTAGTCGCCTTGTACGACATCCACGGGAAGAAACGGAGTGATTCTATTCTAGTCTACCGAAAAACACACGGCCAATAGGTAAAAATTTTGGGCTCATTGGTTTTGGTGATTTGTTAAAGATATCTTTCTTTTTTTTTTATTAAAAATTTAGGGTTAATATTTCGGAGATTATACTTACTCGTATAAGGAGCGTCGCGAGACGTTCGTCTATTTAAAAAAAAAAAAAATTATCTTAATCGGTTTATTAAGTTCAAAGAAAATTGATAGTGACACACAGATAGACAGACAGACGAGCGACCCTTCGTTCATTTTGTATTCGGATGTACGAAACCCTAAAAATAGTTCATACCTATGTAAAATAAACTATCTATATTCAGATTTCATCGGAGAAATGTAGTTAGGATAAGCAACAGCAAGATTACGTCCCAACTTGGGTACCTTAGGGACAAGTATGGTACCAAGGAAATATATAGCAATGCGACCAACGCATAAAATAAACTCAAATTGAATCTTCGATCGAGATATTCTGAGTGGGTAATTTATATTCAGCTGAATGATATTCTCTTAAAGGGTGCAGTATGTTTTAGGCTGTGTTGGATCCGCCGATTTCTCGAGAGAATTCGCTTACTTTGGTTTAGTTATAGGGAATGATATTTTTTGTCGATTTTTAGTACGTTATTATTAAGTTTCTTTTCAGAGTTTGTATTATCTTTATTGTACATAAAAAAGTTTTATTGTCTCATAAAGGACAAAGTTCACTTATCCCTAACTTAAAATATACTTTTACCAAAAGAATACAGGCTAGCTTCCGCTAGCGGCTTCGCCCGCGTTTACGAAAAAGTCATTTAATTTTTCGTTTTAATATAAAGCATGACATTCACAAATAACGTGGCTTTCTATTGGTAAAATAATTTTCAAAATAGGTTCAGTAGATCCAGAGATTACTCCCTACAACCTCACAAACTTTAAACTTTATAATATTAGTATAGATTACTGATTAATTTATACAGAATTGCTTACAATTTTACTCGAACGAGCGTTACATACCCGAGCGTGACGGCTCAGTTTCATTCACATAGTTACTAAATAAGGTGATCAGCGTGACGAAAGTAGATTTTAATTAAAAAATTAAACAATCAACTATTACTATTTTTTATATGAGAGAGGGCAAACGAGCACGCGGGTCGCCCGATGGAAAGCAATCACCACTGCCCACGGAGATCAGCAACACCAAGGGCTCGCCAATCCGTTGCCAGCCTATACTGCTTGAATAAATAAATAAATATTTCTGCACAATTTACACAGCGCCATCTAGTCACAAATTAAGCGCAAAGCTTGTGTTATGGGTACTAGACAACTGATAAATATACTTAAATATATATTTTTTTGTAAATACATACTTATAATACTAACCAAGCCATTGCTAACCATTCGACCACCGAGCTCGTCGTCGCTTCCTTTCTTTCTTTCTGTTAACCTCACTCACTCGCAGGAACACAACAACCCTCAAGGGAATTGTTATTTGGCTGCGGTTTTCTGTGATGTGGAGGTACTTGCTCAGTCGGGCAGCTTACAAAATACGATATGCAAATTATTATATTTAAAGGGATTAAGAGAAGTAGGGCTACTTCTCTTAATCCTTTTAAATATAATAATTTGTATTAAGCCTTTTATTAAAGGTAGGAGTTGCTTCGTTGACAGCGGGGGTGGCGGCGCGTGAGCGATATTTCATGTTGCGAGCTTTAATATGGCTACGGTAACTCTTTTGCACTTTTATTATCTTAATATCTCTGTAAAATCTTTTATTTGATGCAATAAAGAATATTGTATTGTATTGTATTGTATTGTAACCGCTTTATATCAGGCGCGTCTTATGCTTGTCTGCCACCCGACGTAGAATAAAAAAAAATATATCATTTGGGATGAATGAAATAGGTAAAAACCATTATGAATTTCCTTTTTAATTAGTTACTGAACGAACAATTTTCTATTCTAGTCCGATAATAACTTCGCTTCTGTCGAATATAAAACGCTTGCCTAAGAAGGCTTTGCTCATTACTGGACTCGCTGATTCATTCCTTTAAAGAGTAAAAAGTATTGACGAGCATATTTTTGTGAGCTATCAACTTATGTATAACGAAAGTATGAAATGTATTTTGTGGTAAATACTTAAAATAGTTAAATTAAAAAATACATCTAAATTAAAACTAATTATATATCATAAATAAAAACTAACAACAAAACTATTCCAATAAACCGCTGCCCGTAGGCAAAGTTCCCAATATGCTGGCCCCGTTGCCTCGTTGGATCGCAACACTAATTCTTTGTGCAAAGTAGAGGCCAGCATTTTGGTCACGAGATGTTTCGACCGGACGCGAAGAAAGTTCTTTAAAAAAAAATTTGTGAGTAAAATATGAGGGATATTTTCTAGATGTCAAGTGTGTCAAGACTGACTGACATAATCTGAAATAAAAAAAGGCGATTTTTACATCGTATTATTTTGTTAATTCAACATTTTAGGTTTTCAACATTGTGGACTGGAAATGGTTGCGGAAACTTCAAGCTTTCAAAGTTACCGACGAATGATGGAAGACAACTAGGTAGGTTCTCTTTGAAGTCAAACAGGGATCTAAGAGGGAAATCTAAAGGGAGCTTTATTTTCAACAGTGGCCGTAACTAGCTGAAATACATTAATTTATAGTTTATACCATAGAGCAAAAATATGGTAAAAATCTACTTATAAAAAAAACAATTTCCCCGTAAAAAGATACCAGTGTTCTATCAATTTGTAATAAATAAATAAATATCCTTGGACGAATTACACACTGCCATCCAGTCCCAAACTAAGCAAAGCTTATAATAATTAAACAAGATAGCTGATATTATTACATTTTTTACAGACTTAAATACATTTTTTTAAATACATACACGTAATTTATAGAAAACACCCAGACTACATACAATAAGCTATTTGACTAACATTTTTTTCGGTTTGATATGTAGGGACGTCTCCATAATATAACCATAGGTGAAAGAATTACTTCGATAGCACAAATATCTCTCGAGATATGGTAATTTGAAAATCACAATTTTTAGACTGCCCCAAAACGCTCCATACAAAAGACTACCGAATTATGACGTCACAGGTTTGTATTTTGTATGCATCAAATCAGAAATTTGTACGACAGCTATGTTAAATATTACGTTTATGTGATTAGTATCATAATAAAAGTTATAGCATTTTTTATTGCTTCTCCAATGGAAATATTATTTTTTAATAATTTCATACTTTTAAAATGGACTTTCCCGCCAAACTTTGATCGACGCTAAAAAAAGTCTGACTGAAGATATTAGAATGAAAGTTTGCAGATCTTTATAGTTTTGTGTATTTTACAATATTTTTAAATAATTTATACAATTTTTAAACATTGGAAAATAGCCTATAGTTGGTCTCACTATGCTTATATTAATAAAATAATTTAATCAAAATAATTGTAGTGCCCGGGGTTACGTGCGGTTGTATTTGTTTTTTTAAGAAAACTATTACATAATGTATCATGGAAACAATAAATAATTTGAATTTGAATTAAAAAGGAGCCAAGCAGTAAAAGTATCAGCAAGGTACATCGAGAGCCTAGAGCAAGTGAATTTGGCCTCAAAGATAAGCCAAGCGAGCCACTTGCAAGTAATCTAATAAGTTTTTGTTTATACCACTAAAGTGGTAAACAAGCATACGGCCCGCCTGATGGAAAGCAGTTACCGCAGCCTATGAACGCCTGTAACACCAGGGGCATCACACGCGCGTTGCCGACCCTGTAAAAACCTCTTCACGCCCTTTTTGAAGAACCCCATGCTATAGTCTCCTGAGAAAACCTCGACAGGCAGTTCATTCCAAAGCTTGACCGTACGCGGGAGAAAACTTCTCTGGAACCGCATGGTACGCGATCACTTAGGCTCCAATGTGTGAGGATGAATTCCCTGTCGATGGCGAGCGGTGCGACTGTAGAAGGAGGCCGTGGGCATCATGTCAAACAACTCCTCTGAACACACCCCATTGTACAGACGGTAGAACACACAAAAAGTCACACGGTGCAAGCTGGTATCTAGGCGCTCCCGCCTACAGATGGCAACAGTAAAGTATAATGTATAATATAAAACTATTATCCGAACTTACGAACTGAACTTTTTCTTCTACTGCATTCAGATGACATGTTCAATATAATTTTGTATCTGTGTGTACCGTATCATGTGTATATATGTACGTTAAGTTTTTGTTAAGTTTCTGTTATATTTTCATGCCACCTACCTTTGTCTTTCAATTATTTTTTCGTCTATGCTATGGTTGCCTGAAAGAAATTGCTATAAAGCCGCCTATTGTACTCATGTGTATTATGTTTTTTTTTTATGTTTGTCATCTCATGGTGCAATAAGGAGTTTTTATTATCATGACATTTATTTATTTTTAATATCTTATTTATTACATTTTTTAATATATAATATAAAAAAAAATACAATCAAAATATAAAAAAACAGAATCCCTCCCGATAGCGGGAACAAGGTCCAAACTATTGGTGGTCAAGGTCACAGAGACAGAAACCTCCTCACAATACGTGCCGTGCTCAGGAGGACAGCCTTCTGTATCTGACACTGGATCCAGCTTCCCAACGCGAGATTCTTGAGATGAGAGAGAGAGAGAGTCGAAGCTCTTGGCGATTAAACCATTAACCGTTACAACTATCAGGGCAATCATTGTAGAATCGACATCCCACATGTCGGTAATCTCGTGAGCCACATCAAGATAATTTTTAAGTACTCACAGTACAAGATGTGTTTAGTTCCGAACATGATTGCAATGTAACTTGTCCACGCTTGCGATATATCAGTCAAAATTCCGATAGCCTCATACATTACAGCACCGGATACCATTAGATGGAGATACCGGGACTTTATATATGGGACATGTCACCTATAAAATTGTGTGCTATCCCTTACTTCTTCAGCATCCCTAAGCAGGCCGTGCTATTTTTCACGAGGGGCGCAAAAGAGATGTGCTTGTTATAGATAGCGGATACGCTCGGAACGTTTTTTTATGTGTTTGCAGTTTGTTAAACAAACTCTTGAGTACTGCGATAAAGTTGGGCTATGTTGGGTATGTAGAGAACGTAAAACTGACTTTGTATGTTTTGATAATAAAATACAGTTTTATTTTATATGTGTTTGAGGGAATTGCTTATGTTTAAAGAGATTTAACATAATTGTTTTATGTATGTGTAAATAATATTTGATTGTAAGTAATATTTTTTTGGAGGAACTGTAGGAGCTCGATGGCGTCGTTGTGTGTGGCAGTGTAATAGATCAAACAAGTTAAGCAACGTCGGCCACAGTCTGTCCATGGATGGGTTTATATCTTAAGCTCGTCGGTGATTCAAAGGGCACGTTAAGCCGTCGGTATCAATTGTTGTCGTTAGATAACAGCCGTTAAGCCAAGTCAGTTGCCTTTAGGCGGTTTGAAAACATTGACCTCCGCCAACCCGCAGTTGAGCAACGTGGTGGATTATGCTTTAAACCCCGTCTATTGACTCGTATCCCAGCAGTGGGATGAACAAGGATTGACGACGAAGTTTAGTGATACCTAGTTATTAAAAAATATTATGTTCTTATTGTAAAGAAAACTTTGTAAATGTTTACCAATGATGTTATAAATACTATAATTTATAAATGCCACAAGTCAGGCTCAAAATGCCTTATCTTTCGTTTTCTAAAGCCTTCGTCTATCAAAGACGGCAAAATGGACTACGTATGGGTTAATTTGTTTTTGGTTCTGGAGATGGTTGTTAAAAACCCCGAGAATATAAAATAAATAATAAATATTTCTGGACAATTTACACAGCGCCATCAAGCCCCAAATGAAGCGCAAAGTGTGTCATGGTTACTAGAAAACTAATAAATGTACTTATAATTAAATACATTTTTTTTTGTAAATACATACTTTTAATACATTGAAAACACCCAGACCAAGACAAACAGACATGTTCATGCACACAAATGTTTGTCTTGTGCGGGAATCGAACCCGCAACCTCGGAGTCAAAGTGGCCATTGCTAACCATTCGACCACTGAGCTCGTCTAAAATGTGATATTAGATCTTGTCATTAACAAAAAAACTTGATTTCAGGTGTCACCAGCCTTCGTGATGTCCAACTCCTCGTGGAGCCACCAGTGGTCGTCAGGGGTGGCACTGCCGCTCTGATATGTTACCGGGACATGCAAGGAGCCCCCTTGTACTCCGTTAAGTGGTACCGGGGTAACCACGAGTTCTACAGGTATACTCCGATGGAGGTTCCGGAAACCAGAGTTTTTGGATTGCCTGGGATTTTTGTCGATGTGAGTATCGCTACTTAATTGCCCATTTAAAAAAAGATCCTAATTAATAAAACGATCTGAAAATTTTTCAGCAGAGCTAAGCATAAGCTTGGAAAAGTACCATTGCGACGTGACACACACTTCTTTATGGGTTGTTGTTTTTCTGCGAGTGAATGAGGTCACTAGGAAGGAAGGAGTTACGGTAACCGCTTCGCATCAGGCCAGCTGTATGCTTGTCTGCCACCACAATACACTCGGTTGTTTTTGGCTGGAGTTTAAAAAATCTAATTTGATACAAATGTTTAGTTATAACGGCTATAAAGAAATACTATCGAAGTCCGGTCAATGTATAAAATGCTGCTATGGAAGTGGTAAAAGACTACGTCTACCTCCGACTTGCCATACATGGCTCTCAGCAAGCTGAAGTGGCAGTGGGCCAACCACATCTACTAAGTCACGTCGAGAATTAAGACACTGTCCTATAGAGTCACAGTATAAGTAATAGCACTACGTACAGTATGGCCAGTCCCTACCACTCTCTCGTATCGACCTCACCTCCCCTCTGATACCAATATGGAACAGTTTGTATAGACGTCATTGCATATAGTTCTAAAGTCTTGCATAAAGTATGTTAAGACATAAAGTAACCGTGAGCGACGCGACATTTGGCTGAAGAGGCCGGGGTGCGCTAGAGTGGAGGCATATGGGACAACAAAGCGTTAGACCAGTCTGTCTGGAGTAGGAACTCTAGACGGACCGGTAGCCTCAAAAAGGATGCGTAAATCAAAGGTTAACAGATACGATTAGATACAGGCTTATAATGATGATGAATAACAATCCTTTTTACAATTTCCCCCCCTAACCACTAGCTCTTGTGTCCCCATACAGAATGATCAGTACACGATCACAGTAAACATTTGCAATTCCACCGTAGATCGTATTTAAGATAGCGTGCGATCCGAATGTTTTTCTTAAATTCATTGTATGCGGAAATAATTGCTCGATTGTGTGTAAACGTTTTTAAAGCTTTTTTGTATAAATGTCTGTTACGTTTTAATTAAATTTTCAGTATACATTATGTACCTATTATAAATAAAGAAGTAAATAGTCATGGACAAATTACACTCTGCAATCTAGACACAAACTAAGCAAAGATTGGTGATGAAAGCTAGACTATTGGTAACTGATATAATACTTAAAAATATTTATTATAAAATTAAAAACAATAAAATAAATACATATATTATGTTTGTAAGCTAGGGAAGTACCTCCACCTCACAGAATACCGCAGCCAAATTACAATTCCCATAAGAGTTGTTGTGTTTAGGAAGGAAGGAGTTGCTGTAACCGTTTTGCATCAAGCGGGCTTTATGCTTGTTTTAAACCTGACGTAGTATAAAAAAGAGATTGGTAAATGCTTTTAATTCCATGAAAATGTTGATAAAATCGTTGTGCAATTAAAAAGTGACAGATTGCTGAAACTCGCATTCAGTACTCTGAAGCTGAAATTTTAATGGCTGATTTTATTAAAATTTAATCTATTCGCCCAATGCGTGGAGAATTTCTATATTTTATGAAACGTAGCATGTCATATACCAGACAGTCTACGTCCCGCCCAATGTAAAGCGGTTATCATAGCTTATAGCAGCGATTCCTAATGTTAGTTCCGCGGAAGCTTAGGGTTCCGTAGAAGGGCCGTATCTGTATCTTTTTATATGGTGTTAAGTTAAAAACAAGTAGGGCCCACTTGTTTTTAACTTAACACCATATAAAAAGATAGTAATATAGAAGTATGTAGTATAAATTTAACGAATTATTATAATGAGAGGAGTTTTTTAGATTCGTCTCACTTGTAGAAGTAATATAGGGAACAGTAGGTTCGATTCGAAATTTTCCTAAAATAACTGACCACTATATCACACAGTTTAGTATGGCAAAGTGGTTAGTTATCTCAGGAAATTGACAGTACCTTATTATAATACGGCATCCGTGAAAAAAATATAGAGACATAATAGAAAAAAGCGGCCAAGTGCGAGTCGGACTCGGGGTTCCGTAGCAGCAAGCAATCAACTCAAATATAAAAATATTTGAGTTGTTTGAATGAAAGGTAAATTACGGTTTACGATTTATGACGTTTTAAAAAAAAACTACTCACTAGATCTCGTTCAAACCAATTTTCATATATTTTTTTTAGTTTTATCATACTCTTATTTTAGAAGTTACAGGGGGGGGGGGGGGACGTTTTAGCATTTTGGAAGTGTCCATCGCGCAAACTAGAGTTCAGTTTAGAAAAAAATGATATTAGAAACCTCAATATCATTTTTGAAAACTTATACCTGACAGAGAGACAGACATGACGAATCCATAAGGGTTCCGTTTTTTGCCATTTGGCTACGGAACCCTATAAACAGTGGCACTTCGGTAGTGCCGATAGAAGTGAAAACTTGAACAATTACGTGTGTATTTTTTGAATCGTCAGGAAATATTTTGCACTACTGAAAGCATTTCTGTTTTCTAACTCTTATACGTGTATTCCGGGAACGAGAGTAGCGTGAACAAAAAGCGGAGAGCAAAGGTCGACTGACGTACCAATAACGCAAAGGTCGACTGACGTACCAATAACGCACAGGTCGGATCAGGTCGCCCTACCTCACCGCACCGAATAAACCGGTGTCGGTTATAGCAGTGTCGCGAATTCAATGGTTTTTCTCCATATCAAAAAATGCCCAATACGCCTAAAGAAGTTTTCATTTCAAAAATATTTTCCGCTTTTTAGTCAGTATTTTGTAAAATATTCACGTATTTTTTTTTTCTTCCATTCGATAATTTCTTGTTCCAGAATGTAATTTATCGGTGTTTACCTACGATCGAGATCAATATCTAAAGTGCAAGCGTTTCCCCAAATAGTGGCAGTATTTCCTGTGACCTTTCTTCCCTCAGTAAATAAGACAAATTATAGCTTCCAGAAACTGAACGTGTACTGCGAACTTGATCAAGGTGTAATTTATCTGAAACATCGAGTCCAAGTGTAAACAAAAATAGGGTTTTCTGGAAAACATCTAATTAATGTTTCGGTTAGAAATAGAAAGCAACATTCCTATAGCTTCCCGTCGTGGGGATTGATCACCACTAATGAAAATTGGTTAGGGTGTAAAAGAAAGTTACACACTCTTGTTAATTTCGTTATCGAAGATACAAGTAGGGTAAACTGAGGTATAACTAGCCACTGTCAGTAACTGGCCATTGTTCACTTGAGTTCCTCAAAATAAGAGTACCATTAAAAGTACGCCATCTCTGTTTCTTTTATTATATTACTATGTAAATTAGCTTTCACTGTAGTTTAGTTTTTTGCCGATAAAAAAAGTAGCGCAATTTTTATCGGTTATTTTTTAACAGTGGGAGTACAAGTTTCGACATGAGTGGTTGTTCTTTACGCATATGTTAAGGGAATTGTTTTTGAAATTTTGATCGTTTTTATTATTGCAAGGTATTTCAGGTGCACTGATTATGTTTTTCGAGTTGTTTAAAAGGTAAGTGATATGTATTTAATGCTTTGTGCAGTTAAAATCTGTTAAATACTCGGTTTGAGGGGGTGGCTAGTTATTGATTATTATTTTTATAAATTTTTAGTAAGTAGCCACCTATGCCAGTTACTACTAAATTTCATTAAATCAAAATTCGTTCAAAAATGGACTATATTTGAAATGTTCACAAGGTCTTGTATTTGTAAAAAAAATCTGATTCAAATTCTTCGCTTAAAATCAGAAACTGGCATAGGGTGGCCAGTTTGGTGGCCAGTTACTAATCAATTATTTTTTATTTACAGGTGTGGGGCAAAAGTTTAATAAAATGGCTAAAAAACGACAATACGCGATAGAAGCTGTGGAAAATGCATTAAAATTTAAACACAAAGAAAATGGTTCAATCCGAGAAGCAGCTAAGCGATTTGGTGTCCCAAGAAGTAGCATCCAATTTACAAGTAATCCTAACACAAAATTTAAGAAGATCCTATTCTTACCGAAGCCACAGTATAAGTAATAGTACTCCGAAGCTGAAGAGAACGACCTCTATGATTTTATTATAAAGCTAGCAAAATTAAACTTAAAGTTGTATGTCCTCCTTTTTTCTAGGAAAGCGCCAAACAGACAAGGTCAAAGCAAGAAAAGTTAATGAATGTAGTCAATGTAAAAAGCATTTCCATTTTCATTGCATACCATCGGCTCATCGATTGCACATCCCTGAAGATAACGCTAATGCATTTTTGTGTCATATTTGCTACTCTGAGAGTAACACTGACTCGTCTGATACTGAAATTTTTCGTCATCTTCAGGGATGTGCAAACGATAATGAATTTTTCAGTATCAGACGAGTCAGTGTTACTGTAATAACACTGACTTGTCTGATACTGAAATTTTTCGACATCTTCAGGGATTTTCGATATCTTCAGGGTTAGGGGTACAATCGATGACGCATTTCTGTGTCATATTTGCTACTCTGAGAGTAACACGGACTTGTCTGATACTGAAATTTTTCGACATCTTCAGGGATGTGCAATCGATGATGCATTTTTGTGTCATATTTGCTACTCTGAGAGTAACACTGACTCGTCTCATACTGAAATATTTCGTCATCTTCAGGGATGTGCAATCGATGATGCATTTTTGTGTCATATTTGCTACTCTGAGTGCAACACTGACTCGTCTGATACTGACATTTTTCGACATCTTCAGGGATGTGCAAACGATGATGCATTTTACAGTATCAGACGAGTCAGTGTTACTGTAATAAATAACACTAACTCGTCTGATACTGAAATTTTTCGACATCTTCAGGGATGTGCAATCGATGATGCATTTTTGTGTCATATTTGCTACTCTGAGAGTAACTCTGACTCGTCTTATACTGAATTTCAGTATGAGAAGAATCGGTGTTACTCTCACGGTAGCAAATATGACACAAAAAATGCATTATCGTCATCTTCAAGGATGTGCAATCGATAAGCCGATGGTATGCAATGAAAATGGAAATGCTTTTTACATTGACTACATTCAATAACATTTCTTGTCTTGCTGATGTAATGTTTAGGCTTCTTCGCGAAGAAGCGGAAAAACGGGGATTTTAGATTATTTTTTGGCAAATGTGCAAGAAATACTGATCTCCTTAGATTTTAATGTTAATGATACATTATTTTTATTTGTTTATTTCTTTAAAGTTTATTTTATGAATGTTCCTTGTTATTGAGTTCCATTTTCTATAATTATAAACGTTTGTAAGATGAGTATTTTGCGCGGCCACTAATTGAAATCATATGGGCCAGTTTTTAAATTTCGTGGCCAGTTATTACTAAAAATGTGTATTTTTTATATAAATTACATTTTTTTACCATAAAGTTATTTTATTTTATATTTAATCTATGGAAACTTGTAGTCTGGGAAATTCTCTATGCGAGTGTATAAAGGAAATGTTAACACTGTGAATATAGCACTACTTACCACTGCGCAAAGTGGCAGAAGTCACAAAACGGCCAGTTACTGGTGAGTTTACCCTACAAAGTTTTTCTATAAGTTTCTTTGTAAAACTTTTTTTGTATTGGGACACAACTTTGTAATTTAATTCATTTTTTTAAATTTTATTTTATGAAATTTTAAAAGGGAATGTATGCGGATATTAATTATAAGTGTGAAAGTTTGAGTAGATGGAGTAGCTATAGGTAGCCACGGTCTTATTCTACATAAATAGATATAAAAACTATACACTTTGTCAATCCAGATTATATCCTACAGGTATGCCAAATTTCATCCTAATCCATTGATCCGACTGCGAAAAATCCATGAAAGAATAACAAACATCCATACATTCCTTCTCACAAAATTTCACAATTACAAAATTACACATACGCATGTGTAATTTTGTAATTGTGTTCACACACAACAAGAAAGAAGCACGGAGGAGCTCGTTGGCGTCGTTGCGCGTGTCAGTCTAATCGAACACGCATGTTATGTTATAACATCGACCGTAGCCTGTCCATGGATGGGTTTATATTATCCCGAGCTCCTCCGTGCTTCGGAGGGTATGCTAAGCTGTCGGTCCCGGTCATTATATGACAGTCGTTAAGCCAAGTCAGTCACCTTTAGGCGGCTTGAAAACACTAGTCTCTGCCAACCCGCAGTTGAGCAGCGTGGTGAGGTATGCTCTAAACCCCTTCACCTGAAGGAAGACCCGTATCCCAGCAGTGAGATGAGTAAGGGTTGACGGCATAAGTATGTATAAATAAATAAATATTGTCAGACAAATTACACAGCGCTATCTAGCCCCAAAGTAAGCGAAGCTTGTGTTATGGGTACTAGACAACTGATAAACATACGTAAATACATTTTTTTTTGTAAATACATACTTATGATACATAGAAAACACTCAGACCAAGACAAACAGACATGTTCATGCACACAAATGTTTGTCCTGTGTGGGAATCGAACCCACGAGCGTTTGTCTCGAAGCCGCGTCATTGACCGCTACGCCACCGAGTTCGTCATGTTGGTCAATGTTGGTTACTTCATTTAAAATTAAAAAAATACTGCTTTCTAAAGAAAAGTGTAAATTGATTTTGTGAAATGAAGCTTCCCATTCGTCCCAGATCCTATCTTGAACTGGATAAAGCTGTTCGTACAATACGGCAAAAAGAAACACCTGCAATATCTAGTTTTCAGTCTGAAATATCTGGGATTTTCGCCGATATCACGAACATGCTTCCAATTTGCTAGATTGAATCGACAAAGAGCGGATCGAGGTTGAAAACTATTTTTAGAGACACTTTCTAAAGTTGTACCAGTAATTTTTATATCACATAATTATTATTCTCAAACATTTAAACATTATATTTTACCTAGCATTATAACTTTCAAACATGCAAACACATTATTATTTATCATTATCTGACCCGGCAGACATTGTCCTGTCTTAACAATGAATATTTAATTTGAATTATCAAAATTTTCCGCGCAACTTTCTTATTTTTTAGGGTTCCCTACCTCAAAAGGAAAAACGGAACCCTTATAAGATCACTTTGTTGTCCGTCTGTCTGTCTGTCTGACTGTCAAGACCCTCTATGTCGAAAATGCGTGGAAGTATCAAGCTGAAATTTGAACTTTATACTCAGGTCTACGGTCCTATGAGGTTGTAAAAAAATCCAACTGCTAAGTTTACGTAAAAAAAAAGTTACGGCCATTTATTGACCAAAAAACGCATATTTCGCACACATTCTCAAGGGAATCAAAACCTATAGGGTACTTACCGTTGACCTAGAACTATGAAATTTGGCAAGTAACATCATAGACTACAAGTACAAGAATAAATCTCAAAACTATACATTTGTTATTAAATCTTAAAAATAGGGGCTCTACATTTTTATAGGGGTCGAAATTTCAAATTGAAGCTACTAGTTCAAATGGGGTATCATATGAAAGGGCTTGATGTGCACATTGCAAAATATATTTTATTTATTTTTTCCGACGAAAAATTTCTTATTTATAATGAAAAATATCAAATTTATAATGATCTTACGTACGGAACCCTCGGTGGGCGAGTCCGACTCGCACTTGGCCGGTTTTTTTTTCATAAGAACCTTCTCCTGGTTCAAAGAAAAAATAATTAGTAAAATCGGTCTAGCGGTTCACGCGTGATGTCATGAGCAAGGGAAATAGGGATAATTTTTTATATATATAACTTTCAAAAACTCTGTTGTATAGTTAATTTAATTTTCACTTAGATTATACTTTTTGTTTTGAAGATATTTTTTTTTGTAATCTCAATATAAATATGTGAAGTTGATACTGTTGATTGTTGGCACTTGGTGGAACATTATTATCATATTGTTATAATAAAGCACTTGTACTATTCCAAGTTATTTAATTAATAACGTGGAATAGTACAAGTGCTTTATTATAACATTCTGATAAATATGTAGTTACATAGACCACAAACCATGTTTGTGGTTGGTAACGAAGTGTTGCATCTATGTATGTGAAAATGTATGTGAACATTCTTTTAGAGTTTTTGGGTTGTAAGTAGTTCATCAACATCTTTGAACTAAAGCCAACTTCACCTGCTCGCGGTGCACCCTGCTGACTTACAAACGAAGCTCTGGCGAAAAGAGAGGTAGGGAGCGTAATTGTAAGCTAGCCGACTGGGGAATATACTTGTGTTCCTGTGAGTGAGTGAGGTCACCAGAAAGGGAGGAGATGCTGCATTGTCAGCGGCGGGTGGCGGCGCTATATGCTAGTGAATGACATCATTAGGCGAGTTCACGAGTAAATAAGGAATTAGCCGACTAGACGCTAGTATACTCGCACAATATCATCCACACTTTAGATGACGATGTTGTGGGGCATATTACGTTTCTACGGATATGAAATGCCACGTCCATGTCACATGTTACGTGTACGTGTATCAGCGGGCCACACAACTCAACATGTCACGTCACCTAATGTTGTGCTTGCCAGTAACGTTTCATTTTCACGATATGTAACCGTGCCGAATGTGATATTGGTTCTTTTTACTCGACCACCGAAGGAAGATTATAAGTATGTAGGTAGGTCTATAATTTTCTTGATACGCTCTACACACAGCACTTATGTGCTACAGCTGACACCGTTTGGTGGATTTCGACATGAGGTGTCAGTAGATTCATTTCATCTGTGGAAGTTTAGTGACATTGGGTACTTTAATATTATTAAACATTGTCTTGGTCTGTTTTTAAACCACTTTCAAACCACTACTGGATCAAAATTTAGCATACAGGTAGCTATGAGTAAGAAAGGCATCTGCTAAGAAAGAATTGTTGAAAATTACGCATTATTTGTACGCAAAACCTCAAACACCCCAACTGAGTTTTATTATTATAAATTGATATACCTATCTAAGTAATAATTTCGAAAAAAAAAAATCTCGGAGATATGAACACTTCTTTGATTTCCTAATAATTCTAATAGTTTCTGAACTCTGTGGCGCTTTCTTATCAAAAAGATGCGCCAATGGCTACGATAGGCAAATATTGATATTAAAGAGCGAGCATCGCGTCAATGACGCTTAAGCGCCGCTCTCTGCACGGCGCTTAAGACTTTTTGGTCGCGGCGGTATTACGTTTGTTTACCTACTTCACATTTTCTCGCTTGATTGTCAAGCGCAATTTAATAATAGACACGGCAATTAAAAATAATAATTATTATTTTTCAAAACCAGTTACTTTAAAAATGGATGAAAATTATGGAATTGATTCTACTTTTGATTGTGAACAAACTATTTTTAGGTTTTGCGTACTTGAAGTTACACGTTGTAGAAACAGATCGTGGACATCATATCGATCAATTCCTCCGAACACAACCCATTGTACAGTCGAGAATAAGAGAGAGAGAGAGAGAAAGAGACTTTTCATTAGCCACATTATTTCGATATACTTACTGAAATTTACCTATTTAGTAAAGTAAAGTAATTTCGCTTCTTAGAAAATATAAATCCATTAGACCGTTGTCTAATGGATTTATATTTTAATATTAATTATTCCATAAATGTCTTTATGTTATCTTGTACAAGCTATTCTATGCTATTGCCCGCGACTTCAGCCGCAATGTTTTTTTTTTAAAATGAGATGGGAACAAACGAGCATGTGGGTCATCTGATGGAAAGCAATCACCACCCGCCCGGGGAGATTAGTACTACTATACTCCTTTTTACAAGCTTTTATTTAGTTTCACCTGTCCCGATGTTTGTCTGTAATCAAATCTTGCGTGTTAAATTTAATCCACTTCCCGCTTACCGATTGAGCTGAAATTTGGCATGCGTATGTAAATCGGATGACAATACAATATTATCATGATATCGAGCTGATCTGATGGTGTAGGTGGAAGATGGCCATAGGAACTTGGTAATTAAACGACGCAACCCCATCGAGTTTGGGCTCGTATGATTCGTCTTGACGGGTACTTTGGTGCTAGATGGTAACCAGGGTCTGATAATGGAGGGGGAAGATGGCATAGGGACTCGGTAATTAAACGACACAACCCCATCGAGTTTGGGCTCGTTTGATGGCGAGTACTTTGGTGCAAGTTCGCAACCAAGGGTCTGATGGTGGAGGGGAAAGATGGCCGTAGAAACTTGGTAATTAAATGACACAACCCCATCCAGTTTGGACTCGCATGATTTGTCTTGACTAGTACTTTGGTGGTAGGTGGTAACCAGGGTCTGATGATGGAGGGGGAAGATAACCATAGGAACTCGCTCGGTTTTTTGTTGGCGCTAAAGTCATGTTGAACAGTTGAATTCTAACGTTGACGTTGCCAAGGGACTTGTGAATGGAGTGTTAGGTCGTATTATTGAAATAAGAAATGCTACAAACAACTAACCAGTAATTACATCTCTAATTAATATGTAAAGTTATGAAAATACTAAAAAGGTAAAAATAAAATTAAAATAAAAAAAAAAAACATTTTAAAAACAAGCTTTTATTACTTGTTAATAGGTAGAAAAGAACTAAAAAGTTAAATATAATTTTAACCATTTAATAAAAGCGTGCTACATTGTGATGGAACATTGAAGAACATTTAGCATATTACACCTTCAATATTTCTCTTTGGCAATCACAATGTAACACGCTTTTATTAAAAGGTTAAAATTATTCTTAACTTTTTTGTTCTTTTCTACCTATTAACAAGTAATAAAAGCTTGTTTTTAAAAATGTTACATTACACCCGATTATGGCTAAACCTAAAAAACCGGCCAAGTGCGAGTCGGACTCGCGCACGAAGGGTTCCGTACCCTTATTATCAATCAAAAAACATTATCTAAAAAAAGTCGTAAGGTTCAATAGCGAACGGTGTGTTTCGGTACGAGCGCCATCTAGCCTCTGGTAATGTACTACACAATTCTATTCGTCTTGCTATACATTTTATAAGTTTGTCGGCTATTACTCAGTAACTTGTAACATCTACTTAGTCGTGATAGTTTTCCTTTTAAATTCACTATCCATATAATATAGGACTACTTCCATGATTTTTTTCACATTTCTAAATATAACAGTTTCGTTGATCCGGGGGGGGGGGGGGGGGGACACTTGCGTCTAACAAAAATTTGCACGTTAAATGTAAATAATTCGCAAACAGAATACTATGTCGAAAAATGATCTTCCCACACTCCCAATGTTTCTAAAAGACCTATCAAACGACACCCCGCACCATGGGGTAGGCGCAGAAAAAAAATTCATCCCCATTTTACGTGCAGGGGAGGTACCCCGAAAAAAAATATTTTTCATAATTTTATTCTACCACTTTGTCAGCATAGTTAATATGTGTCTACATGCCAAACTACAGCTTTCTAGTATCAAGCGTCTCTGAGCTAGGCCGCGGACGGACGGACGGATGGACGGATAGACGGACATGGCGAAACTATAAGGGTTCCTTGTTTACTACGGAACCCTAAAAAGGGTTAAGATTTTAGCAATAAATGTATATATGTTAGTATTTACGTAGCGCCTAAACTAATGGTCGGATTTTCATAAGTAAGGGTTCCATCGATCCGTTATTATAGCCCGAGTGACATAGGCTACATTTTAATCGACTTTAACAATACAAGAAGTCAATTTTTACCCGTTAATGTTTTATTCCGTTGTCGGCATAAAGTTATTTAAACTTTTTCTTACGTGCTAGTTGCTATAAAATCGATAGCTATACTATCGAAAGATATAGTGCGGGCTGAAGCAGATAATGAGCACGGAGTCGTCGCTAACCCTCATTCATTCCACTGTTGGGATATCTGTATCCCCTCATTCAAAGGGGTTTAGAGCGTACTCCACCACGTTGCTCAACTGTTGGTTGGCTGTGGTCAGCGTTTTCATGCCGCCTAAAAGCCACTGACTTGACTTAATGACTGTCATCCAATGACAACTACCGGGACCGATGGCTTAACGTGCCCTTCGAGGCACGAAGGAGCTCAAGTAAGGAGCTGTATCCGAACACCTATGTTATACAAATAAATGATATTCTATTCTATTCTAAATAAACCCATCCATGGACAGGCTACGGTCGACGTTGCTTAACTTGCGTGTTCGTGTAGACTGACACGCGCAACATACCAACCTAAAGATGAGTTGCGAGGTGGAGTACGTTCTAAACCTCTTTTGTTTTTTTTAATACTACGTTGGGTAGCAGACAAGCATACAACCCACCTGATGTGAAGCGGTTATCGTAGCCGTATTAAAGATAGCAACAAGAAATATCGATCGCGCGCCGCCACCCCCACTGCCAACGCAGCAGCTCTATTCTTTCTAGTGACCTCGCTCACTCGCAGGAACACAACCCTTAATGGAATTGTTATTTGGCTGCGGTATTCTGTGAGATGGAGGTACTTCCCCAGTCGGGCAGCTTGAAAAATACGCTGTGCCCTACCTCTCTTTTGGCCAGAGTCTCAGCAGGGTGCACCACGTGCAGGTGAGGTTGATGAGGACTTTGGTTCAAAGCTGTTGATGAACTTACACCCCAATTTAATTGTTTGAAGGAAGATCCGTATACCATCATCATCATCAGGTCATTTTAGTCTCCACTACAGGAGCACGACCCTCTCTCGTCCGTCCCTGACAGAAGGAGGATTTGGCCTACACTCCCCACTGCCCTGATCGATGTTTTATAATTCCCTTAGTCGCCCTGTAGGACATCCACGGGAAGAGATGGAGTGATTCTATTCTAGTCTGCCGGAAACTTACGGCCACCGTATGCCATATCGTGCTCGAATTCCAGTATGAATATGGGTTTACGACTGCTGCCGTATTTCAGTAATATAAATATATGATACATACACATTTCATGTAATTTTTTCCTGATATAAAATTCATCGCTAAGCCGAAAGCTTTGTTGTGAATATCCTATAACTAGACTATTTATATACCTATAGGAAAGTATAAAGAAGAACCTTTCCTCGTAACTCTGATCCTCGCATAAATCCATGATGCTGGTTAAATATAGTGGTGCACGAGGATAGATTTGTATCGATAGTTATTCGATATTTGTACAAATCCAAATCAATTGTTTTGGGATGGAAGTGTTTCATCAACATCTTCGAATCAAAGCCAACTTCATCTGCATGCGGTGCACTCTGCTGACTGACAAACGAAGCTTTGGCGAAAAGAGAGGTTAGGAGCGTAATTGTAAGCTACCCGACTGGCGAATGTACCTCCACCGCACAGAATACCGCACCCAAATAACAATTCTCTTGAGGGTTGTGTTCCTGCGAGTCAGTGAGGTCACCAGAAAGGAAGGAGATGCTGCGTTGGCAGCTGGGGTGGCGGCGCATGAGCGATATTTTTATGTTGCGAGCGCAAATATAGCTACGGTCATCGCTTCACATCAGACGGGTCGTATGACTGCCACCCGACGTAGTATAAAAAAAAATCCCCATTAGCGAGTTGCCTACGAGCGCATAAGGGGAGCCGTTATTTATCTGTCTTCGTAGTCATCAACCTTTACTACTCATCCCTATTATAAATATTAAAAATAAAATGGAAAAATTCACCTCCCCCGCCTAAGTGGGATTTGAACCCACGACCTCTCGATGACCGGTCGAGTGCTCTTCCAACTGAGCTACCAGGAAGGTTTGTGTTGGTGACAAATTCTTGCATTTTATATTTTACTGTTGTGAGTCACAACGTGGCGCCATCTACCTATTAAGTGTCACACTACAAATAAAGGCACAGTAGTCCATCGTTACAGATGAAATTCGGCTTTTTAAAAACACCAAACTTATTAAATAATTATTATATTCTGCCAAATTGCCCGAAATCAATTATTTTAATAATAATTCTTTACTCGTCCCACTGCTGGGATACGGATACCCCTTAACTGCAGGGGGTACTGTCATCTTCATAGCAACAGATGTCGCGTACATGCAGCAAGTCGTCGATATGCAACCTAATATTTTACCATATATTATTATACTCACTGTCCTTATTTGTACTTATTAATATTGGGAGTTGTTTATAATAATCATCGATAGTGAAACCAACGTACTTTCTCCAACACTAGTAGTAGTAGGTAGGTAAATTTACATTTTCTTACTTATTGCGACAATAAACTGGGAAAAGGTTCGGAATAAGCATACTTACTTGTTTTCACTTCTAAATTTTCCCTTGTCAATTTATTAAATATTTTTCAACCAGGAATTGTATTTAATGGTTTAGATAGAGTTTTGTCTTCCTTTTTAGGGTTCCGTACTCAAAGAGTAAAACGGACCCTATTACTGATACTCCGCTGTCCATACGTCCATCCTATTTTTTCTTAGTCATTTCTTTTTCCGTTTTGTCAGTTCGTTCTTTGTCGGTGGCCAGTTGCGAGGCTGCCCGCTAAAGACTGTCCGCAACTTTAAGGTTAAGGAGATGTTTCGACTAGACGTTTATCAATTAGTTTCGGTAATTTAATGTTTATGCTTATTTGTTTTGTAATATTTCAGATGAACAGGTCCAACGGCAGCCAAGTACTGCTCCGGCGTATGGATCTAACGCTCGCAGGGAATTTCACCTGTGAAGTGACGGCTGACTCTTCGTTCGCAACACAGATCGCTACTAAATTCGTTGATGTTGTAGGTAAGTTATATATATATATATAGGCTAATTTATCTACATTCAAATTAAGACTCACTCAAATGACGTGTAGGTTGACCTACACTTTATTTGAGTGAGTCTTAATTTGGCTGTAAATGTAACATCCGCAAATTTGGGAGATGAACCAAATTGGTGAACAACGATTGAAGAGATGAAAAAGAATCCCTCCATCTCCATCGAGATCTTATATCTCAATGTTCAACATGTGAATAAACGAACTAGTGTTTTGATACCAGTAAATTTTTAAGAGGGTACAAATATCATATATATTAATAGATACAGTAACGATAGTTAGTTACTGTTTATTATCTTTTGGGCTAGATGCGATCGGCGACGGAGGAGAGTGCATGGATGTATTTTGAAAAACTAAATTCTCCATCCTCTTCTGTCGATATTCTGACAGCACTATTATATCATTTATAGTAGTAATATATGCAAGTATAAGTGGTGCACGGCAGTTGAGCTTCACTTGACTAGCCATATCTTTAGGCTTTAATGCTTTATTTGCCATATTGCTGTGTCTCACATTGCTAAAAGGGGAAGTCAAATTCCAAAAGCTTCCTACTCCTACTAATTTCTTCTGATTAAATTCGTTGTGAGTTCCAAGGCAGCCGTAGTTTTACCCCCGGGACTGCAATGGACTTCACTGTTCATTGCCTTTTTTTGGGTGTCGCCGCTGTTAATCCTGGCTACACAGGGGATACAGTGGTGGGAATGTGTGTGGTGGGCCCCCGTCCCGTTTATTATCAAGTGTAACTTTTGTTAACCTCCTGGCATAGGCACATTTTTGCTTAATCGGAAGACCCGAACACGTGTTTCAACTTGCATTTTGGGTAAATAATTTTTGGTTGATTTGATTTTGAATGTGAAATTCAAAATATCAGATACGAGATAATTATGAACAAGGGTGCGCTCACGCGGCCCCAACAGGAAATATCTAGCCGCTTAATGAGGGCGGAATCACGGGCGACAGTATGAGTCCCGTTTAATGGGCGTGCTTACTGAGAAATGTAGTGAGTCGATGAGGCAATCACTGGCTAGATTATATAGGGAGCTTTGCTAGGCTTGATCTTAATGGTAATTGGATTATAATACATATTAAATAGAGGAAATCGCCTTTGGTGGCATGGATATGTCCTTACATGTGAATGGATGGATGAAAAACCTGTGAGAAAAAGATCTATGACTTTGAATGTGAATGAATGGATATAATGAGAGAGAAAGCTCAAAAAAGAGGTGGTCGGATTGTGTGAGAGATAATATGGGTAACAAAGGGGTAACTGTAGATATGACAACTTGGTCTTGATTGAATTGAAGGTTGAATAATAATAAATAATAAATATTTCTGGACAATTTACACAGCGTCATTTAGTCCCAAATTAAGCGCAAAGCATGTGTTATGGGTGCTAGACGACTGATAAATGTACTTAAATACATTTTTTTTTGTAAATACATACTTATAATATATATGCAATGGCGACTTCGACTCCGAGGTCGCGGGTTCGATTCCCGCACAAGACAAACATTTGTGTGCATGAACATGTCTGTTTGTCTTGGTCTGGGTGTTTTTTATGTATTCGTCATATATCACCGAGCTCGTCTGAATGGAAGAAAAAGACATAAGTAGCATGCTTATTTAACAAATTTCGACACAAATTAAATTAATAGAAAATGACAATCTAATGATGATAAAAGAGAGGAACGACAAGGTCATTGAAACAGAGATATTTGTCAATTCTGAGATACTTCTCTATCTTACATTAGATAGCAGCCAAATAATCTGACCAAGAGAAGTAAGAAAGTCTACCACATATAAGACCGCAACTAAACAACTGTTTGAAATGTTTGAGGCGAATGAGTGATACTAGTGAGTCGTACTGCTTATTGTAAGGGCAGCTTTAGAAATAGCTGCCCTATTCCTTTAATCCATGAACAATATACATTATGTAGGAAAATCCAAAATTTAGGGGTGTAAGTGGTTCATCAACATCTTTGAACCAAAGCCAACTTCACCTGCACGCGGTGCACCCTGCTGACTGACAAACGAAGCTCTGGCGAAAAGAGAGGTAGGGAGCGTAATTTGTAAGCTGCCCGACTGGTGTATGAACCTCCACATCACAGAATACCGCAGCCAAATAACAATTCCATTGAGGGTTGTTGTGTTCCTGCGTGTGAGTGAGGTCACCAGAAAGGAAGGAGATGCGATTGCGAGCGTTAATATGGCTACGGTAGCCGCTTCACATCAGGCGGGCCGTACGCTTGTCTGCCACCCGACGTAGTATAAAAAAAATACTAATATTATAAATGTGAAAGTGTGTTTGTTTGGATGGGAAAGAATAAAGTTTATAATCATTTGTCCTTCTATCACATCGAAAGGAACCTAAATATCGACATATTTTTTTAACAGCGTATAGTTTCCGGTCTGGAGAGTGACATAGGCTACTTTTTACCCAGGAAATCATTTTATTGCCACGGGAAAAAATAATAATTTTCGTACCACTTTTTATCCCACGAAGTAAAACAATTACAACAAATAAAAAATATACACAAATCAATGGCAGCTCCCCTGGACGACGCGGGCGAAGTAGCGGGTAACAGCTAGTAAATATATATAATATTATGGAATTACTTAATCTAATTTAATATTCGGCGATACGTTAGTAAAATATAAGTTTTTGAGTTAGTAGGTCTTAGGTTAGGTTATTAGGTTAGTAGATCTTACAACAGTAAGTAAAAGTAGTAGTAATCATGGTACGAGTCACATTCTGAAGGCCAATTCTCCTAATTTTTCTACGATCGCAGATTGAAAGTTGACCGAATCGAGACTGAATTGTGAATTGACTAAAACTATACACTTGATTTCATTAATTCATTATAAGCAATTCATATTGTTGAAAGTTCTTAATTTGATTAATATTCGGTCATATTTCGATATAATGCTACTTAAAACAAACTTTGAAGTTACATAATGTGATACGAGAATACCAAATTTGACATTTGTGAGATTGAGACTGGATCGGAACTGAATTTTGACTACATTTTAATTACGAGAATTGCCCCTCTGAAATCATTAATATCCACTGAGTAGAACCACTTCTTAACAAAAATACATCAATAGCTTTCAAAACATATTTATGTTCTTTATCATTTTTAATAAATGAAAGTACTTATAAAAAGCTCACTGTTAACAGATAAAGTTAATAAAAATAAAGTGTACGATTATTTGCAAAAGTGAGGTACTAGATAGCGCCGAGTGAGCCACTTCATTGTCTCCGTTAATTAAAAGTTCCCCTATGAACTTTTCAAAAGTTCAGCAACAGTGAATAACGAAACCTTTTTAGTTATTGGAGATTGTAAAAGTAAATACGGAAATGTGAATATAAAGCGTAAATATCATAATAAAAAAAATCGGTTGTCTGTAAAGTCGGTTTACTGACGATAGTTGAACGTGACAACGTCATAAGAAAATACTGATGGAATGTATGCATTTTTCAAAAGAAAATTTTAATGGAACGACTCAGAGCGAGGTAACGCCGCATGAGTCATGTTTTTTCGTGCGTGCAGCCGGCTCCATCGAATTAAAAGACGTTGTCACGTCAAAAGCGCTGGAAACGAGTGGGTGCGGAAAGACAAGGGCCGCATGTGACGGAAAGCATTGAGAAAGCTTTAAAACGAGCAATAGTAGATAAAGATGAACACGAATACAGGTGATGATAATGTTAAATATTCATCAGATTAAAAGAAATCTGCAAAAAATTGCTTGTCTGTAAAGTCGGTTTACGGACGATTATTTTACGCGATAACGTCATAAGAGAACATTGGCCGATGGAGTGGAAGAGATAGATGCGGCACAAGCCGCGCTCTCGCTTGCACGCTCGGCTCAGGCTGAACGTGACAATGAGTGATGCTTTTTCGTGCGTGGAGCCGGCGTTTATCGATTTATAAGACGTTATCACCTCAAAAACTAGAGAGGGCGCGACTCGTGTTATTTTATCGTCCCGAAATAAACAAATTCAACATGTGTATCTGTTTGTGGTAGCGTAACTACTTCATCAGTTTGTTTTGCATCGATATACAGGGTTTTAAGGGTTCCGTACCCAAAGGGTAAACTCATTCATTCATTCATTCATTCAACCCTATTACTAAGGCTTCGCTGTCTGTCTGTCCGTCTGTCACCAGGCAGTATCTCATGAACCGTGATAGTTAGACAATTGGGTTGTTTCCAATGTTTAAAAATTGTACAAATAAATTAACAATATCGTAAAATACACAAAACTATAAAGATCTGCAAACTTTCATTCTAATATCTTCAGTCAGACTTTTTTTAGCGTCGATCAAAGTTTGGCGGGAAAGTCCATTTTAAAAGTATGAAATTATTAAAAAATAATATTTCCATTGGAGTAGCAATAAAAAATGCTATAACTTTTATTATGATAATAATTACATAAACGTAATATTTAACATAGCTGTCGTACAAATTTCTGATTTGATGCATATAAAATACAAAACTGTGACGTCATAATTCGGTAGTCTTTTGTATGGAGCGTTTTGGGGCAGTCTAAAAATTGTGATTTTCAAATTAATATATCTCGAGAGATTTTTGTGCTATCGAAGTAATTCTTTCACCTATGGTTATATTATGGAGACGTCCCTACATATCAAACAGAAAAAAATGTTAGTCAAATAGCCAATTGAAATTTTCACAGAAGATGTATTTCTGTTGCCGCTATAACAAAAAATACTAAAAAACAGAATAAAACAAATATTTACGGGGGCTCCCATACAACAAACGGGATTTTTTTTGTTCATTTCTGCTAGCAATTGATAACGGTAATAGGTAGACGCTTGAAATACCCACACAATATTTAGTTATATATTCACTTTAAAAATAAATAATTAAATACCGTGATTTTTTTTTTGCCGCTTTTATAGATAATTGTACGGAACCCTTCGTGCGCGAGTCCGACTCGCACTTGGCCGGTTTTTTTATTTATATGTCAATGTTGTATTGTCATCCTAAGTTTTTCTGGTAGCCTTATTTGTATTAAGTTAGCAAACCACTAAGAAATAGGTCTTCTAAGATTTTATGTTACTCGAAACGGACCCCTGTGCCTTATTCAGTAGCTTCTTTGTTAATCAACAATGTGCACTGTATGGAGATGTATTCTGGTCCTGATGATAATGAGCCACACTCCTACATATTCTTAATCCGAAATTCTAGCTAGAGCTGATTAGTTATACAATTTAAACAGCGACATTAGTCAAAGGCAATTGATGTGTTTAATTAAGCCCTCCTTTGCTAACACTGCTGCATAATTATCCTGTGCATACAAAGCCGTGTAGATTTCCTTATTGTCTGAAGTTGATAGTGTTTGCCATTAACTAGCTTTCGCCTACGACTTCGCACCAAGAAATAAGAATATATTATGCAATAAGAAGTTTGCGTACTATACAAATTATACTACAGGGAGTGCCCCGATGAGCTATTTGATTTTATACCTGCCGCTGACTTCTACTATCGTACAACTCGCCATAAACATTCCATCCAATCAAAATGATAATTAGTGATCTACCACAGTATGCTTTTTAAGACATTTTCTACCACAAACTGTGAATAAACTTCCCTCAGCAGTATTCCCAAATAAATACGACATAGGAGCCTTCAAGAACAGAGCCAATATTTCCCTTAATAGGCTGGCAACGGATCGGCGAACCCATGGTGTGCGAATTTTTATAGGCGGTGGTGATTCCTTTCGCTTTTTGCTTTCGCTTGCCGCCCTCTCATATAAAAAAAGAAGTTGAGAAAAAGGGAAGGAATATTTTATCTTTTTTTTCCGCCACCACTCTGAGTGGCTTAACTTTCGGTTTATTGACAACGCGGTGAGATCCGCTCACGAATTTGCCTGTGGTTTCTCATAGCTGGTTAATTCTCTGACGAGAATATTAGATATTGTGGACAATACTGACAGCTTGCTGGACCTTCTGCTGGCCAAACATCTAGATGGATGGTTTACCTTATTCTGATAAGCAACGCAATGCTTGCTGCTAACGCATGGCAGTTTTGTCCGGACGAGGCAGTGGCAGACCACTGCCTCGTCCGGACAAAACTGCCATGCGTTAGACCCAATCCTGTCCAGACTGGGGGATGACGTCGCGTATGGAATTATAAGTCAGCAGACTAGGATGGATTGCGTGACTTTCATACATCGTACCCGTGGAGGCAGCACTGTTTCAAATCAGAAAACCTACCGACATACCTGGGCAACCTGTGCAACCTCTGTAGCTGATGCAATTTAGGCTGGATTGGAATGTTTCAATTCCAGCCAGTGGCTGCATCGGAGGCCAAAAAATAAACGTGGTGAGGTCAGGCTTGCAGTGAAGCTAGACTACGAAAGCAAGCTATATATGAGACTTAGACCATGCCTCCAGGTAAAGGGAATATTGCTTCTGCTTTCAGGTTCATTAAGAGAGTTATTGCTAGGGCAATATTCGATTTCGTTGAGGTTTATATATATATTATATTAATGATATGATAAACTTGCATATAACTAGTAGTGAAACGAATAAATTATCGTTAGTTATAATATATCGAATCAATTATCGATCTCTAACGATAATTTATTCGTTTCACAATTAGTTATATGCAAGTTTATCTTTCTAACTAATTTAATGTCTAGAAATTTCCAAGTAGCTACGACAATCTAAATCAGTCAAAGCTTTAAGCAGACCGTATATTTGAAGAATTTTTACTTAAAATAACTTAACCTAACTTAACTGCCTTTGAAACGAAATTATGTAAAATAAATTCTTTGTGTCATTAGACCAGCGTTTTTCTAAGAAAGCGGTCTCGAAAATGTTGGAAATATCTAAGTTCATTACTAAACCGCAGCTAGTTACGAAATTGAGGGACAACGGACGTGGGCTCGTTGTACAAAATCCTTTATTTGTATTCTAGTGAGGACGCTGCAACATCGAAATCAAATCGGATTGTCCCGGAACATGATATTTGGGTGCGTTTCGAACATTTAATCGTATTAGCAACTGTTACAAACTTCGAACAGGAAACTTTGTGTTGTAATGGCTGGGATTTTATGTAGACTAAGGGCCGCCCGCGACTTTGTGTTAATAAACTATCTATATACTTCTTGATTGGCATCGGACTTTAATCAAAATTTCATGAGTTTTTATTTTTTTGCACTAACTCGTAATACTTTTTTATAAAATAAATCCAGCCTAAAAAGAAAGGAAGGAGATGCTGCGTTGGCAGCGGGGGTGGCGGCACGCGAGCAATATTTTATGTTGCAAGCGTTAATATGGCTACGGTAACCGCTTCACATCAGGCGGGCCGTATGCTTGTCTGCCACCCGACGTAGTATAAAAAAAAAAAAAAGCCTAAGATATTCTATCAATCTACCTACGGTGCAGAAACTTGGACTCTGACCGTTGGTCGATAGATCAGTTGGTTGATAGATCACTCAGTAACGGTTGTCCTCAAGGGAATTGTTATTTGTCTGCGGTGTTTTGTGAGTTGGAGGTAATCTCTAGTCGGGCAGCTTACAAATACCTACCTCTCTCCCTAGTTTTCATCTTCTCGTGGTTCTCTAGCGGGGAGGCCTATGTTCAGCAGTGGATGAATACGGGCTGAGATGATGAAGAGACCATAGTACCCGGCAGACCTCTACCGAGGACATTAAGACAACCGGTGGGCTTTGCTCGTATCGTTGGAAGGTTCAAAGAGCTGAGTTAGAATATTCGCAGCGTTCCGACTAATCTATGGGTACATAGTAAGATTTAGCAAAAGAATTAATTTTTTGAAACAAACTTTTAGCCTATAACAGATTTTTTATTTTTATTTTTTTTATTTATTTACCCTTTTTACTGAAAATAAACATAAACTAAAAATAGCATCCAAAAACCACTTAGGTTTAAACTTGTGCTATTTGAATCCGTTATTTTTTACAATTTCATACCGCACTTAAAAATTAACTACATTTAGAAATATATATATATATATATATACATACATATATTATATGTTTTTAAGTTTGACACAGGTCAAGACTCGTACAAATAACGTATGTCATGCAAATCAAATTAAAACATTATTTCATAAGTTCTATGAAATAATGTTTTAATTTGACTTTGATGTTTTTATTTGTGATACTATTACACAAATCTGAAGGTAGTGCATTAATAAGTCGGGGGACGATATACGCTCGCCGTACGTATTATTGGCGCGCTCAGTACGTAGCCGATTCCTAGCAACTGCCCGAGTGAATACAGGATGTTTTATTACGTGCTTTAAAGATTCATTAAAAAATTGTTCCTTTAGTAATACAAAATGCACCTGAGTGTATACTGGTAAGACTTTACAATACTTAAAGAGACCGTTTTCACGATCGTAAAATTGATTTTTTATTTTTGGCGAGACCAATGTTTTTAATATTTTGACTTGTAGTTTCCAAATTTCATTTAGATAAGTTTTGTATGTACAACCATAACTACTAAGCCCGTATTGTATATGGGATTCTGCCAGTGCGTAATAAAGCATTAGTTTCACTCTGAACGGAATACGATTTTTTTAATAAAGTGATGTTCGCAAGAAATTGTCTGAGTTTGTCGCAAACCCGTTCGATGTGGTGAGGTGGCAGATAAAAAGAGTACTAAAAAATTGATTCAATGTGCTTCATATTTTTTGATAAAGGGGGTTAATATGTAAATTAAAAATCGCCATTTTGTGACATTGAAAATGTCGGCATTTAGATAATCGTGCATTGTAACGAGAAGTAATCGAGTCTGATTCAGTCTTGAGAATTGAATCAAGATTTACGTGGAAGTTGGATACAGGGCGATAGGTCAAATTTAACTTGCAAGGTAATGATTACCGACACGGTGGTGAAACTTAATAAAAGCTTGTAAAATAACAATGGACCAATCTTCCACTGAAGATTAATTTATGAACTGTCTTTTCCAGTTTTGCCAACATTGGATCCAGTTCTCAAAGCGGATAAGGATCGCTACCAGCCCAACGAGAAATTACGAGCCAACTGCACGTCTTCTCCAGGGAAACCTCCAGCAAACCTCACCATTTACGTCAATGGAGAACCGGTATGTATTTTTTCTAATACATACTTTGATAAACACGCATGCGACCAGCCTGATGACAAAAGTTGCAGCCTATGAATATTTGCAACACTAGGTGTATAATTCTTTAAAAACCACATACTGTAGTCTCCTGGGAAACCCACGATAAGAAAGCATTCCACAACCTGGGGCTCTACCACAATGCTGAAGCCGATTGCCATCGGATATTTTGAAACTTAACTTAACTTAAACGTAAAACCTATTATTCGAGACAAGTTATTGACAAACATCCTCAGATAACTCAGGTAGAGCTCCATGGTTTCTACTTGCTAAGCTAAACACATGTACCATAAATCTAAGCTAGTGTTTCCCAATTAGTGGTACGCGTACCCCCAGGGGTACGCGAGATTGCATCAAAGGTTCGCGCAGCACACTGTTAACTAAAATATTAGATCCTTAAAAAACTATACTGCAATAACAATAGTCAAAACTTCAATTTAATTAAACGAGCAGTAGGTAAGTCAAACGTATGCATCGATAGCTTTAGTGTGTTAATGACACACTAAAGCTATCAATGCATACGTTTGAGAAAGGCTTTTGATGATCATCATCATCATCAGGTCCTTTTAGTCTCCGCTACAGGAGCATGACCCTCTCTCGTCCGTCCCAGACAGAAGGAGGATTTGGCCTACACTCCCCACGCTGGCCAGACGGGTTGGGGAGGCCTGATCGATGTTTTATAATGTCCCTTAGTTGCCTTGACCACATCCACGGGAAGAGATGGAGTGATTCTATTCTAGCCTGCCGGAAACCACACGGCTTTTGATGATAATAAATATAAAATACACCTGATTTCTTTTTTAGTTAACGTTTCTGCAATAAGGGGTACGCAAGTTTGAGGTCTTTCTTGAAGTTGTATGTAGAAAAAAAATATTGCGAACCTCTGATCTATGCTTTAGTTAGATTTTCGCAATCAAAATATCAGATGGGAATCGGCGTCAGCTTCAACTTAGGGTCCCTGATAACTCGAGGTAAAAAAAAAACCTCTGGAACTGCACAGTACAAGCTCACTTTGAATGTGTGGGGATAAATTTCTTGCCTATGGCCAGCGGTATTACTATAGAAAAAGGACGTGGGCAACATAATAAACAACTCTAAACAGAACTGTTCTTAGGGTAGGGTTTATATATTCCTGCGAATAAGTATGAAGCTCATGTAGTATCTAGTATGAAGCAATGAACTTAATAAGAAGGTACTAGTCCTGAGAAGGTAAACTACTAAACGATTTTAGTGGAGGAGTTGAGTTAAGATGGAAATAGCCTAAACGTCCAAAGATATATATACTTCTCCATATTCCACGAGCGAAACCGCGAGCGGAATGCAGTTTATCTTATAGAATAACCTCAATTTTTCTACAATATTTCCAGCTTCGCTCGTCAGAGACCAGTCTGTACCCAACAGACACGGGTCTACTCTGGCCGAGTGTCAACACAGTTCTGAAGGTGACCCCGGAGCTGTTCGTCGGAGGCAGACTGAGGGTTGCGTGTGTAGCCACTGTATATGACGTATACAGTAGGTCAGCCAAGTTGGACTTCTTCACTCCAGAGGCTGACCCTCGTCCTGAGAGAAGTAAGTGTTACTCAAAGATATTCGTCAATGGCAAATAAAGAAAGTGTGGTAGGTCACTGAAATAGATTTGACGATGCCAGAGGCTGACTCTCGACCCAAGAGAAGTAAGTGTTACTTGTATGTATTCCTTGGGGGCAGATAAAGAGTGGCTCGTGTAGTCAAAGTACATGGCGTAGGTATACGGTAGGTCAACCGAAATGGTCTTTTTGGCATCAGAGGCTGGCCCATGGCCTGGGAAAAGTAAGTGTTACTTATATATATTGGTCGAAAGCAGAAAAAGAGTGGCTTGACTACGTACATGGAGTATACGAGTACGGTAGGTCAACTGGAGTACACTTCTTGATGCCAGAGGCTGACCCACGGTCTGTGTGAAGTAAATGTTACTTGTATGTATTTTTTTTTTGCAAGGCAATAGCAATATGCGTACATTCAGCCATATAAAGTGTACTGTTGAGTGTAAACAGATCTGCTCAAGTCGTACATGGTCACGAACCCCCGTCGTGTGCAAGTCTCTTATCTATACGATATAAAAAATTCTGAATCAATAATATAAAGCCTGAAAACAATTTTCAGAATTGATATACCTAATTAAAATTGTACAATGACGAAATAGCACAGAAGTAAAATAATA
This sequence comes from Hypsopygia costalis, assembly GCA_937001555.2. Taxonomy (NCBI): domain Eukaryota; kingdom Metazoa; phylum Arthropoda; class Insecta; order Lepidoptera; family Pyralidae; genus Hypsopygia; species Hypsopygia costalis. The sequence continues at coordinate 4,058,870 of OW443333.2, read as the reverse complement.
ATTATAATAAAAAAATGCACCAAGAAGCAATATATTAAAAAAAAAAAAAATTGTGACAAGGTCACAATCCACTTAATTCTGCTTAAAACTTTTTGTTCACTTCAATAGACCGGCATCTATGACTTCAAGTGAGAGCTTGGTAAAATTTTATATTATACAATTAGTGTACTCGATTACGGCTGAGGATCGATTGCTAACCACAGCTGTAATCGGCAGACACTTAACTCAACGGCCCCATCTAGCACAGCGATTGAGACACATATCACAATATATAGGCGTTATAGGTTTACTCCTAGGTGGGACCAATTTGGTTCTATCGGCCTATGACAGCCATGGCTAGATTGACCCAGTAATCAATAAACTTAATTACCTATATTTCTACTAGCCATCATCTCCGAAACAGTGACTCGCATTCCCATGTGTTGCTCTAAATTCCACCTTTGTTTGGAGTATTATGTATGGATTGTGCAGTTCAATGTACTTATTACGATTTTCCAAGAAAAAAAATTGCGCAGTTTAATTTTGTCTCTCTCTCTCAAACTCTATCCCGTTGAGCCATAAGGTTTTTAATTTCTGTTGTGAGCCACACCGCTGGAAGATGTTTAACACGGACGGGACGAAAAGGCGGTGTTAATCATACGAACCTAAAATAACATTGTTAAAGGCCGTGAACTTCGCACCAACATCTGAGGCTCAAATAACACAATGACATGTCATGAAATGAGGGCAATAAGACCATTATATGTATATCGTATAAAAAAGCTCGCTACAGCTCACGCCAAAATCTGACCCGTGGTCTGAGAGAAGTAAGTGTTACTTGTTGATATTCTTCGATGTCAGACTGATGGCTAGTGTAGTCACCGTGTACGTCGTATACGCTGACTATGCAACTGTATGTACAACGGTAGGTCAACCGAAATGGAGTTTTTTTAAGCCAGAGGCTGACTCTCATGCTGAAAGAAGTAAATATTACGTGTTAATATTTGTCCAAGACCGACTGAAATATGCTTTGTATAAGACGTAGATTCTACAATATACATCGTATTCAAAGCAACTTTTAGTCTGGCTTCGACAAATATCAACAAGTTAACCAAGCTGGACTTCTTCACTCTAGAGGATGACCCTCGCCCCATGAGCAGAAAATACTACTTGTTGATATTTTTCGATGGCCGACTGACAGTGGCTTATGTAGTTACCGTGAGTGACGTATACGGTGGGTCAATCGAACGAAATTTCTGCACGCAGGAACCTGACCCTCGGACTGAGAGAAGTAAGTGGAACTACCTCGATAATGTATTGCCGTTCATCGAAGTCTGACTGAGGGCGGAATGTGTAGGCACTTTAAATGATGTACATAGTAGAACAGCCAAACTTGGATTCTTCATACCAGAAGTTAATTAATCTTCAAAGTTAGAGAAGTAAGTATTATTTTATCGCTGTTCGTTGGAGGCAGACTAACGGTGGCTTGTGCAGCCACTAATACATGACCAGTAAAGTATGCTATCTAAACAGTAGTCACGGCATCGGCTCGTCTTCGGTCTGACTTCAACGGAGGTATACTGATGGTATCAAGGGAGGAGGATGAAGCCAAATTAGACGTCTTCACTCCGGAGGCTGATCATATGTCAGAAGTATGAAAGTCAATTTCACTACCCGTTACTAGTAAGCAGTTGCTGCAATGGCAGCGGGACTTCGCTTGGTACTACATGTTGCAAATATCTATAGGCTAATAAGCTTGTCTGCTGCCCGACGTAGGGCCGATGATATAAGATTAAATAGCCTTAGAAGTAAAATATGCTTCTTTTTATTCTAGTAAACCATCTTATTCCAACGGTAAACAAGAAAGTTTTATTAAAATAATGACTTGTTTGATAATTTGTCCTTAATTCATGTTGAAAAGACCCAATGGTTTTACAGGATTTTTACGGGGATAGTTTACGGTCTGGACACTGGTCCAGCCTACTTTTTAACCAGGAAAGTCTCTTACACCCACGGGAAAAAGTTTATTAAAAATAATGTCCACGCGGACAAAGCCACGAGTTACAGTTAGTTATTTTATATTTTAAACAATATATTATTTATCTGTTTTCAGTTACTCTCAACGGCGTCGCTAAGGGCACCACATTCAGCACTTGGCTAATGCTGTTCCTACTCTTCTTCTTACCCATGCTGGTCTCGGGAGAGGAGTTCGGCTTCGAGATCTTCGGAGATACCCTGGACTATGACAGCGAGGAGAACGTAAAGCATGCAGCATTGTCTCTCGTTGGCGGCTGAATTGTTAGGCTTAATCTAGCATGAGATACGAATTTAGTCTGTGGAATTAAATTTACAATTGCAACTTTTTTTTTGGATCGTTCTAGATCGCTTGATGATAAGCAGTTATTGTCACCTATGGACTCTATCATCACCAAAGACATCACTCACGCGTTGCCTACCTGTATAAATCCTTTCTATCTAGAAGAACTACTAGTACGAAACTTAACAAATAGTAATAATATACTGAATAAAATGCCTTACTTTTCTTTTCATAAACAAAATCTTGGGGCTCCTGGAAAATGGTGCCTTGGAGAAAAAATATTTTCTAGGAGATTTTTTAATTACAGGTTAAGGCCACTAATATTAGCTCAAATTTGATTTTTACAATAAAAAAAATTCGACGGGAATCGGTTTCAGTATACTACTATAGGTAGGGTACTAGAGGAAGTCTTACCCAACTGGATAGACTGCCAATGGTGAAACCTTAACATAGGAAAGGATAGCAAGCAGGATGTCAGAATGGACGGTATTAAGATCATTTGAAAAATCTACCAGTCTCAACACAATAAGCCACAATGTTGTCTCTAAGAGTTTCATAGACGATTGTGTTTTGCTCTTTGTTTTAGGAGAGATATAGCTATCAGGACGTTAGTCCACCACACGTTGACTCCATGTAGCCAGGACTAACAACGGCGACCACCAAAAATGAGCAATGAAGTCCATTGCAGTCCCGGGGATAAGACTACTGCTGCCTTGGAACTCACAACGAATTTAAGTAGAAGAAATTAGTAAGATTAGGAAGCTTTTGGTATTTGACTTCTCCGCTTAGCAATGTGAGTGACAGCTAGTAATGCCATCTAGTAAACGAGGCTCTGACAAAAAAGTGGTAGGCCATGTCGAGTCCTATTGGCAAAATAACTGCATCAACTCATTTTCATCTCATTGCGCGCATACGGAACTAAACTCAAGCAAGAGATTTAGAGCGTTTTTAACTCCACCGATTCAGTCGCTTATCTAATTATCAAATTCAACGCCGACTCAACTTGGAAATTACCATGTTGAATTTGAATAATGAGTAATATTCAATCTGAATAATGTCTAACAGCGTGTTGAATATCCAACTCGCTAATACACCATTCAATTTCACGCCAATTTCCCAGTTGAGTCGGGGTTGAGTTAGATGATATAACAAGCGCTTTAACAACGGTCATCAAAAGATAATAGGCGGGATCGTCAGCTTAATACATCCTCCGAAGAACTGAGGGGCCCGATATAAATGACCCATCCAAAGATAGACTACGGTCTACGCTACTTAACTTACGTTGTCGATTAGACTGACACGAAACGACACAATCGAACTCCTTTACATACCTTCTCACTGAATACTGACTAAGTAATGATATTATTTTCACAAGGTATTCCCTTCCTATTTTATTAAAACTAGTTATATATAAGCCTGTCACAGAAAAAGGGTATTAAGTATGAGAGCAACTCAGAGGCCCTACCGCCGAAGCTGAAGCCGATTCCAACCGAATATTTAGATTTCTAAAATTGGTCCTAAGTGTAAGTTATTGACAAACATCGTCATCATCAAGCCCCAGGAGGCCTACCGGCTAAGCTGAAGCCGATTCTCATAGGAATTTTGATTGCGAAAATCCAACACCAGTATAGGTTTTCGGTGTTTTATGTTTAGCATAGCTAGTAGAAACTCGGGAGCTCTACCGACTAAGATGTTTGATAATAACCTAAAAGTAAGACCTATTTTTAGAATCAAAATATTTGATGGTAATCGGCTTCAGCTTCGGCAGTAGGATCCAAGGTTCGAACTAGTAGGTCCGAAGTCGAGATGTATTTCAAACATTTGCCATGGTGTGTAATGTATGGTCACATATTATCTCCTCTGTCTCCGTTTTCGTGCAGTCTGGGCTTCATAAGAATTACAGTGGAACCTACAAAGTCGTGGGAGAAACATCCAGATCCACATATAAATTATTTCATCAGCTAGTAAAAAGTCAAATCTAAAGTTTTGTATACGAAAATTGGCTTTTTACGATTTCGATGTCATTGGGATAATGCATGTAGGATTGAATGAAGCGGCGTTGTTTTTTTTATGAACAAAAAGTTTTTTTTTTATATTTACTTCATTTAGGGAATTTTGTCATAACCTACTATTTCTCAGTAATTATATAATTATTATTATAATTTGTCAGTTTCATCGTAATAGGTATGTTCTAAACTATAAAACTGCTATTTTTTTTTTCTATAAGGATAATAAGGCTTCAAGGAGCTCGATGGCATCGTTGCATAACTGTAAAAATGTGTAATGCCAATACGTTACAATAATCTTAGACGAAATTCTAAAACTAGACTCTTATTTAGAAGCATACCAGACCCAAACTACTAATGTACTTAGGACTTACTTTTCCAATGCGCATTAAATAAGCAATGTGTTTAAATAAAAAGTTGCAATTGAAATTATCTAAAAATAAGTCAGGACTATATTGTGCACATAGATTTGATAATATCCACTGTCATGTAACAATCGCATTTTGTAATTAAATTGATGTACATAATTAATATTATCATAAGTAATTATGATTTATTGAATGAATGAAAAAAAAAAATACATGTAAACTTGTAACTGACCCATGGTAGAAATTTCAGCAGGTATGTTCTTCCCGCGGCCGATAAGTATATTACCAAGTCTTCGTCACGAGTTTGGCTGTCCAATAGGCTATTTGACTAACATTTTTTTCTGTTTGATATGTAGGGACGTCTCCATAATATAACCATAGGTGAAAGAATTACTTCGATAGCACAAAAATCTCTCGAGATATGGTAATTTGAAAATCACAATTTTTAGACTGCCCCAAAACGCAAATAGATACAAAAGACTACCGAATTATGACGTCACAGGTTTGTATTTTGTATGCATCAAATCAGAAATTTGTACGACAGCTATGTTTAACAACGACTATATTGCAGCAAATTAGCGATTTGTTCTCATTCGATACACCTGGGATACATTGACGTAACGTTCGTCCGCGAACTGACTGTACGGATGTGACAATTTGGTCATTTAGTAAGCGTCCAAATCGGGCGCTTAGTAACGTATTTTTTAAATTTTATATCTTTGTATTTGAGTAAAACTTTGGCTTCGAGCCTTCCTCTTTAACGTTTAAGTTTAAAAAAAACACTGTTAATATACGTAGGTTTTCGACTTGACAGCGAAAAGACGTCTTTGACGATTTCTTTTCGCCTTGTAATGAAACTGGGCTTCTTTCGCTACCAGCAATCAATGCAAAACACGGCTTTTCTAATACTTTAAGTACAACTTTTTACGACGAAATCAGTCAGCATCCGCACCGAGTTGAGTGGAATTTAATATTTCTGTGGTACGTCACGTCCACGTAACCTTTCTATCTCATTCTATATTCCATTACACCCCGGTCACTTCACACAAATGTTGCGTGGTTAACGTTATAATATCACTAGGGTGGAAGAAAAGCGTACGACCTGCCTATTAGCAAACAGTCATCGCAGCCTATGGATACCAGTCTTGTGATACCAGAATTTACAGCGTTAAGGATCTGCATCACTCAGTTGCCGACCTTTAACGTGTTTCTTGAAAGGTCTATAACTACTACATAAACAATAACGTCTGTACAGAAATTAAGTAAGTGTGCATACTACACCATACAAGCTATTCGAGATTTGTCTCAGAGGGCAGGTGAAGTCGATACGTGAGTTCTTCTTGACGTGTCGATGACGATTGTCCCCTTGTAAATTCGATTTTGAGGGATCAGTACTACGTACACGGCGTCATCTATAGCTTCCTCTAGGTCTCTATGCGTGCAAGATGTTGCGTATATGGGGCAGCATAGTGAGTGCTCCTTAAGTACTCCACTGACGATGCGTCCGGACGTCATCCAAAAACTACCCATGAATGTCGAAAGCGCATGCTATTTTCAAAACCACGTCCTACGAACGTCTTCCACGGACGCAACGTGAATGTGAGAAAACTACATCCTTTCAGTGTTGCCAACAGATATACGAATAAGTGCACGCATTAACCGAGGTAAATTTACTAGATTTATATAAATTTCCTTTAAAAAATTAAGTATGTACTTAAATTAATATAAAGATGTTAAATGATAAATTTAAATTGCATCAGTCAAGGCACTACGCACTAAAATTTTTATTTGGGGCGACGATATCTATGTCAACAAATGCACCAGATCTGGTACTCAAATGCATTGAGTTGGCAACACTGGCGTGGCGCGGACGTATCGTGATCGTGAATGTGCTAAAAATAGTCCAATCTTTAGCACATTCACGATGCGCCCGCGCTTCCTGAGGACGTGTTCCTGCGGACGACGTCCATTTGGATATATCGTTAGTGGGGTAGGTACTTTAGTTTGAATGGCGCCGCAATCACAGATATTGGACTACAATGTAGCCCCACTTTCATACGTCATCTTGGTGGGTTTCATAGGTGGTCTTGCATCTCCTGACTTGCGGCTATTTATACTACGATCTTGTGTTACTTTTTCAAGCACTCTTTACTAGGGTGTTGACTATTTTCATATTTATGTGCACCTTAATTCTTCATTGTTGTCCATTTAACTTTAGCTAGAGTAAACTTTACGATAAGCACCTGTTAAGTTACGTAGTTGAAAACTTCGTTTTGTTATGTTTACGGACGTATAAAACACGAATATTATGTAGTTAAGCAATACTGATTCATTCCAAAGATTTGTATATTAATTGCTGTCTTGTAAATACGAATAAATATTAAGTGATTACACCAAATAAATTATTGTTTCATTTATATTAACTAAGTAACTGACCCGACAGACGTCCTCTCTTCTCTAACTATGAATATTGAATTAGAATTGGTTTTCACAATCTGTCAAATGACTGACAGTTCTGCCAAACGCCATAAAGTTACATTAAAAAGTCAATATGGTCGTTCAATTTTCTTAAATTTTATAATTTGCCGCTCTACTTACTTATTTTTCTTTCACTAGAACCTTCTCCTGACTATAACAACACAACAAAAAAAAAAAAAATAGAATTATCGTAATAGATCCACCCAGCCGTTCACGCATAATTAAAACTAAAGCCAGATGTCATATATGACATCTGGCTTCAGTTTTAATTTTTCTTACAGACATTAATATAAACTGCTTATATAAGTGGGGTCATTGTTGATCGAAGAGTGGGGTACACTAGTACCACCTAGTACATAAATAAGTTAGAAACATTATGAACTATTACCACATACATTAAGTACTTTGCGGTTTTATAGAACTCCAGTTTTCTCATATTATTAGCAATACGTAAGAATATTATGCCAACATACAAATTTCACGAAATTGTCCAATTTTCATTGCTTTGATGTTCCCCTATGGCCCATCTATACAGAATGTCATAGCCTAGAACTGGTGTTATTCGATGCAGTTGGACAAAAAATCCGCGGATATCTCCCTTGTCTGCGCAGGCCTTAAGTTGCATTGTGGTTGCATTCTCTACTAGTCCAACTTTCAGTCACCCAATGAGAGTGGTGAAAAACACGATTGCTGTTTTTTTTATGATGAATTATTTAATTTTTTTAAGAGCTTCCTAGAGAACTTTCTTTCAGCGACTTTCAGAGATTTATTATTTAGGTGCAGGTCAAGCTTCCGTCAAACTGCTTTTAATTTTGACAAGTTCGGTAGTCGAATGATTAACAATGACCACTTTGACTTTGAGGTCGCGGGTATGTTATGTATTTATGTATAATATCAGTTATCTAGTACCTATAGTATAAGTTCTGCTTAGTTTGGGACTAGTCACTAGATAGTCGTGTGTATTTTGTCGAAGATTTTATTTATTTTATTATCCCTATGATCTTGTTTATTCACCAGAGCCTCGTTTCTAGCTCTGAAGCGATAATCAAGCCGCTAAGTTAGTGAGCTAAGGAACTTAAGTACTTATGTAATATTAGTTAACTCGCTAAGTTAAGTAATATTTTGACGAGCTCGGAGGCCGATTGGCCAACAATGGATATTTTGACACCGAGGTCGCGACGGATTCGTACTCCCTGTACAAGACAAACACGACGGTCCTTACGTATAAAGCGACATGTCAAAAATGGCAATTTTTTTTTATTGCATAAATTGCTATAGATTGCCCTTGAAAAACATTTTCTTTTTTATTTTATTGATTGTATATAATGAAAAAGTAAGAAATTAACTCATTTGTCCAATAATAATATTCTTTAATTACTATATCGTAGTATAAGCAGACATGTCTGAAATGACATGTCGCTTTATACGTAGGGACCGTCGTGTGCATGAACCTAGCTGTTGGTCTTGGTCTGAGTGTTTTCCATCTATTCAATAAGTCCGTAGGATAAGTAAGAATAAAACTAAATTTTGACAAAACTTGATTTTATTATTCAACATAGTTGCCTTCGAGGGCGATACAACGATTATAGCAATTTTCCAACATTTCGATTACCACTTTTACAGTATGATTTCTATTTATCGTCAAAATAGACCTCAGATTCAGCGATCACTTCATCATTGGACTTAAATTTCTTTCCAGCAAGTATTCTCTTGAGATCTGAAAACAGGAAAATGTCGCTGGGGGCTAAATCTGGAGAATACGGTAGGTGGATAAGCAATTCGAAGCTCAATTCATAAAATTATGCCATCGTTTTCATCGATTTGTGACAGGGTGCATTGTCATGGTGAAACAAAATTTTTTTCTTTTGCAAATGTGGCCGATTCTTTGCGATTACAGCCTTCAATCTATCCAAAAGTGCACAGGAATAGCCGCTGTTGATGGTGGTTTCTTTTTGGAGATAGTCGATGAATATTATTCCGTTCGCATTCCAAAATACAGACGCCTTCACCTTACCCGCCGACTGTTGCGTCTTTGCTCCCTTTAGATTCGGTTCGTCGACTGCTGTCCACTCAGCTGACTTTCTTTTGGATTCTGGAGTGTAACAGTGAAGCCATGTTTCATCCATTGTCACATATCGATGATAGAACTCCATTTTATTGCGGTTTAACATCGCCAAACACTTCTCTGAAGCATCAATGCGTTGTTGTTTTTGGGTTGACTGTGAGCTCACGCGGCACCCACTTTGCACAAAGCTTTCGCATGCCCAAATGTTCGTGTAAAATGGTAATAACACTACCATCTAATATCATTACAATGTCAGCTAGCTCGTGCACGTTCAATTTGCGATCGTACATAACCAATTTGTGGATGTTTCTGATGTTTTCTGGAATAACGGCCTCATTTGGGCGTCCACTGCGTTCTGCATCATTTGTGCTGGTACGACCACGTTTAAATTCAGGAATCCACTTCTCTACTATTTGCCTCGATGGAGCAGAGTTCGGATAATGTTTATTAAGCCATTGTTTGGTTTCCACTGCATTTTTTTCATCAAAAAGTAATGCTTTATCAAAACTCGAAATTAACTTTTTTCCATTTTTTTTTCAATAACAAAAGTTGCTTCACACAAAATTTTATAACTCATGAATCAATAGTCAGATTGCTGTCACATTTATACACGTATCGTTTGAAGGTTAGTACTAAATAAAAAACATATGGAAAAATTTCTAGCAACGCAATCTATGTTTCATCCTATGGACTTTTTGAATGGACTAATATGTATGTATTTACAATAAAAACAATATTGAAGTACCTGAGGAGCTCGATGTCGTCGTTGCGTGTGTCGGTCTAATCGATCACGCAAGTTAAGCAACATCGACCGTAGCCTGTCCACGAATGGGTTTATTATCTCGAGTTCCTCTGTGCTTTGGAGGACACGTTCAGCCGTCGGTCCCGGCTGTTGTCATTACATGACAGTTGTTAAGCTAAGTCAGTGACTTTTAGGCGGCTTGAAAACAGTGGCCTACGCCAACTTGCAGTTGAGCAGCGTGCTGGAGTATGCTCTAAACCCCTTCGATTGAGGGGAGACCCATATCCCAGCAGTGGGATGAGTAAGGGTTGACGACGATATTTCTTATTTATTTATACTGTAAGTAAATAAAAAATATTCGTTAACTTACAGTATAATAAGTATATAATAAATAATAAATATTGTCAGACAAATTACATAGCGCCAAAGTAAGCGAAGCTTGTGTTATGGGTACTAGACAACTGATAAACATACGTAAATACATTTTTTTTGTAAGTACATACTTATGATACATAGAAAACACCCAGACTAAGACAAACAGACATGTACATGCACACAAATGTTTGTCTTATGTGGGAATCGAACCACGAGCGTTGGTGTCGAAGCCGCGTCATTGACCGCTAAGCCACCGAGCTCGTCATATGACTTAAATTATAATATATGTTTATCCAGGACCTATTCTATATGTATGCGAAATTTCATCCAAATCCGTTTAGCTGGTCACCCGTCAAAGAGCTGCAAATATCCATCTGTACATCTTAATAAAAAATCACATTTATAAGTCGAATATATAAAAACTGAGAATAAGGATGACTGGAAGAGATCCCCATGTGGGATAAGTCCACCTTTGCACCGCTTTAATTTATATGTACTCATTCGTTGTATAGGCCGTCAGATAAAAATATAAAAAGAGGCTAAATTCGCAAAGTGCGATGTAGTTCTGCATTTTTGTTATGTTGTATACCCATACATTACCCATAATATTCAAGTGCCATAACTTGACTCCTATAGGGTCAAAAGAGCTACAGTTAAAGTCAAATTGTAGGTAATTTAATACAGTTTATGAGTGTAGAAAACATTGTTCGCTAAAAACGCATAGTTTTAGCCCTGGAGAGCAAATAGTGAAAAGAGTCTTTTTATACTACGTCGGGTGGCAGACGAGCATACGGCCCGCCTGATTTGAAGCGGTTACCGTAGCCATATTAACGCTTGCAACATAAAATATCGCTCGCGCGCCGCCACCCCCGCTGCCAACACAGCATCTCCTTCCTTCCTCTGGTGACCTCACTCACTCGCAGGAACACAACAACCCTCAAGGGAACTGTTATTTGGCTGCGGTATTCTGTGAGGTGGAGGTACATTCCCCAGTCGGGTAGCTTACAATTACGTTCCCTACCTCTCTTTTCGCTAGAGCTTCGTTTGTTCTTCAGCAGGGTGCACCACGTGCAGGTGAAGTTGGCTTTGGTTCAAAGATGTTGGTGAACCACTTACACCCCAATTTCGAAGTTTCTCTCGAAATTCTCAGTTTCCACAAGTTTTTCGAAGTTGATTCCTAATAGACCCATACAACATACCAAAAATGCAGAACTACATCGCACTTTGCGAATTTAATGTCTTTATCCTACGGCCTAGTAATTTGATCGTTAAAGATAACATAAAGAAACTGATTATCGATCCTGAAAGTGCTTCAAGAGCTCAATCAATTAGTATTTATGCAATAACCTGTGTCGATTCGAAAATTTATCCGCCATCACTCAGTTGAGCAGCGTGGTGGAGTATGCTCTAAACCACTTCGATTGAGGGGAGGCCCGTATCCCAGCAGTGAGATCAATAAGCGTTGACGACGGACTGACGGATTCGAAAATTGAAGAAATGTATGAGAAAATGTAATTAAATAAATTATACAACTATATATATCGGCCATGTGGTATCCGGCAGACTAGAATAGGATCACTCCGTTTCTTCCCGTGGATATCGTACAACGCGACTAAGGGAAATACATTATCAAATATCCTGTAGTAGAGACTAAAATGGACGTGATGATGATGATGGTGATGATAAAACTATCATCATCATCAGGTCATTTTAGTCTCCACTATAGGAGCACGACCCTCTCTCGTCCGTCCTAGACGAAAGGATTTGGCCTACACTCCCCACGCTGGCCATACGGGTTGGGGAGGCCTGATCGATATTTGATAATGTATTTCCCTTAGTCGCCTTGTACGACATTCACGGGAAGAAACGGAGTGATCCTATTCTAGTCTGCCGGATACCACATGGCCGATATATATAGTTGTTAACTCTTACCACACCGCGGCTAATCCATACAAATGATAAACAATGACGTCTGTGCAGAGCATGAATGAGCGTGTGTGCGTGCGGCGCCCAAAGGCTTTACTGTACGTAGTACAAGTACTTTGTGCTCTTACGTACGAGTAAGTAATTAAGATTTTGTTATATGGCTTATAATTTAACGTATCTCCGCGGATTCCACGGACACACTTAGCACCGTCTAGTGATCTAGTGAAAGAAGGACAAATGATTATAAACTTTTTTTTTTCCCTTTATTTTTATTTATGGGATAAAAAGTAGCCTATGTTACTCTCCAGGCCTTAAACTATGGCCAAAAAAAATCATGTCAATCCGTTTGTTACTTTCGACGTGAACGAAGGACAAACAAACAAACACACTTTCACATTTATAATATTAGTATGGATTGTCGGCCATGATCGGAAATACGATTATAATATATAATCTGAATTTACTACGTATCCAGCTATACATATACCAAATAAATTTACAAGTACGAGTAAACCACGTTAATGAAACTAACGAAAGAGTAAACAATATTTTCAAAAACAGTTTTCCAGTACAAATAAACAAGCGAGCCATTTGCTTTTATTAAACACGCGGCAAACCGGGAAAGTAGTTTAAAAACAGACCATTGAATAACAAATAGCTGAAACTAATTGTTGGAGGCGTTCTCGGCATAAATGAGCAGAGAAATTATAAGCCACCGCAATTAGAATGCTAGAAAAATCAAATTAAATTCCCTAATGAACAAACATCGTTCGCAGAGCGGTCCCCGTGGAGATACAGAGTAGATTTTATTTGGTATTTTCTTCGTAATGTTTGTTACTTTGGTTATGTATTCATCTTTTTGTAGTAAAACTTCTTTACATACGCTTGTCTTGGGGAGTGAGCTGGTGAACGCGTGACGAGAGCGTTTCGGAAACGGCGAACGGCAGTTGAGAGGGGTGTAAGTGTTTCATCAAGATCTTTGAACCAAAGCCAACTTCACGTGCACGTGGTGCACCCTACTGACTGACAAACAAAGCTCTGGCGAAAAGAGAGGTAGAGAGCGTAATTGTAAGCTACCCGACTGGGGAATGTACCTCCACCTCACAGAATACCGCAGCCAAATAACAATTCCCTTGAGGGTTGTTGTGTTCCTGCGAGTGAGTGAGGTCACCAGAAAGAAAGGAAGGAGATGCTGCGTTGGCAGCGGGGGTGTTATCTAAGGTACATATAGGAAAACGAAATTATTGGAGGTGAATGAAAAATTAATAAAAAATGAAAAATCTGTTTTTATTTGTGTAAATATTTTTCTTCTGTCCGGCTATTAAGCTTTATGAGATTACCTTATTTTTCCGAGGCACACCAACTAATGATCACGATACACCAGTGTGCCGCGGCACACACTTTGCGGAACACTGGTCTGATCACACCCGTTTTTATCTATAACTATTATTGTATTAGTCTCCATAATGCGTGTGTATGGATACATAAAAGTAGTTTAAAAACACAACATTGACCGCTAGCAATAAATTAAATCAAATTAAATTATATAAATTAAATATTATAACATAATGTTATTAACCCTACAAGGCTCATTTTTTTTTAGTGCGCGTTAAAAATATATAGGTTGTAATTAGTGATCAGAATATAGGGAAAATTTATAAAAATAAAACCATATTTTACGGAAAAATCAACTTTTTATTTCAGTTCCACATAAGGTACATTGAGCCTTAACTATACTTTTTGGTATTAAACTCGTACAATTGAATTGTTTTGGAAAAAGGTTCCTATTTTTTTTTATTAGTAAATTATTTTTATAACCAAAATAAAATAACTATTATATATTTTACTTTTTATGTATTTCAATTTATAATAAACAAAATCATATAAATAATATAATAGATTTGTTTTTTTTTTATTGATGAAAAGATCTAAAACAATTATTATATTTATTTAGGCAAAGTTCTATTTTCAGTTCATTTCTCGCAAGTTAAGAATGTTTTTCCTTTACAACCAGGATATTTGCATCGTTGTTTTTTTTTCACCCCAAACAGAAAAATTATCAAACCCATCACCACTGACATCAGGAGGAGGCAGTATTGATGTATTTGGCTTCTGCCTTTTATTTTCAATTTCATCAGATAAACTCGGTCTACCTCTCTTTTTGTTTATCGATGGCAAAAACTTGCATAAACTTTTCCATACTTCAAATTTGAAGTCCTTCTGTTTCATTGGGGTTGGCGTATGCTGCTGCTCCCCGACTCTTCTGTACAATAACCAGCAATTGATAAAAGTTACATCAAGAAGATGATAAAATAGCCTCAAGTACCATTTTCTTGTCCTAATTTTTATTACACCACACCACCCATATGCTGGTTATATGTTTTGATTATTTGGGGGCAATCCACTTGTATATACTTTTTCTGTTTCTTGCAGTATCTTCTTGCTGTTTCTATTGGCTCTTGACCCACAATGGCTTTGAAGCATTTTTTTGGACACTAAAATTGTGCATTTCTTCTACAATATGCTGAAGTAACTCATCATCAAAAAACCATAAAAAATATTGAAGGGGAGTAAATTTGTGTTTCTAGTAAATGTAAAAGGAGGTGACTGAAAATAAGTTTTCTTCCAAATAAATCTTCTCTTTTTTCTTTGGGTGACAGTCACATAGCCAGAGATTCTAGATCTATGACCGATTGCGTTACTCATAGTCGATGATCGTCTAGGTGCCCAAGATTGTGTAATGGTACCTGTAGTTGTCCCTGAAGTCATTCCTGATGTACTAGGCTGAGGGTCTGATATTTCTGGCTGACTATTTTCAATATTCGTAATAACCTCGTTGACGGGAGACGAACACTGATGTCTCTGCGGAGATAAGGAAGTTTCCACGTCGCTAAGTGGCTCGAATAAAAAGTTTTGGACTGAATTTTTACGATGTCATCATTACTTTCAGCGTCAGAAAAATCCTGTTCATCTTCACTCCCAGAAGGAATATTCAAAAAAACTCTCAATATCTTCATCACGCAATCTTCTTCGCGACATTATCTGCATCCAGAGGGGAATAAAATCAAAGTATTCATAAGGAAACTTATCGTAAGTACGTATATATAAAAACGGACACTAAAGCTCAACGTATCGTTTGTGGAACATACAGAAAAATATGATTTACTAATACATTTACTATTGTAATGTAAAAAAATAAAAATTATGAAAAAAACATTTTTAATTTAAACAGTTTTATTGAAAGTAATGTACTAAAAGCTAAAAAATAATTCGGTAGGTCTGAGGTTTCAGTCATCATACCCCTCTACCTCATCAGTCTAAGGCATTGATCAGACAAAATAATAAAATCGTTGGGCGTAGCGTAAACTGAGTTGATTGGATAGAAAACACGGGCCCAACGATTTTTACGAGTATATCCATTTTTTCCATGGATATACTCGTAAGTATATCCATGGAAAAAATGTTTACAACGATATGCTTATTTGCTGAAGGAAGTTCCTTCCTGTCAAACATTGCGAATAACTGAATGTTTTAGTAACATTGTCATGTTTTGCTTACGACTAAACCCTACCTTTTGCAATATGAAAAATTCCGGCCAGATAACCAAGGATTAGGGGCGTCTGGAATTGTTCTGTACTCGACAAATCTCTGCAATATCTTACTGTGGATTGTTTGTTCAAAATGGCTATTTTGTCATACCTTAGATTTCTCTTGCTACAAATATTCATACTAATGAAATTTTTTACAATTATACAACGACTAGTAGCAAACAGTCTTATGACTCGCCTGTTGTAATGCGATAAACGTGTCTTAAAGACAGTTGCAATACAAAGAGTACTGCTCGAGCCTTGGCATCCTCGCGCTATTTCCTCACACCTAGTAACCGCTGCTATTTTTTGGTAATATTTGGGCTGTAAGTGGCTTATCAAGATCTTTACAGCCAAAGCCAACTTCGCGTCACGTGGTGCACCCTACCGACTAGTGAAAGAGGCTCTGGTTTAAGATCTATGGTATCCGTCATGCGGCCATAAGCTTATCGGCCATCCGAAGTGGCATAAAAAAATAGGTTCGTTTAGCCTCATCCAAGTTTGTCGTTGTATTTATTAGCACTCTGCATATAGCGTTCTCCGATTAAATTGAAATCGCGCTGAATACTTCTGAAAATATTCAGTAAATCTCTGCAATATCCTACACTGCAGCACTTATCCAGGGCGTCATTCCGTCAACGCATAGTTTGTCCCGCCAGCTTCCGGTGCCCGAGGCGCGCCCTACAAAGACTTAGCTAACAATTTTACTCTGCGGTAAGAATTTTACTCTGCAGTTTTAGGTCAGATAAGATTCATTGAAGTTTATAAATACGCCTAATGACACATTTACCTTTCACGTGGCGTGATCCCATGGTGGGTACAATGGTGGTACAGCGCTTGGTACAGAATTGATAGGCAGCGGCACGCCAGGGTTTAATCAAATTAGGTAGGTTTTATAAAACGAAAAATCAAATTAAATTCCCTGATATACCCGCAATTGAGCAGCGTGATGGAATATGCTCTAAATCCTTTTAATTGAGGGGAGACCCATATTACAACAGTGATTTGAGGGCGAAAACACATTATGCATAAAGAAATGTCTCGTCTGAGTTAAATAATACTGACGTTTTTAAATTTTTCGGATCGTCTATTTTATTTTTATACAACTATGGTGACATACAATCGTACGACACGCCTGATGGTAATCAGATGGTAAAATTTTGTAAATATGGTTTGTACATATAGTCAACAATAGTTCCCAGCCGTGCTTGTCTGCTTGAATTCCAATTAAAGTTTTTTTGTGATACTATAATAATTGTTGTTAGGTTCTTGCCCGCTTCACGATTTGGTTGTAAAATGGCCCAATACTAGAAATAATTTGATTAATATTAGTCTTTGAAACGAATTTAGTTCAACTTGAACTCCGAAAGCTCAAAATTTAGTTCGATCGTCAAATAAAAAAATCTATGTTTAGAATATTTTTTTTTTATTTCACGACCCCGGTGGTCGAAAGACTAACTATAATTATTATCCACTTGACTCCGGGGTCGCGGGATCCCCGCACAAGACAAATACTTGTGTGAATGAACATGTCTTGGCCTGGGTGTATTCTATGTATCATATGTATGTGTTTACAAAAAAAAAATCTATTTTAGTATAATATCAGTTATTACAGTACCCAATAGTACAAGCTTTGCTTAGCTTGGGTCTAGATGGCAGTGTGTAATTCGTCCAAGAATATTTCATCATCATCATCATCAGCCTGTATCTATCCACTGCTGGATATAAGCCTTCCCCAATGCTTTCCACCTAATACGATCCTCCGCCTTCCGCATCCAGCCGCTTCCAGCCGTTTTCTTAAGGTCATCGGACCATCTAGAAGGAGGGCGTCCAACGCTTCGTCGTCCTACGCGCGGCCTCCACTCTAATACCTTCCTCCCCCATCTGCCATCACTTACTCGGCAGATGTGACCCGCCCATTGCCACTTCAGCTTGCAAACTCGAAAGGCTATGTCGACAACTTTAGTTCTCCGTCGAATTTCTTCGTTCCGGATTCGATCCCTCAGAGAAACCCCGAGCATAGCCCTCTCCATCGCTCGCTGCGCGACCTTTAGCCTGTGGACCAGTCCGACGGTCAGTGTCCAAGTCTCTGCACCATAGGTCATTGCAGGGAGGACGTACTGGTTGAAGACTTTAGTCTTCAAACATTGGGGTATCTTTGCGGTGAAGATGTGCCGAAGTTTTCCAAAAGCTGCCCAGCCCAATCGAATGCGTCTATCGATCTCTTTGTTGAAGTTACCCCGGCCAAGCTGTATGGAATGTCCGAAGGTAGACATAGTCTTTAACCACTTCAATCTGTGTATTCTCTACCATAACCGGGCTAGGGATGACAACATCATTGTACATGACTTTCGTCTTGTCTATATTATTATCCACTTGACTGACACTTGAAGAATATTTATTTAATATTATTAACTAAGCTAAGCGTCAAAAACAAACCCCTGAAAAGTGAGGTACTTGTCTCACTTCGCAATTAGTTCGCACAATCAAGCAGAACTGGGACCTTACCGCCGAAGATGAAGCCGATTACCATTCAACTTCGGCGGTAAGGGTCCCTGACGTATAATATGACAATTGATTGAAATCGTAGAACCTTTGCTTAGGTTGGAACTGTATAGCAGTGTGTCGTAATTGTGCAGTAATTCGTCCAAGAATATTTATTTATAACATAAACTTTAGTACCTAAACCTAGGTAACGATTTTTTGTCATTTTTGAAATTTAAAAAATAATAATTTTGTGTAACAATTGATTTCGAGACAAGAAATTATAAACATATATATTTTCTTCTGCATAAAATCCAAATTATATTTAGTATTCTGCCTACCATTACATTTTCCTCGTACACAAATGTTTACCGACACCAATAAGTCCGTAAATATTCGGATACAATAGAAAATATCCTGGAGCTCGCACGGAGTTATTCACTAAATCGTTTGCTGCTTCTTTGTATGTACAAGAATCCCGTTTTACCGGGACTGTGATTGAGCCGGGATTTGCCCCGGAATCAAGTCGGGGGGAAAAATTCCCTACATTCTGCATACTGCAGTACTCCAGGTGTCTGTTGGATTTCGTGAAAAGTGAATTATGTCGCTTTATTAGTTTTGCAGAGAATGTTTTTTGATAATTTATCTGCATAAATTTCTTTTTTTAACCGACTTCAAAAAATTAGGAGGTTCTCAATTTGACTGATTTTTTTTGTATGTATGTTCTTCAAAATCTACGCGAATTGTGAACCGATTTTCATAATTCTTTTTTTATTTGAAAGGGTGTGATTGCAAAGTGGTCTCATATTCACCAAGTCAAGATCTGATGATGGGATGCCAGGGAAATCAAGGGAAATTCTTAAATTTTATAAGCAAGTATGGTCAAATTCGATTTTCTTGTTTGAAAGGGTATGATTGCGAGGTGGTCCCATATTCACCAAGTGATGATGGGATCCCAGAAAAATTGAGGGAAATCCTTATTTTTGCCCTGTGGTTACCGGCAGAATAGAATTGCGCCACTCCATTGCTCTGCGCTGGATATCGTACAAGGCGTACGAGGCTAAAGGTGAAACCGCACTTAAGCGGCGCGGCGCGACACCGCAGCGGCGCGGCGAGACACCGCAGCGGCGCGGCGCGACAAAATATTCTCTAGGGAGCTACTCTGCCATGCCGCGCCGTACCGCGTCACGCTGCTCCGCTGCAGTACCGCTGAAGTGCGTTTTAATTCCTATGAAATAGTGGAAATAATATTTTTCAAGCAGCGCCGCTCCGCTACGCTGTCGCACCGCTTAAGTGCGGTTTCATCTTTAGGAATCTTGTGTGACGCAATAACTTTTCTCCCGGAAGACGGACAGCAGCATCTACCGGGATATTCCACCAATAAGCTGCGCTCGCGAACTGAAGTCGGTTTCAATTTTTTTTTAAATCTACTTTTTTTGAACCACCTGGTCGAATGACTATTAGTGTGACGGATGAGGATCGAACAAAACATTTGTGTTGTGAGATTGATCGAGCAAAACAAATGTTTTGTTCGATCCGCAATCCACGATGCCAAAGTAGCTATAGCCACTATCACTGATAGTCATTCAAAAACCTCTCATTTAAAAAAAAAATCTCGCAATTGCAGCAGCGGAATTAAGAATGCTATCTATGAATATATTTCTTTTTCTTGACCGCCAATTCACTTGTCTTCCTTTCAGGTGCAATGTTGGTAGAAATCCCTCGTAAGTATTTTTTTTTTATACTACGTCGGGTGGCGGACAAACATACGGCTCGCCTGATGTGAAGCGGTTACCGTACCCATGTTAAGTAACGCTCGCAACATAAATTAACACTCGCGCACCGCTACCCCCGCTGTCAACGCAGCATCTCCTTCCATCCTTTCTGGTGACCTCACTCACTCGCAGGAACACAACAACCCTCAAAGGAATTGTTATTTGGCTGCGGTATTCTGTGAGGTGGAGGTACATTCCCCAGTCGTGTAGCTTACATATACGCTCCCTACCTCTCTTTTCGCCAGAGCTTCGTTTGTCAGTCAGCAGGGTGCACCACGTGCAGGTGAAGTTGGCTTTGGTTCAAAGATGTTGATAAACCACTTACACCCCGAATTAATAAGTCCGCCCATACTAAAATATGTAACTTCTACACGCTGAGTTATTTGTAGCAATAAACATCTTACAAACAAACGTATTACGAGTTATGACGAGCTCGGTGGCGTAGCGGTCAATGACGCGGCTTCGACACCAACGCTCGTGGGTTCGATTCCCACACAGGACAAACATTTGTGTGCATGAACATGTCTGTTTGTCTTGGTCTGGGTGTTTTCTATGTATCATTATGTAAGTATTTACAAAAAAAATGTATTTCAGTATGTTTATCAGTAGTCTAGTACCCATAACACAAGCTTCGCTTACTTTGGGGCTAGATGGCGCTGTGTAATTTGTCTGACAATATTTATATTTGTATTTCCTTTATTTAAAGTGCAACCATGACCCGTTACACTTTATTTCTTCACTTATTTAAAGTGAAGAAATAAAGTGTAAAGTGTGTTTGTAAGATGTTAAAACAGAACTACTAACAAACAAACTTATTTCCTTTATTTAAAGTGCAACCATGACTAGTTACACTTTATTTCTTCACTTAAAATAAGAACTACTTACAAAATAAACTGGAGTCCACACGACCTCTTTACGTCAGCAAAAGTAATTACTTACATGGTTTTCATAGCAAACTGTCCTCATTAGTAGCGATTTATTACAGCCTTCTGTGAAACATCTGCCCGCTTTCAATTTATGTTACATCGTAATGAAAAGGCAGGTATTCGTTAACTATGTCGAATATGACATTAATATTTATTTCTCATATTCTATTAACTACTTAAACAGCTCGATGGCGTCTTTGCGCGTGTAATTCTAATCGATCACGCATTTATCTCGAGCTCCTCTGTGCTTCGGAGGGAAAGGCATCAACCGGGACCGACAGCTTAACGTGCGTTAAGCTGTCGGTCCCGGTTGATGTCTTTAGACGACAATCGTTAAGCCAAGTCAGTGCCCTTAAGGCAATTTGAAATCACTGACCTCCGAAAACTCGCAGTTGATCAGCGTATTCCGTTGGACAGGTTTACGGAATAAAAGTGATACAGCGAGCGATGGAGAGAGCAATGCAATGAGAAGCTTCACTAAGAGAAAAAAGTCGACGGAGAACCAAAGTGGTCGATATAATAATAATAATAATAATTTCTCATCTGCTGTACATGGATGACCTCAAGTTGTTTGCACCAAACAAACCAGACCTCTTGGAGTTGCTGAAAGTAACCGAAACTTTCAGCAGCGCCATCGGTATGGAGTTTGGTGTCGACAAATGTGCGGTCATTAGTGTACAGCGGGGTAGAGTTGCAAATTCGGAGAGTTTGCAACTCTCAGAGACAATGTCCCTTAGATCTCTCTCTGAAGCCGAAACCTACAAATATCTTGGTATGTCGGAGTCTTTAGGTATAGCCGGCGGAGACATAAAACAATCTGTGATGGACCGATTCTTTGGCCGCCTGACAAAAGTCCTAAAAAGTCTGTTGTCAGGTGGTAATAAGGTTCGGGCCTTCAACGGTTGGGTTATGCCCCTGCTGATATACACCTTCGGCATACTAAGATGGACTCAGACTGAGCTGGACGCCCTGGATGTAAAGGTCCGAAAACTGCTTACGACGTATCGCATGCATCACCCACGATCATCAGTGATGAGATTGTACATCCCACGGAAGTGTGGGGGTCGTGGCTTTTTAAATGCCAAAAACCTACACAACCGTGAGGTGTGCAATCTCAGGGAATATTTCCTAAACTGTGATAGTGGGATGCATCGCGGCGTTGTAGCAGTTGATAAGGGCCTTACACCACTATCCTTAGCAAACGAGAATTGGCGTAAACCATCAGTGCTTACCACTCAGGGCCGCAAGGATATATGGAAGAGCAAGGAGCTACATGGGCGATTCTACCGGGCTCTTAATGGGCCTGATGTAGACTCGCTCGCGTCAGTGGCCTGGCTACGTTTCGGTGACCTCTTTGGGGAAACCGAAGGTTTTGTCTATGCAATTACGGACGAAGTTATCAAGACGAATAACTACCGGAAATATATCCTGAAGGACGGTACGGTCGACATCTGTCGAGCATGCCACCGTCCCGGTGAGTCACTCAGGCATATTGTTTCCGGTTGTTCTCATCTTGCTAACGGCGAGTACTTACATAGACACAATCAAGTAGCTAGGATTATACACCAGCAACTTGCTCTTAAATATCGCCTTGTGAGCTCTGAAGTACCATACTACAGGTACGCACCTGCGCCAGTTCTCGAGAACGGTAGTGTCACGCTCTACTGGGACCGGTCTATTATCACTGACAGGACTATTCTCGCAAATAGACCTGATATTGTGGTATTAGACCGGGTGACGAACCGTGCAATTCTCGTTGACGTCACCATTCCCCATGATGAGAACCTCGTTAAGGCCGAGAAAGAGAAACTTTCTAAGTACTTGGACTTGGCCCACGAGGTTACCAACATGTGGCATGTGGACTCAACGATTATTGTTCCGATAGTCGTGTCAGTAAACGGACTTATAGCTAAGAGCCTCGACCATCACCTCGAGAGGCTCTCGCTAGGCAGTTGGGTCAAGAACCAGATACAGAAGGCGGTTCTTCTGAACACGGCCCGCATCGTGAGAAGGTTCCTCACTCTGGAGCCCTAACCACCGGTAGCTTGGGTCTTTGCCCCGCTATCGATGGGTGCCCCCTTTTTTATATTTTTAAATGTATTTTTTTTATTTGAAAATGTAAAAATTGGAGAAAGTTATTGAATAAATGGTATAATAATAATAAATTTATTTATTTCAGATAACAGTGATCCATTTTGTTAGTAACAATTGACTTATGATTATGTTAAGAAAATTAAAATTAAAATTATATTTGAATTCCAATTACATTTTATTTTATAGCCCCTATACAATATTTGACCCAGTAAGATAGGATCGGGCTATCATATTTGTTACATAACACTCTCAGAATGCCGTTGCTACTATCGCGCACTCTGTGTAACAATGAGGCGATCCTTTTGCGTCTGATGGCATAAAAATCATCCGTAGATGCTATCGCAAACATAGTGGATGCGCTACAGAAGCGCGGCAGCCGCAACAGCACCCTGAAAATGTTATTATATTGAACACGCAGAGCGCTGTATGCCCGCTGCGTATAGTTAACCCACAGACTGCTCGTGTAGAATGATTGGCAATATGACTTGAATAGTATTATTTTAACCTCTGTTGAACAACGAGCAAATCTGCGAGCCAACATATTACCCCGCACAGCCAGCGCCCTACGTTCACGTTCAATATCCGCATTGTCTTTTAGATCATCAGTGACAATATGCCCCAGATATTTGAACTGAGTCTCTCTATTAAGAGGGGAACCATTTAGCAGAATAGGTGGGATTGTAGGGATCTTCCTACCTAGTCCGAAAAACATAATTACACTTTTTTTGGTGTTGTATTTTAAGCCATGACTTTCGGCGTATTTCTCACAGACACCTATCAATTTACGCATTGATCCGGTCGATGGACCCAGCAGCACCATATCGTCGGCGTAGCTCAGGTTATTAACGGCAACTCCATCCATGTAACAGCCTGCATGCATGCTGCTGAGCTCAGCGACCAGATCGTTCATATACAAGTTAAAGAGAGTGGGTGAGGATATCCCTCCCTGTCTCACACCACACTCCAGTCTATATTCCTCTGAAAAACTATCTTCCCATTTAATAACATTACTTTGGTTAGCATACCAAAATTTAAATATTTCTACAAGATGCATGGGAATATTCTGCTTTTGAAGCTTCTCCCACAGAATCTCATAAGCGACCAGATCAAAAGCTCGGGATAAATCCAAAAAACATGCCAGGACTGGTGTCTTACGATCCAAATAATACCTGATGGTCTGCTTCATACTGTATATGGCACTTTCTGTAGAGAGACCAGGCTGGAAACCAAATTGTGCCTCGTGTAATCTTAATTTTCTCCTAAGGTCTGAGTTTAGCAGGCCATCAAGTACTTTCGCGAGAATGGTAGCGAGTGAGATGGGGCGATAATTACTTTTATCGCAAATATCACCAGTCCTACACTTCACTATTGGCACTACAATGGTTTTCATCAGATTCTGTGGTAGATAGCCATGCCCTAAGCACAGAGAATAAAACATTGCTAACACTCTGGGCAGATGACAGCCTGCATATTGAAGATGTTCAATACTCAAGCTGTCATGCCCAGGTGACTTGCCCCGAGTCATGTTTTCAATAATATTATTTACATCTTTATATGTGATTTGTATTTTTTCAGAAGAATCCTCCAAACAAACACTCTTCTTTGTCGCTGGCGAAGAAGACAAAGGGGATTTCAATTGAAAGTGATTTTTAAATATATTTGCAATTTTTTGAGGATCTCTCTCTGAATTAATACTCTCAGCAATACTTTGTTTTATATTAAGCTTATCTGTACATTGCCAAAATTTTTTAAATTGTTTTTTTGAATAGTGAGTAGCCAAAATATCCATTTTTATCTGCTCCGCATGGTCCTGGCACCATTTTAATCTGGATTTATATATTTTACGACTGAGCAGCATTTTCTCATATAGGTGACCAGACGTAGGCTTACCAGATAGAACCCAATTTTTAAAATGAAGCCCAGCCTCTGTATACGCCCCTTTTACATGCTTGTTCCACCCTGCCAAGGGCTTTTTAATTTTATTTTTATTACTAGAAAAATTTACATGGGAACTTTCCATAGCACATTCTTGTAAAATTGATACAATATGTGAATACATTTTATCCAGTATTTTATGATGTTCTAAATTATTACAACCCCTATCTGCACACATTTGAAAGTCTGGTGGAAAATCTATAAGTCTTAATTTATTATTACATGCATTATGATACTGTTCAATTTGTTCAGGTGTTCGGTCACCCCACACAATTTTATTGTATAAATGTGTCCTTGTTACTTTCTTATATCTAACTGTGCTAAAATCACATTCGACTTCCATGGGAAAGTGATCTGACCAGAAGACATCGTACCGAACTTTTATTTTATTTATAATTTTTCTACCTAATTCTGTACTGACACAATGATCAAGCCACCGAAAACAACCATGACTGTCACTTAAAAATGTATAGGTACCTGAATTGAGTCCCAGGTGCTCTATATCAGCACATCGCCATTGCTGCTCCGCACAAAAGTTCATTAGCTCTTCATAAAAGAAACCGCCAGGGTGGGCATTGAAGTCACCGAGGACAAGAACTGATTCATTGTTACTGCTGTCAACAATCGCACATATTTCGCTCAAGCACTGTGTAAATTCGACCCATACCCATTCGATATAGCTCTCAGAATCAGCGAATTGAAGTGGCGGTGAGTTGGCCAAATCTGCTGAGTCAGTTGAGGGAGGAAAATCCTAAAGTGGAGGCCACGTATGGGGCGACGGAGCGTGGGGCTCCCCTTCTCTAGATAGACCGACGACCACAAAAAAGTGGCTGGTTGCGGTTGGATGCAGAAAGCGGAGGATCGCTTATGATGGAAAGCATTAGGAAAGGCAATACAGCAGTGGGTAGATACAGGCTGATAATGATGACGATGATGAATACCACCGGTATGTCAAGTTTCAACCCGATCTGTCTAGTGATTTGTGCTGTGCGATGATAAGTTAGTCAGTAACAGTTGCCTATTACAGATACAAAGCTGTAACTTTTTAAAAACACTACCAGACGGTCAAATATATATCATTATCATATATAACATTATCTAGCTTCTAAGGCTTTTACTGTATATAAATATAACTTTTTAATAGTAAATACAGTATAAAACATACGGCCTTTTCCAACACTAAATCCAGTAACTAACATATCACATCGTCGCCAAAGTTCCGCGGGACCGCAGAAACCACAATTAACAATGCAAATGTATCCGCCTCTGAAAGGCTGCTCTGAATTTCATACCAGGAATACATATGGTAATCGAGTTTAGCTCGAGAAAAACCTCATTGGATAGGATTTAGCTGTACTCGTTAAGATTTCTCGTCGCGGCTTCCGCCTGGCCTAAGTTTTGCCTGTCTTGAAGAAGATGGAGCATAGATAACTTAATTCTGTGGACCTACATCTATGACGAATTACATTTTTTAGTTGTTTTTTTTTGTAGTAAGAGTCTCACAACCATCTATTGAGCCTAAGTCAATCTCATTTGTATGTGGTGCATCCTGCAGACTATCGCAAGAGGCTTTGTTGAAAATTCCATACATTCCAAATTGCAAGTGGGAATTTGCATGCACAATATTAAGAGATTAAACATGTGCTTTTAGGAATATACTTCTTATAGGCTTTTCTGTAATCTAAGAGTTTATTTATCAAATTTCTGTAATTCGTTTTTATTTTAGGCTTAGTAGTATCAGGGTAAGGCAGGAGGAATTAAATTGTCAATTATTATATAATTCGCTAAAATTAAAACTATTACTTTAAACGCTGGAAAGCTCGGAACTAGGAGATTATTATATATTTGTATTATGCTACCCGCGTGGAATAAGATTATTTTCTGGGATAAAAAGTACTATTTCTCTTCTTTGAATAAATTCAGCTACAGAAAATCAATCTTTCGGTTTTTTGGAATTGAAAAAAATGGAAGTATGGATTGGAGATAATAGTCTATGAAATAGTATTGTCTATGAAAGTACCCTCATTTGCGCGGTCTCAGTTCGTTAGTGTTTTGTCGCGCTTGTCTTAATTTATGGATGTGTTGGAAAGTCTAGACGTCTGTGTTCTGTTTTACAGTCTTTGTGTACTTTCTCAAACTTTCAGAGTTCTCTGTGCATTGTATTGTAAAGTTGTATGCGAGTCGTTTAAAATAAATTGGTGTCTCTACCGAATAAGTTTCAAATATTAGTACCAAAGATCACAATAGCTATTTATTCCTATGACATTATATATACAGTCACAGTTATACTTTATTACAATTGATTAATTTTAAGTAATATTAACAGTAGTTTATTTTTAGTTATTTTGCAGATTAGTTTGTACTTTGTTTTAATTGATATGTTATCTGAGATGACAACCCGCTGGTCGGTCTATTGTCTATGCACTGCTCATAGCTGGTTTTGTATCCAATGGAATTATATATTCGTCACTTTTTTAAAACCAATAACTCTTTGCTTAGGCGCTCGCATTGTTGCTTGTTGTTGATTTTAGTTACACATACCCGCATAAAGCTAATATTGCAAAATTAATACTGCATTCATAATGTGCGCTGTGTTGCTTATCGGCATAATGGGAAATGGATTTTATTTCAAAAAGGAATTTAATTTCAAAAAGAAAATCCATTCTTACCTTTTAGTCGGGTTAATAAATTATTGAATCATCACCTATGTGTATATATGTTTAATGTTTTGATATATTACAATATAATGTATGTATGTATATAATGTAAGTATGTTTATTTTATTTGAATAGAATAGAATATTCTTTTACTTGAATAGTTATTAGGTACTCTATTTTCGAGATCTGATTTTCTTTTCATTTGCTTTGGGACCGCATTCATGAATTTGTGCTATTTCCAAAGGTTGACTGGTAGAGAATGTTTTTAGCGTTAAGTCCGCCTTATGTACCCTTATGTAATTTTGTGGTCTATACAGTTAAAATAAATAAATGGTTTTTGTTGTTATTTTGCATTGGTTTCATCGCGACATTATAATGTTTCTATAATGTATTTAATACATATGGAAATGAATTTCACAGCTCGCTTATGAATCGAGTTCTAATGTGCAAGCTGGTATCTGGGTGGTCCCGCCCATAGGTGAGAACAATACTCAATATGCGGTTAATGCAGAAGCCTTTGCCGCAAATGGAAGTACTGCTTTGCTCTGTTGAGCATATCTAGTTTCTTCGACGCAATCTTGACCTTCCCCTCCAGATGACAAAGAAACTTAACATCGCTGGAGATTTCAACTCCAAGAATCTATAAGTACATGATTACGTTTTAGCACGATCGCATTAATTTTCTTTGCACACCTAGTAATATTATTTATAGATGTGATTCAGTCTGAATGATTGATATATAGGATATGCAACCAGATATTTTCTACTAGCTTCTACTCGTACCTCTAATGTTTTAGAGGTACGAGTAGAAGCTAGTAGAAAAACCGATATTTATAGAATCTGGCGTTTATATAATCTGAAATTTGTAGAATCTGGCATTTGTAGATGCTGGAATTCATAGAATCTGGCCTTTTAAACTCGTCTGACGTTTCCAGAATCTGACATTTGTCGACTAAACCAAATATTGGTTTTAGTAAAGTTTCATTGCAACCAGATGACCGGTAAACGAATGAATAGAGGACAAACCATCTAGTGAATTATCATTTGGGTGCGGTATTTGTGAGGTGGAGGTACTTCTCCGGTCGGGCAGCTTATCGTTTAATGCTGTATCCTTTCTTTCTTTATGTTACTATTTATCCATGTACTGTGTTCAAGCCGGACAAAGCCGCGGGTAGAAACCTTCCTGTAACTCTTTTGATGTACAAAACACTATATTTAACAGTACCTAATCTACAGATAAACATAAACATATACATAATATGTAATATAATAAATAAATAAATAAATATAGTCAGACAAATTACACAGCGCCATCTAGCCCCAAAGTAAGCGAAGCTTGTGTTATGGGTATGGTATAAATACATTTTTTTTGTAAATACATACTTATGATACATAGAAAACACCCAGACTAAGACAAACAGACATGTTCATGCACACAAATGTTTGTCCTATGTGGGAATCGAACCCACGAGCGTTGGTGTCGAAGCCGCGTCATTGACCGCTACGCCACCGAGTTCGTCGATATATATGTACTTGTATATTATACAAGTACATATATATGTACTTGTATAATATACAAGTACATATATATGTACATATATATGTACTTGTATATTATACAAGTACATATATATGCAAGAATATTACTTAAGTTGTATAGGCTATTCGGGGCAGACATCTGTCCTTCAAGATGAAGACGATTAAAGGCTTAACCCAAGACAAGCACTAAGATCCGGCCATTCATAAATAATCCCAGAGTATTACAGTGTAAACATCCATTACCTATAACTATACTGAATGAGTTTTATTTCTATTCAGGAGATTAATGGATAATGCAATGTAAGCATAGATTAGATCTAAAAATAGAGTTTCAAAAACTATTGATATGAATAGAGAAATAAGTGACTCATCACTATCTTTAGAATCAAAGCCTACCTACATTATTCATGCTGGATATACGCCATTCCCAATGCTTTCCACCATATGCGATCCTCTGCTTTCCGCTACCAAACTTTTTTGAGGTCGTCAGTCCATCTAGAGAGGGGGCGCACTACGCTTTGTCGCCCCATACGTTGCCTGCACTCTAGGATTTTTTTTCCCCCATCTGCCATCGCTGACTCGGCAGATGTTGCTAGCCCACTGCCATTTTAACTCGCTGACTCTGAGAGCTATATCGACTACTTTGGTTATCCGTCGAATTTCTTCCTTACCTACTGATTGGTGAAGATGTGTCAACTGGAGTATGGGGTTCCTCAAGAAAATCATGAAGTGGTTGTTACATACAGGGTTACGAGGACAGCTTACCGTCAGACAGGTCGTATGCTTGTTTGTCCATTCACGATGAAAAAAAAATACCTACATAATATACAATTCAAGCTGAACTAGCAATAACTACCAGTATATAATTCAATATAATGTTATTACTGTATGGCTCCAATAAAAGTCACCAATTTATATTTTCCCCAATTTTACGATCGCTTCGAACTACTGACAAATGTTTTATATTAATAGAAATAGATTGTACGGCAAGAAATGAAATTGTATATTTCTTTATTGTGTTTGTGTCTTAGCATTGTGGTTGCCAGGATTGAATATGCAACATATGCTCCAGAACCAACAAAAAGAGTGACATTACATGAACCAAAAAGTAGTGTTTTCGACGATGTTATAAATACTATAGATATGGCATACCAATACTAAATTAATCTTCAGAAACAATCGCTATCCTTATCATCTCTGCGCTTTAATATATTTTCTGGGTACGTAATCGGTGCAACGTTTGCGTACTTTTTGTTTTTCTTGTAAAATACGAAATTTACTTAAAATACGCGTTAACATCATATAATATTCTGTACTTTCGTAATACAGAAAACAGTATTTTTACCTATTTCAATCAATTATCAGAAACGTCAGAATCGTCGGCTTGCCTGTACGAATTAATTGCGAGGTAGGACAAATGGGTCACTTTCCGGGTGTACGTTTTTAACGCTTATGGCATATCTATAGTATCTATAATATCATTGAGTGTTTTTGATTTTTAATGCACTATCTTATCATTCGCTTTTCCGCTTAATCTTTCATTAATTGAGATCGGCGCAGTATTTTTTTTTTTTTTAATGTACTATCTTATTATCATTCGCTTTTCCGCTTGTCCTTTCATTAATTGAGATCGGCGCTGTATTATTTTTTTGTTCTTACTCTTCCATTCTTTTTTATCACCCGTCATCAGTCGACTCATTATCATCATCATTGACTTATTCTCTTCCTATTAATTGAGCTTGCCGCAGTATGTTTTTTCTTTGATTCATCCTTATCAGGCATCATATTTACAGTTACCCCTTTCTTACTCGTATTGCCTCACACAATCCACCCATCTTTTTTTTATCTTCCTCTCTTATTATACCCATTTACATTAAAATTCATCGTTCTCTTTATCACTGTATTTCATTCCTCACCCGTGCTAATTTCAAGCTTCGTCTAATATAATCATCAGTTGACTATACATATATAAAATCCACAGTTAACCCTTAATTACTCGCATAGCGGACATGCATTGACCATGCATGTCCGCATTAAAAAAATATGCACTTGGAGCGGCCCAAATTTCCCTGCGCCCCGCTAGTCTAAGGCATTGATCAGACAAAATAATAAAATCGTTGGGCCCGTGTTTCTATTCAATCAACTCAGTTTACGCTACGCCCAACGATTTTATTATTTTGTCTGATCAATGCCTTAAACTGATGAGAGAGAGGGGTATGATGACTGAAACCTCGGACCTTTTTATTTTGAAAGAGGTGCGCAGCGACGCGTCGTTCACCTCACGTGACTTCAGTTAGTTACGGTGTTACGAGATCAATCCAACTGAAAAAATTAAGCAATATCGATCGAAGAATGTGTTTGAATGAGTTTACTTACATCGAGTTCTTCCATGCATAAGGCACGTGAATTCGTCGGTCTTATCCTAACTGCTATCACTGACTTTCTCTATGACATCATTATCATCGTTCATCATTATCAGGCAGTATCAATGCATGGAGACTAAAACTTGACCAATGCGTCTTCGCCGCTAGGGCCTACGATGCAGAGACTTAAACACTGACTGTCGGTCGGGCTGGTTCACAAGATAAAAGTCGCATAGCGAGCTATGGAGAGAGCTATAATAAGCTCGAATTTTTTCTCAGGGATAGAATCTGGAACGAGGGAATCAGACGAAGAATTAAAGTTGCCGTACATAGCTCTCAAAATCAGCAAGCTGATGTAGCGTCCGCATGTCCGCAGATGTAGTGGGCCGACTACATCTGCGGAATCAGCGATACGTTAAATCAAGTTCTGTGAAAATATGCGTCGATCCTCCTCTCACCAATTTTTTAAATTCTGCCATTGAAATATACGCCTGTTTGATTAAAAAAAAATATTTCAGTCATCGACAAAACTTGTCGACTGGAGCCCGAGCGTGGACCATGTCGAGGCAATATAGAGATGTATTACTTCGATCCTGAGCATATGAATTGTAGCCGATTTAGATGGGGAGGGTGTCAGGGTAACGGCAATCGATTCGATAATGAAAAGGAATGCAACACGACATGTATGAGTCAACCGGATCAGAAACGTACGTTTTTTTTATTATTATTAGTGAATAGTAATCGACAGATCGTGAATTAAAGTTCCACCTAGGAGAGAGAGATGAATTTCTCCATTTTAAAATTTATAATACTCCGGCAAATTAACAATAAAAATAATTATTAATTTTATCATTTTCACTGAAATAATTCCATTGGTTATAAATAGGTAACATTCAAATATAACATGACAAGCTTCCTAAGGTTCCTAAACAAGCATACGACCCACCTGATGGTAAGACGTTACTGCACCGTATGACGCGTGCAACACCAGGGGCATCGCGCGCGCGTTGCCGATGTCCATGCTGAATTTCATTGAAATCGGTCCTGCTTTAGTCTTGAACAGGTAACAAAGAGTAAGGCACACTCTCGTTTTAAAATATTTTTAGGGTTTTATTTTTTATCTATGCTATCTATATGTAATGCTATACTTAACAAATTTTGTTACTAAACCATTTTAGTAATAGAAATTAACTGTGAGCCCTTCAATGCTACTTATATTAAAAATGAGACTTCCTTTTCTTAGTAGTTTCCATTTTATCCCCTAATGCAAAAGGGTGTCCTTTGACTTCCTTAGCATTATTAGCCCTGATTAAATTGGCCAATAATCGCTGGCCTAAACTTTTAACCTACAATTATTGCCTAGCTGATGTTCACACTATTATAGTTTGGCCTACAAATCGGAAGCCTTTTATTTAATAGAAAGGAAAGACGACCTCGGTGGTGGAATTACTACTATATAACTATATGGTTACTATAAGTATTGTTTCTGTATAGGTGGTTAGCAATGGCCACTTTGACTCTGAGGTTGTGGGTTTGATCCCCTCCTCCATCTAAAATTCAAACACACCACTGGATAGATCTTCATCTATCCAGTGATGTGTTTTTTTTTGTGTGCATGAACATATCTGTTTGTCTAGGAGTTTTCTAAGCATTATATATAATATGTATTTACAAAAAAAATATTTAATTACAATAAAAAAAATATATAAGTATTTAAGTACATGTATCAGTTGTCTAGTACCCATAGCTTTGCGCTTAATTTTTATATTTTGCTGTGTTTACACAGCGCCATCTAATACCAAATTAATAAATATTTCTGGACAATTTATTGTCTGTTTTTATACCAAATTAATAAATATTTCTGGTCAATTTATTGTTTGTATTTATTTATTTCTTTTTTAACTGCTAATAAAAGCTGGTCTATTTTTTTTTATTTATTCTTATTTTATATCTTTATTTCGTTACCTGTTACCTGCCAAAGTCACAATGATCTAAACCATACATTCTGATCGTTCTTGCATGCGTTTTGATCCTGCGATCAAAGAATTTATTACGATAAGTAAGGACTATAGAACATCGCTTCCGGGGGAGAGGAAAGCGCTGCCATTTTGAGATAATTTAGTGCATATAACGTATTCACGTACAACACACAATCGAGTCCATGAAACAGGCACTCCCATTTTTTGTGTGAGGGTTTCACAGTTTTTTATTTTATACTTTTAAATAAAGCATCTTACTTTTTAGTGCCTCGACCAAAATACTGCGAACTCGCTTTTGATTACGGTTACTGTTTTGGTGCTTTTGAGAGATATTACTATGACAAGAACTGGAAGGTTTGCAAAGAAACCATTTACTCTGGATGCGGTGGGAACAAAAATAATTTTTACAGCTTGGAAAATGTAAGTACGAATTGGAGAGTAGCTAGATTTACCACGCCCATGTCTAGTTTAAGTACACTATTAGGTACTTATACTGTGGTTTAAGAACATGGCGTTGTTTCTGTACATTAACCCCCTTTTTAGGGTTCCGTACCTCAAAAGGAAAAACGGAACACTTATAAGATCACTTTGTTGTCCGTCTGTCTGTCTGTCAAGACCCTCTAACTCGAGAATGCGGGGAGGTATCAAGCTGAAATTTGAACTGTATACTCAGGTCTATGGTTCCATGAGGTTGTAAAAAAATCAAACTGTTAAGTTTACGTAAAAAAAAGTTACGGCGGCTTATTGAGCAAAAAACGCATATTTCGACACATTCTCAAGGAAATCAAAACCTATAGGGTACTTCCCGTAGACCAAGAACTATGAAATTTGGCAAGTAACATCATTATAGACTACAAGTACAAGAATAAATCACAAAACTGTACATTTGTAATTAAATTTTAAAAAATAGGGGTCTATATTTTTTATAGAGGTCGAAATTTCAAATTGAAGCTACTACATTAAATGGGATATCATATGAAAGGGCTTGATGTGCACATTGCAAAATATATTTTATTTATTTTTTCCGACGCATTATTTCTTATTTATAATGAAAAATAAAAAATTTATAATGATCTTACATACGGAACCCTCGATGGGCGAGTCCGACTCGCACTTGATTTTTTTTTATACTACATCGGGTGGCAGAAAAACATACGGTCCGCCTGATGTGAAGCGGTTACCGTAGCCATATTAATACTCGTAATACAAAATATCGCTTGCGCGCCGCCACCCCCGCTGCCAACGCAGCATCTCCTTCCTTTCATTTCTTCTTTTCACACAGCCTTGGTGGGATTTAAACTCACGAGCTCTCGATTCATCTCATCGAGAGGTCGTGGATTCAAATCCCACCTAGGCGGGAGAGATGAATTTCTCCATTATTAAAATATTTATAATTTAACTTATTATCTTTTATTTTCAGTGTGAAAGTATATGCCGCTTCAATATACCTATATTAAGAACTAAACGGAAGAAGAAAGATGGAATTAAAAAGTATCTAGTCGTGAACCCATGGAATGCCACTAAACATCGTGGACTCTACCAACCTACCACACGGACCACAGTAGAAGAAATAAGATGGTACACCAGGCGAAACAATTCAGGATACAAATTTTTCTATTATAAAAACGACTGGTTGCCACGAACCAGACCGACATCTAATCCTATAATAAGCGAAAAGCATGTACGAGTATTTACTTAAATACATTTTTTGAAGTGAAAACTTCTTTATCGGTGTTGTGCACTTTTTGAGATGGGTAAAAAACATGTAAAAAAAAATCGGTTGTCTGTAAAGTCGGTTTACTGACTATAGTTGAACGTGACAACGTCATAAGAAAATACTGATGGATATTTGCATTTTTGAAAAGAAAATTTTAAAGGAACGCCTCAGAGCGAGGTAACGCCGCAAGAGTCATGTTTTTT
Source organism: Hypsopygia costalis (assembly GCA_937001555.2). Taxonomy (NCBI): domain Eukaryota; kingdom Metazoa; phylum Arthropoda; class Insecta; order Lepidoptera; family Pyralidae; genus Hypsopygia; species Hypsopygia costalis. Next base: position 4,023,355 of record OW443333.2, on the reverse strand, counting down.
CGTGCGTGCAGCCGGCTCCATCGAATTATAAGACGTTGTCACGTCAAAATGTTAAACTCGCGTCAGGACACGTGATCTGATCGAAAATTCGTAGGACTAGGAGTGTAAACCGCCGCCGGCGCGGCGTAGGTGAGGAAGTAATATCCCCCTTTCTTTCTACCGCGCGGCGAAAATGTATTTTTTTTATACTATGGCGGGTGGCAGACAAGCATACGGCCCGCCTGACGTCAAGCGGTTACCGGAGCCATATTAACGCTCGCAACATAAAATATCGCTCGCGCGCCGCCATCCCCGCTGTCAACGCAGCATCTCCTTTCCTTCTGATGACCTCACTCACTCGCAGGAACACAACAACCCTCAAGGGTATTATTATTTGGCAAAGTTTGTAGTTTCAGCGTTGTCCCTCTGCCTCCGTTATCGAGGTCGATGTATCTTCAGATGACGATAAAAAAAAACGCGGGGTAGATACCCCCGTGTTATTTTTTTACTGCACTGTACTGTACTGCATTGTACTATGTTATATTGTAAGAAATTATATGATATCTTGTAATAGACATGTGTAATACCCGACCGGCACTAAATTACTACCTCATCGATGCAAAATTCTCTACAATAAAATAAAACTCAGCAGTCTTCATTCCATAGACTGAGCATTCGTGGAATAACGCGTCTAAAATTCCAACGTCTGAGGATAAATTTCCTGCTCGCCTGTAGCCGTGTGCTAGGATCGCCAACTATCTAAAACCAAAAGATTTTAAACTTATATTTCGATTTCTATTTAGACTTTTATTTTAAGGACGAAACTCTTGGTACCTATTTATTTATCTAGACACGCGGCAGCGTGTCAAGCCAAGTTCAAGCAAAGGAACTGGCTAGCCAGCGCCGAGTGTAATATTACATGAACCACTTGGTGCCACATTTGACTCAAAACCTCTTTAACGTAAACACATAAAACTACGTGTGTTTAATTATATCCACAAGGACATCTAGAAGCCAAAAATTTCATGAAGCTAGCTCAAACGGTTATAAAGATATGAAGGTCAAAAAGTCGTAAATTTTAGCACTGACTGACTGACATATTATAGTACCTAAACCTAACCTACTTCCAGATGACCTAGAAGGATGAAATTTGGAATCCAGCTCGGTAATTGTGTGTAAGCGTAGGAAAAAATCTAAAAATAAAAAAAGTTAAAAAATAGGGGGGTCCCCATACATTTTTTTTTTATTATAGCGTTGGAACCGTTACAAGCAGATATTTGAAACTATCCCAATATATGTATATATATTGGGATAATAATGTATATAATATTTGCTATATAACAGAAATATAAAGATAAAGTTAAGTCAAAAAATAAGTGGTGTCCCCATACAAAAAACTTGTAATACGCGCTAAACAACCGGCCAACGGTGTGTCTTCGGCGGCGCGCGGCACCACATAATTATACACAGAACAGAAGTAAATCTACATAAAAGCGCTCCCGAGCAACACATAAACATAGAGCTAGATATGGCTCGCTAGAGATATGGCTCGCTGATGTGAAGTTACCGTAGCCATATTAACATTCGCATCATAAAATATCGATCGTGTGCCGCCACCCCGCTGCCAACGCAGCACCTACTTCCGTTCTGGTGACCCCACTCACTCGCAGAAAAACAACAACCCTCGAGGGAATGGTTATTTGTGAGGTATTCTTTGAGGTAGAGGTACATTCCCCAGTCGGGTAGCTTACAATTACGTTCCCTACTAAAGTGAGGTACTCACCTCACTTTTCACCAGAGCTTCGTTTGTCAGTCAGCAGAGTGCACCGCGTGCAGGTGAAGTTGGCTTTGGGTTTAAAGATGTTGTTGAACCACTTACACCCCAAAATGTATGCATGTAAACGTATGTTGAATGGACACTTCGCGTACGGACACACAGCGCGTTCTTAGGTAATGCATATTACATGCAACAAATATTTTAAAAATAAATAAATATACAACACTATTATTTCATTCTATTAAATCAATTTAATAGAATATTATTAAATTTATTTATCACTGAGGCCACTTGGTCTACAACGGTCAATGCAATTTTCATAAATTTGACATACAAAGACAAAATCTAATCGCGAAGTTATTTCATTTCATATATTACGATGTTGGCGCGTTTTTAATCGCTTCCGACATTTGATTGAAGATGACATCAGAACTGAAAAGTAATATAAACATACGTTTAGAATAGGATGCTTGCAAAACCAGGAGCAGGACTAGTCTCTCACTACCTCTACACACTCTTTTTGAAGACGTAATGCGCTCGGGAGCTTTCCACGTGCCCGAGTTTTTTGCGTAATATATTTGGAGGAATAAAGATATTTTGTTTTTATTTGAAAAAATAATCATGATTATAATTATATTCTCCACTATTTTTATTTGTCTGGACGGGGGACCACCACATATGTCCACCACTGTGTCTCCTGTGTAACAGCGGCGTCCTCCAAAAAAGGCAATGAACAGTGAAGTCTATGCAGTTCCGGGGGTAAAACTACGGCTGCCTTGGAACTCACAACGAATTTAATCAGAAGAAATCAGTAGGAGAAGCTTTTGGAATTTGACTTCCCCACTTAGTAATGTGAGAGACAGAAATATGGCAAGTAATGCATTAAAAGCCTAAAGAGATGGCTAGAAGCCACTAATAATAAAAAATATTTCTAATATCTGATTTCTTTGAACATTGGGATTCAAGCATTGCCCGCGGCACGTATGAGCCTGAGAGCAAAGTGCTGCGAATATCTCCCGCGATTCGACTCATATGACCGCGTGGGCGGTGGAGCCATGGCAGATGGAGCGTTTGCTATGCAAACGTTACGATCCTTGACAATCCCATACATGTACTAAAATTGTACAAGGTAAGTTCTTCCATACCATCCACTACTGACAGTCTTCATTAAGTTGAACACGTATTTTGGCAATATATCGGGGTCCATGAATCTGGCGTTAAAGAGAGTCCCCTGGCAGAAGCAGTATAATAACTCTGGCAGCGGAATATTCTCTGGTATTATTTTCTTCTCGTATAATATTGTTGAGTATAACTGAAAAAAGGTAGTGTTAACATAAGCTGTTGATACCAATAGATGCGTCCTAGCTACCTCAATTGTGGCAAAAAAAAAACAAGGCAATTATTCAGCATTCACTTTGTCTGGCGTCATTTACCGTGGCGGCAAGATGTCAGCCGTTTATCAAAAACAAATATTGAAAAGTTGTAGATATACGCTAAATTGCCTTTCTGTGCGTGCACGTTCTTTTCCTTTCTTAGTATATATATCTTGATTAAGCGTGTGCGTAGGTATGTATAGTATAGTTTGGAGTAAGCCGTGATATTCGCCTATGGGCCATAGGCGAATATCACGGCTTACTCCAAACTATACTATATCTCCATCATTATACTAATAATCCGGGATCCCTGAGCCGCCAGACGTCACTTATTTTCTGATGAACAAAATGGGCATGATTGAATAGTGTACGATCGTACGATGATACGATCATAGTACACCGTAACACTACTCAATCAATCAAATTTTATTCATCAGAAAATAAATGATGTCTGGCGGTCCTGGGATCTTCCTCTATAAGTACAAATTTGATAGTGAGTTTTTAGATACAACGTCAAGTGTTATAATAATATACAGTCCATCTTATTGAAAGGATGACCATAGCATAGCTAGCGATATAAAGTATAGGCGCGCGTACCGCTATCCCTTGCTGCCATCGTAGGTTGCTGAGAATGTCCTTCCTGATAACCTCACCCATTCATAAATATATCCACAAATAAATAAATAATACCTAAATAAATATTGTCAGACAAATTACACTGCGCCATCTAGCCCCAAAGTAAGCGAAGCTTGTGTTATGGGTACTAGACAACTGATAAACATACGTAAATGCATTTTTTTTTGTAAATACATAATTATGATACATAGAAAACACCCAGACTAAGACAAACAGACATGTTCATGCACACAAATGTTTGTCCTATGTGGGAATCGAACCCACGAGCGTTGGTGTCGAAGCCGCGTCATTGACCGCTACGCCACCGAGCTCGTCAAATATTTAATAAGTTGTTATTTAACAGTGATCTTCTACGAAGTGGAGGTACTTTCCTAATCGGACAGCTTATATTAATTACAAGGTACCTGCCCGGGAACCTCTACCATGCCAAGTTGGTGAGATCATCTAGAAGGAAGCCTGCTGTCTGCCAGAGAAAGCTGGTAGATAAAGCCAAAGAACAAGGACATATCCTTGTTCTTTTTTTTTCATATTTGAGTCGCTAGTGTATTTGAGTCCTTACACTTTTATTATTATGATAAAAAAAAGTGTAAGGACTCAAATACACTAGCGGCATTGTTGTCATTAGATAATAGTCGTTAAGCCAAGTCAGTCAGCCTTAAAAACACTGGTCTCCGCCAATCCGCAGTTGAGCAGCGTGGTGCATGCTCTAGGGTCCGTTCACACAAACCGGCTCGGAGAGCAGATTTTGGATCCATTTAAAATAGAGTTTTGTGTCATTGGCATAAGGTTTACTTTAAAAATCCACATTGGCTCTCGTGCATTTTCATATAACAAAGAAGTGAATTTAAAAAATAAACCTTATGCCAATGACCCACAACTCTGTCTTAAATGTCACCAAAATCTGCTCTCCTCTATGAGCCGTTCTGTGCGAACAGAGCCCTAACCTCCTTCCTTTAAAGGGAGACTAGTATCCTAGCAGTGGAATAATGGGGCTGGCGATGATTTTATTTTTATTTCATTGAAACAGTTACCTTCATAGCACCAGTCAAGGCTCCTATAGATATTCCAAGAGATGGGTTGAAAATAATAGAAAGACCAGCGAGGTATCCTGCCGGTAAAGCATATAACGCCGAGTCAATTCCTCTCTTACGACATAAGTAGCATATCACAGCCTGCAATAACAGATAATAATTATTGTTGATGCTGTTGATTCTTGGCACTTGGTATTGTTAACATTTTGTTCACCGCTTCACATGTGGGAGTGTAGGCCAAATCCTCCTTTGGTCTAGGATGGACAAGAGAGGCTCGTGCTCCTGTAGTGGAGACTAAAATGGACCTGATGATGAAGGCCACTTGACTGACTTTATACGGGTAATATGGCACGTATCTATAAATTAATTAAATAAAATTAAACGAGTCACTCACGTCTTTTTGTCAGGAAAGCCGACTAGTTTCGATCTCAAAAGGAGACCTTCATCATGGCGAATGTCTGGACATTCGCAATATGAAGGTAATGCGCGCGCCGCCCGACTGGAAAGGGTGGTGGGGGGTTGGTGCGTCGATTGGTGGAGCGCTGCCGCTGCTGCTGTGTTTAATTTTATTTAATTAATTTAGTATGTCTCACGTGAGTTTTAATAATATTACGTATATATAACTTAAAAAAATATTCCTTGACAAATTTCACAGCGCCATCTAGTCCCAAACTAAGCAAAACTTGTACTATAGGTACTAGATAACTGATATATGTACATAAATACATTTTTTTTTAATAAATACATAGAAAACACCCAGACCATGACAAACAGACAAGTTCATGCACACAAATATTTGTCATGTGCAGGGATCGAACCCGCGACCTCGGTGTCAAAGTGGCCATTGCTACTCATTCGACCACCGGGCTCGTCACTTACCGGTTCAAAAAAAATCCAATTATTTTTTTTTCCAAACGTTTGACCTTCACCTACAAGTAGTACCCGTAAAGCATAAAATTAAGTCGTACTCTGTAAATACCGATATAACTGCTGAAGAACAGCGCCATCTTGAAATGCCTCGCTGTTATGTAAGAAATAGCCTTCATTGGAGTCTTGATCTTCGGTATAAGTAGTCTAGCTAAACTGATTGCTAAGCCAATGCCGAAATAATTAGCGGAACCCTGAAATGAAGTGAAGTATCAATTTGTGTACTTTACTTAAACACTTGATTTAACTAAAGTAAACTTAAACACTCAAAGCTCTCACGGTATGCTGCTTTAGTAATATTTTTTTCAAAAAAAAAAACCGACTCCAAACATTAGTCTACATTTACGTATGTACAGGCTGATGATGATGATGATGAAAAAAAATATGGGACCTATCTGGAAGTACACTCTTTGAAATAAAAAATGTTTTTTTTCAAATCGGTTTATAAATGACGGAGTAATTACACTGTTAGGTTTGTTATTAGTTTGGTAGATACGGGTTGATGATAATGATGATGAAAAAAAATATGCGACCAATCTGTAGATACAGATTGGTCGCATATTTTTTTCAGATCAGGTGATCTGATGTATACTCTTTCAAACAAAAAAAGTTTTTTTCAAATCGGTTTATAAATCACCGAGTAATTAAGTAATAAACATTAAATAAAAAATACAGCCGAATTGAGAACCTCCTCCTATTTTGGAATCAGTTAAAAAGTACGAGTAGGTACGAAACTTGAGATATATAAGCCCATCCATTGACAGGCTACGGTCGACGTTGCTTAACTTGCGAATTCGAATACTGACTCGCGCAAAAATGTCATCGAGGTCCTCACATCCACATCTGATACAGTATGTTTTGACAATACCTTAATTATGAACGTGACACATGATCCTTCGTGTGGGCACACATTCCTGGAGTCGTCTGATTTACGTCTTACTTTTTCTGGGCTAAAAATCCTGAAATACGACCAAATAGTCTCATTTAAATACTAAACGTCACCAGATATTTTTACTTTTGTGACATGATAATGTCTTTTCTGGGCTAAAATCCTGAAATACGACCAAATAGTCTCATTTAAATACTAAACGTCACCACATATTTTTACTTTTGTGACATGATAACGTCTTTTCTGGGCTAAAATCCTGAAATACGACCAAATAGTCTCATTTAAATACTAAACGTCACCACATATTTTTACTTTTGTGACATGATAACGTCTTTTCTGGGCTAAAAATCCTGAAATACGGCCAAATAGTCTCATCAATTTTTTTTTTTTATACTATGTTGGGTGGCAGACAAACATACGGCCCGCCTGATGTAAAGCGGTTACCGTAACCGTAGTAACGCTCGCAACATAATATATCACTTGCGCGCCGCCACCGTCGCTGCCAACGCAGCATCTCCTTCTTTTCTGGTGACCTCACTCACTCGCAGGATCACAACAACCCTCAAGGGAATTGTTATTTGGCTGCGGTATTGTGTGAGGTGGAGGTACATTCCCCAGTCGGGTAGCTCACAATTACGCGCCCTACCTCTCTTTTCGCCAGAGCTTCGTTTGCTATTCAGCAGGGTGCACCACGAGCAGGTGAAGTTGGCTTTGGTTCAAAGATGTTGATAAACCACTTACACCCCAAATATAAATACTAAAGGTCACCACATATTTTTACTTTTTTGACATGATAACGTCTTATAAATCGATGAACGCCGGCTGCACGCACGAAAAAGCATGACTCATTGTCGCGTTCCGCCTGAGCCGAGCATGCAAGCGAAAGCGCGGAACAAGCGATAGAGAGGCACGATCAGTCTAAGCGTACGGATTGGCATCTATCGCTCTTCCACTCCATCGGCCGATGTTTTCTTATGACGTTATCACGTAAAATTATCGTCCGTAAACCGACTCTACAGACAACCAGTTTTTTTTGTATTCAATTCTTAATTGATTTTATAGAAATGCCTACATTACTCAAATTATCGGTATTAATAACTTAATTGTATGTATACAAATAATATGAGAAGTTAAGTTCAAATTACATATAATTGCTTTAGAGTTAAGCAGAGCCGTAATAATAGTACTTAGACTGGCTCGATCTTTGACAAACGCTTCTTAAACGTTACTTAGTATAATTAGCCCGTTGCTATAACGTTACCACATTCCACGGTCTACCGAATGTATTGAACATTCGGTAGACCGTGGAATGTGGTTCGGTTTGTAGGTCGTCTTTGAAGAACCCTGTGCATGAAGGACTATGTGTCAAATTATAACAAAAGGAGAAAAGTGAATTCGACAGGATTTTTGAAGTGTAAACTTCTTTAGCGGCGTTGTGTACTTTTTGGGTTGTGTAAAAAATGTTAAACTCGCAAAAGGACACGCGGCCTGATCGAAAATTCGTAAGACGGAGGAAGAGTAGACTGCCGGCGCGGCGTAGGAGAGGAAGTGATATCCCCTTTCTTTCTACCGCGCGGCGAAAATGTATGCTTGCTCCTGCTGTTAATTTTTTAGGACTAGTGGCTTTACGTGCCTTCGTCACGGAGAAGCTCAAGATAAATAAACCTAACAATGGATAGGCTACAGTTAACATTGCTTAACTTGCGTGATCGATTAGACTAACACGCCCAACGACGCCATCGTGCTCTTTAGTTAATTCACATAGCGTATTCAGTCCTCTTATTATTTTGCCAGAAGGCTAATAGGCTATTTGACAATGTTCAAAAATTGTATAAATTATTTAACAATATCGTAAAATACACAAAGCTATAAATATTTGCAAACTTTCATTCTGATATCTTCAGTCAGACTTTTTAGGGTCGATAAAAGTTTGGCGGGAAAGTCCATTTTAAAAGTATGAAATTATTAAAAAATAATATTTCCATTGGAGAAGCAACAAATAATGTTATAAATTTTATTATGATACTAATTACATAAACGTAACATATAACATAGCTATCGTACAAATTTCTGATTTGATGCTTAAAAAATACAAACCTGTGACGTCATAATTCGGTAGTCTTTTTTAGGGAGCGTTTTCGGGATAGTCTAAAAATTGTGATATTCAAATTAACATATGTCGAGAGATTTTTGTGCTATCGAAGAAATTATTTCACCTATGGTTATATTATGAAGACGTCCCTACATATCAAATCGAAAAAAATGTTAGTCAAATAGCCTATTCTCGTAATTATTTTACTATCGCAATATGAAAGTACAAAATTATATAATTGATTTCAGTAATTAATTATTATCAATTTTTAATTCTGTCAAAAAAAACATTCATAACTTGTTTAATTTTCGATCATATTTCGAGATAATGCCATTAAAATTAAACTTTGAAGTTTCATATTGTGATACGGCCGTGTGGTTTCCGGCAGACTAGAATAGAATCACTCCGTCTCTCCCCGTGGATGTCGTACAAGGCGACTAAGGGACATACATTATCAAACATCGATCAGGCCTCCCCAACCCGTCTGGCTAGCGTGGGGAGTGTAGTCCAAATTCTCCTTCTGTCTGACGAGACGGACTCGAGAGGGTCGTGCTCCTGTAGTGGAGACTAAAATGACTCGAGAACTGATCGTCGAATCGATCGAAAAATCGAGACTGGATCGGAACTGAATTTTGACTATATTTCAATTACGAGAATTGCCACTCAGATTTATCCTCGACGAGCACGGTGGTCGAATGGTTAGCAATGGCCACTTTGACTCCGAGGTCATGGGTTTGATTCCCGCACATGACAAACATTTGTGTTCATGAACATGTCTGTTTGTCAATAATTCGTTTGTCGTAAACTGCATCCGCTACTACAATAAGTTGCCGGAGTCGGTCCTGATTTTACCCGACACTAAATTCAAACAGCTTATTAAGACCACCTTATGTAAAAAGGCTTACTACAGGACCGACGATTACCTTAATGATAAAAATGTATGGCAAATTCTCGGCACAGGATGTGAAGCACAGGCGTCTTATCTTTACAAGTAGTATTGTGGATATACATATTTAGACTTTATACAATATGTATATACACTCTATACTATGATTTTTTATATTTTTATTTTTTTTACTATTTTATTTTACTTGTTTTTTTATTTTTTATTATCTCTCTTATTTTGGTTGACATATCATTTTTTTTATTGTACATTGACATTATTTTTATTGTATTATGATAATATTGTATGGCTATTTAAAAAAAAAAGACCTATATTGACAGAGTTTCTTTCGGCATTTCTTCTCGTCAATGGTCATTCCGAAATGCTGGTAGATAAAAAATATACCTAATTGTAAAAGACGTGTCTAAGTGCCCGCGAGGGCCCACAGAATAAAGAATTTTGACTTTGACTTTGACTTGGTCTGGGTATTTTCTATGTACTAGAATTATATATTAAAAAAAAAGAATGTATTTAAGTACATTTATCAGTTGTCTAGTACCCATAACACAACCTTTGCGCTTAATTTGGGACTAGATGGCGCTGTGTAAATTGTCCAGAAATATTTATTTATTATTAATATTATTTATTATCTATAAACTATTAATACAAACCAAAATAACTGTGTTTTTCTATTTCTCTCTCCTTCTAGCCGCATGAGGTAAAAAAGTAGAGAGCTGCCAATCATAAAGAGTAAAGCCTGCTTAGATTTTGTGATTACCAAATAACCAGCTCTATTTAGTGCACGCAGATAATATTCGACGAGCTGAAAAGAAAAACGAAAGAAAAAATATCATACAAGGCAATCACATCCCTACAAATTATTCTTACAAATTTTTAATTAGTACGACAAACACAGTGGTCGCATGGTTAGGAATGACTAATGGACACGAAGTCACGGGTTTGATCCCCGCACAAGACAAACATTTGTGAGTATTAACGTGTCTGTTTGTTTTGGCCTGGGTAATTTCTATGTATTATAATTATTTTATCTAATCACATACTGAAATTTAGAGATTAAAAAAGTAAACACAGAATCTTAATGTCAGTCTTTTACGCACAAGACATCAAAATAAATTTAAAAAGTTACTTTTCGATATAGCTCTTCTATGGACAACTGTATCGAAAAATAACTTTTTCTCCATTTCGATACAGCTTCAGCCCTGGATACAGGTATTTTAAACAGGTTGCAATGCAAATGCATTGCAACGTTGCAAAATTTTTCTACATAATCTGTGAACGCGACGCCGCGCGGCGCGTCACGCATGCGTACCAAGCCTGCTCCATCTGCAAATGATTTATAAGTAAGAAATGAAGCTGTTAAATTAACTTCATGGTTTTATTTAAAATATTATTATCATCTATTTCATGTGATTAAATAAAGTAGTGTATGAAACTGCACATAATCAGGTCTTAAAATACTCGTGTGGTCTATTATCACATTCGCCTTCGGCTCATGTGATAAACTCACACTCGTGTTTTAAGAACCCTTATTATGCAACAATTTCATAAACTACTATAATTACATTTAACACTTGTCTTGTACCCATAGTACAAGCTTTGCGGTTAATTTGGGACTAGATGGCGCTGTGTAAATTCTCCAGAAATAGTTATTTTATTGTAAATAAGTTTGAACAGTGGCAATTATAAGAGGATTGTAATGTAAAAATACTGTTACGAGATACGATTCAAAGCACAATTTCGTTCAAAGACATTTCATTGAAAAACACATTGGAACTTCTAATGGAAAACTTGCTAATTATTTGACTATTCATTGATTGCACTTAATTCTCTCTTTCTAATATTTCGTCCGAACGCTATCCCAAACTAAACTCACTTATAGGGACGATATCCTACATAAACCGACCAAAGATTCACTAGAATTTTCAGGAATATATCTTGAGAACAATGTTAGTCAGATATAAATAAATAAATATTCCTGGACAAATTATACACGTCTGTCTAGTCCCAAACTAAGCAAAGCTTGTACTATGGGTACTAGATAACTGGTATAATACTAAAATACATTTTTATTTTGTAAATACCTACATACATAATACTTAGAAAACATCCTAACCGGAACAACAGATATGTACCTACATGCACACAAATATTTGACTAGTGCGGGGATCGAACCGACCTCGGAGTAAAAGTGGCTATTGCAAACCAATTGAACACTGAGCTGCTCATATTAGATATTGATCATCATCATCATTCCAGCGAAAGGACTTCCACTGCAGAACAATCCCCTATAATTACTGTACCGTATTGGCTTTCGGCGATATTTATTACTTATTGCCGATTGTCGGACAGATTGTCGGGACATTTAGTGGTGGACTGTCGGGTCCACGGAAGCCAGTCCAGAAATTTTCGCCTTATCAGCCATCAGTTCTCCGTGCTATGTGGCCTGCCCACTGCCACTTTAGCCTACTGAATCTTAAAGCTATGTCTTAGATTGATTTTATTGACAGTTCATCAATTCCACCTTCAATTCAGTCTTCATACATTTTTCAGCCATTTTTAAAAGTGCCAACAAAAAAAAAGTTCATATCACTAGAGCTACCTAGCTATATAGAGTAATAATTAGTATGGCATCAAAACTGTATATTACTTTCATTTTCCGAAGAATAATTTATTCTCTATTTGTCAATGAAAATAGTGATTTCTCGAACATCATTATCAGGTTACAGAGTAATCGCATAGATTTGGTGCCATACTATTGCACCATATGATTAGTTGCTCAATAATACTATTAAGTACTACTATTTATATTAGTACCATTGCTCAATATGCCCATTTTTTTTTTGGTCGGCAATTTAAAAAAGGAACAATACTTTCTCTCTTTTTCTATGACGTTCTTCCAACATTCGTGAATAGTGCCGCTAAGAAGAATTCTCATAGCATTTTTTTAGAAGATCCCAGAACATTGACTCTAGTGTTAATCCAATCCAGATTTTTCAGGTTTCGATAAACACGTTATGCTAGAAATGCTTATTAACTAAAATACCTATAATTCCTTTTACCTAAATATTTGACATAACTCGAAGGACGTACCAATGCAAAATTTATGAGAAATAAGTAAGCAATTGACATACCAAATTGAAGAATAAATTGATGACTAATCCTCTTCTACAGGGAGGCTCCAAATATATAAACAGCCCATTCAAAACGAAAGGAAGCAAAAGAAATTGGTGGTACCAAATTTTATTACCAAACATTTTTCTGAAAAGAAAAACACATTTATTAATAGATTCATTGTCGTCGAATTGCTCATTGAAGAAGCCAAATTCCTTGAAATATCGATAAAAATAAACTAAGAATGTCTTATACTGATATCAAATTGTCGAGATGAAAATTTCCTAGCAGATCATACATATTAAAAGAAGGAGATGCTGCGTTGGCAGCGGGGGTGGCGGCGCGCAAGTGATATATTATGTTGCGAGCGTTAATACGGTTACGGTAACCGCTTCACATCAGGCGAGCCATATGCTTGTCTGCCACCCGACGTAGTATAAAAAAAAAAAACTAATATCACACCGCGGCCACTTAACACAAATATTGCGTCGTTTACTACTACATAAATAATGACGTCTGTGCACAGCCTGATTAAGCGTGTGTGCTTATTCAGTATGTATGAACGTACTGTTTCAGATTTGTTTCAGAGGGTAGATGAGGTCGACAAGAGAGAGCAGCAGGGAGTGGCCATACTGTACGTAGTACTATTACAAATACTGTGCTAATATGGTAAAGAGGTAAAGTTCGTGAGTTTGTGAGGTTGTAGGGGGTAATCTCTGGATCTACTGAACCGATTTAGGTTCTTTTACCAATAGAAAGTCACGTTATTTTTAAGTGCCATAGGCTATAATTTATTAATCTGAAAAATAATGACGAGCTCGGTGGCGTAGCGGTCAATGACGTGGCTTCGACACCAACGCTCGTGGGTTCGATTCTCACACAGGACAAACATTTGTGTGCATGAACATGTCAGTTTGTCTTGGTCTGGGTGTTCTCTATGTATCATAAGTATGTATTTACAAAATAAAAATGTATTTACGTATGTTTATCATTTGTCTAGTACCCATAACACAAGCTTCGCTTACTTTGGGGCTAGATGGTGCTGTATAATTCGTCTGACAATATTTATTTATTTATTTATAAAAAATAAACTTTTTCGTAAAAATGTTTAATTCCCAACAAAGTTGACACGGGTCAGCTAATCGCGTATAAAAGTAACATAATTGTGTAATGTGTGAAAAAGTGCCACCTACTTATTGTGTACTAGCAAAGTACCCGTGCTTCGCTACGGGAACACTCCTGATTTGCGTCTATTTTTGTTTCGTATTGACCATTATCACAAACATACACCATTTAGGTTAAGACGTCCCGGTAAACAATATTTTTGGCATTCGTACCAGGAGCCAAAATTGCAATGCTTCCAGGAGAACTTACTCCTGAGCAAACTACATACAACTGATCATGAGAGAAGCTGTCCTGTCTCAAGTCAACCCCAGCGACCTTTAGAGACTGCCCCTGAGCTTTGTTAATGGTCATAGCGAAACACCTTTATGGGAAATTGAAGTGAAGTTTCTTAAATTGAACTGGGTGGTCTTATCGAATAATGGGAATGCGGGTTATCAAGAGAGATTCCTCAACAGCGCATCGTTTACTGTCCTCACTCAACAACTCATCATTCCAGTTGTTTAATACGTGAACAATGGTGGCACGAACCTCCTGATGATACACCTCCGTTCCATGCAAGTGGTAGGAGATGGAGCGGAACAGGCCAGCTCCATCACCTTCCAAAGCGATAATGGTATGGGGCATCATCACACCTTCCACAAATATAAATTTAGTGAATCTTGACCTCAATGTTTGAAAAATACCGAAATTTTTATATTAAGTAGGTATATCCCATAAAGTCGGTACTTAGAATAGGTTTTTCAATTAGTTTTCGACACCAGATGTAGCTTCATTTGAAGGACGCAGTTTTTTTTACGCCCTACGCGCGCGATTGATTACCTCCGGGGGTAACTACTGGAATGAGGTGAGCGATAAACCGTCATGGATAACCCCATGGTATGAAATAATCTGTCGTATATACCATTTCCTTAATAACGAAACCATAGCGCGCTGTACAAATGCTAGGTATAGCGCCATCTAGTGATAAGTTAATTCAAATATAAATATAACATTTTTTGACATTTCTTGGCTGGGCGCTGGTCAAAATATATTAAATAAAAAGAAGTTAATCAGTTACCCATAAACATCCCCTTTTTTTATAAACAACTATTCCACCAAGTCTCAAAATCGTAGGTGAATCGTTTTCCAAGAGGGTTTTTTTTTCAATCCCCTATTTTAACCTCTTAGGAGAGAAATTTCGGAAAATCCCGTCTTAGTGCGCGCTTACATTGTATAAGGAACACATATCCAAAGTTTCAGGTTTCTAGCTTCAGGGGTCTGGGCTGTGCGTTGATTAGTGAGTCAGTCAGTCAAGTCAGTGAGGACAAAGCCTTTTACTATCTAGCTTTTGCCTGCGGCTTCGCTCGCGTGAAGTTCGCGCTTTTTAGATTATCCAAGTCAAGTCTAACACGCAACGCAACCACCCTCATGTAGCACCTATAATTGTACTAAATACGGATGCAAGAACTTTCCAGATAACTACTACTACACCCGTCCCGTCCTCGCCGCGCCGGCCGCCCGCGATATTATAAGCACTGATTGACGCCAAATACAAATTTAAAAACCTATTAGGATAACACTTCAGTCAACACACAAGTCTCATTCCATCGGCTTAAAAAAGTTAAATCAAAGTTTAAAAAAATTACATGACTGACTGACTCACTAATCAACGCACAGCCCAAGTCAGGTCACGTTAGCCACGTTGAATTTGAAAATCGTTGTTGTTTTCGTAATCAGCGACCCGATAAAATATAAAAACAATAATATCCTTCATGAGTTTTTGACCCCATTTTACTCCTTGGTTTTGGGTTGAATTTCGAAAAATTCTGAAACATGTGTTCACTCATTTATCTATAGTCAAACTAATCTCGTTTCCCTACACAAATTTTGGACCTCCGTTTCACCCTTTTAGGGGAAAAATTTGAAAAATTATTTTAAGTTATTTCGTGTCCATTATGTTATATTTTCAAATCGATGCGATTTTCGTAATTGACGTCCCAGAAAACCATAGAATCAACTCCCATATTGATATTATGACATTTCAACCCCATCGCACCCCCATAGGGGGATGATGATGATGGGGGGGGGGGATTTTATGTCACGTCGGCTATGTTGGATTATAATATAGTTGTTGTTTTCGTAATCAGCGACCCGATAAACCATTAAAACAATACCCATGACGATTTTCAGACTTTTTCACTCCATTTTACCCCTTTAGGGGTTGAATTTTGAAAAATCCTGAAACACGTGTTTACTCATTTATCTATAGACGTACTCGTGTAAAGTTTCGAATAAAATAGTCCAAGTAATTTTGTTTCCCCATACAAACTTTGGACCCCCGTTTCACCCCCTTAGGGGATGAATTTTGAAAAATCCTTTCTTAGTGCACCCCTAGACGTCATAAGGAACCTACTTGCCAAATTTGGTATCTCTAGACCCAGCGGTTTGGGCTGTGCGTTGATTAGTCAGTCAGTCAGTCAGTCAGTCAGTCAGTGAGGACAAAGCCTTTTATTATTATAGATTTCAGAAATTGGATATTTGCATTCCAGTTAAATTACCAATTCATATATGAAGCTGTACTTCATTGGCAATAGGAATTTTAGGCTACTCGATCAAAAAGAGATGTTGCTTCGCATCCCTTGGACCGATCAAGGCACCAACCTTTCGATCCTAAAGGAACTCAGGCTCCACACGTAGTAGCGCCACTAGGCACCGTGCCTCCACAAAATACTTCAGTACTTCCGACACATAGCGCGCCGGGGTACAGATAACACGGAGAAGCTTATAATAACTGCCGATGTGGATGGCAAGCGACCGAGAGGACGAAGCCCTATAAATATTCTTGGAGAAATTACACAAGGCCATTTCAGAGGTTCGTCATAATTGATAAAGATTTAACCTCACGACCGTCACAGAATAAGAAATAGTGCTACGTACTACCACAGTATAAGTAATAGTGGTATTACCGTCTACTCGTCTCTAAAAGGAGGCAGAACATTTGTCGTCAGCCATTACTCATCCCATTGCTGGGGCACGGGTCTCTCCTCAATTGAAGGCGTTTAGACTTTAAACCTGTAAGCTGTAAATTTTAGAGCATACTCCACAGCGCTGCTTAACTGCGGCTTGGCGGAGGCCAGTGTTTTCAAGCCGCCTAAAGGCCACCGACTTGGTTTAATGACAACAGCCGGGAGCGACGGCTTAACGTCCATCTGAAGCACGGAGGAGCTCATGATAATATAAACCGATCCATGGACAGATGTTGCTTAACTAGCGTAATCAATTAGACTGACACGCGCAACGGCACCATCGAACTCCTCAGGCAGAACATTATCGAAGGTATAGATTTTAAACTACTTGTAGTTCATACTACGACACAAAGAATATTAACGTGCACAATTATCATCATCATCATCATCAGCCTGTAAGCCTGTATCTACATACTGCTAGATATAAGCCTTCCCCAATGCTTTCCACTAGATACGATCCTCCGCTTCCGCATCCAGCCGCTCCCAGCCGCGGCAGATGTGACCGGCCCATTGTCACTTCAGCTTGCAAATTCTGAAGGCTATGTCGACAACTTTAGTTCTCCATCGAATTTCTTCGTTCTGGATTCGATCCCGCAGAGAAACCCTGAGCATAGCCCTCTCCATCGCTCGCTGCGCGACCTTTAGCCTGTGTACCAGTCCGATGGTCAGTGTCCAAGTATTTGCACGTGCGCAATGTATTACCTAAATATGCAACCCAAAGTTATGAGGCTGCCAGCGACTCCGGCACCGAGGAGTGTGGATCTCACGTAATACTCTCCCATTTTCAGCCACATTTCTTTTTTACGTAAACTTTTTGCATTCATCAGAAGTTGCACCTGGAATGAAAGAAATTAAGATTGAAACCATACACTATCATCACTAATCACTGTAAACTATTTTACAGGTGCACTATAAAAATAGTCACTGTAAAAATAGTCACTGTAAATATAGTCACTGTAAAAATAGTCACTGTAAAAATAGTCACTGTAAATATAGACACTGTAAAAATAGTCACTGTAAAAATAGTCACTGTAAATATAGTCACTGTAAATATAGTCACTGTAAAAATAGTCACTGTAAAAATAGTCACTGTAAATATAGTCACTGTAAATATAGTCAGTATAAAAATAGTCACTGTAAAAATAGTCACTGTAAAAATAGTCACTGTAAATATAGTCACTGTAAATATAGTCACTGTAAATATAGTCACTGTAAATATAGTCACTGTAAATATAGTCAGTATAAAAATAGTCACTGTAAAAATAGTCACTGTAAAAATAGTCACTGTAAATATAGTCACTGTAAATATAGTCACTGTAAAAATAGTCACTGTAAAAATAGTCACTGTAAAAATAGTCACTGTAAAAATAGTCACTGTAAAAATAGTCACTATAAAAATAGTCACTATAAAAATAGTCACTGTAAATATAGTCATTGTAAATATAGTCACTGTAAAAATAGTCACTGTAAAAATAGTCACTGTAAAAATAGTCACTGTAAAAATAGTCACTGTAAAAATAGTCACTGTAAAAATAGTCACTGTAAAAATAGTCACTGTAAAAATAGTCACTGTAAAAATAGTCACTGTAAAAATAGTCACTGGAAAAATAGTCAGTATAAAAATAGTCACTATAAAAATAGTCACTGTAAATATAGTCATTGTAAATATAGTCACTGTAAAAATAGTCACTGTAAAAATAGTCACTGTAAAAATAGTCACTGTAAAAATAGTCACTGTAAAAATAGTCACTGTAAAAATAATTCCTTTGGAATGCTTTGTATTCTTTTTTTTTTTTGCTTTTGATATGTACCTATTTAGCCAAAATAATTTCTGTAATAGCATTACTTTGTATTAGCATTTGTGTATGTAAAAAACGTCGCCATCGTCAACCCTTATTCATTCCACTGGTGAGATATTGGCCTCCCTTCAACCGAAGAGGTTTAGAGCATACTCCACCACGCTGCTCAACTGGCGTAGGTCAGTGTTTTTAAGACGCCTAAAGGGTCCTGACTTGGCTTAACGACTGTCATCTAACGGCAATAGCCAGCTTAACGTGCTCTCCGAAGCTTGGAGGAGCTCGATATAAATAGACCCTTCCATGGACAGATTACGCTCGACGTTGCTTGACTTTCGTGATCGATGCGACTGTCACGCGCAACAACGCCATCGAGCATTTGAAGTTTAGTTATAAAAAAAACTAACCGTATACACTATAGCATAAAATTTGGCGCTTCCAATAATTGCCAGTCTGTACGTCTCCGGGGTAGATGTCAAACAGTTCTCATTCCAAGGGTGCAGGAGGTAACTACAAGGGTAATCCTGGCATGCGTTATCGAATACCTGTTTGCTTATGACGGCCATGTTGAGTTCGTATTTTCAATTGTACTCGTCAATCTGAAATGAAAGAATCGCTGTTTTTATTTCAACTATCATTAGACACATATTATAAAATAAAATAATAAAAATAAATAAAATGGTTTTTAAGAAGCTTTTATTAGTTACTAGCTTAAACCCGCGGCTTCGCCTGCGTATTTTTTTTTAATAAAAAGTATTCTATGTCCCTGCTAATGCTATTGAGAATCACTACATAGTATAAAACAAAGTCGCTTTCTCTGTCCCTATGTCCCCATGTATGCTTAAATCTTTGAAACTACGCAACGGATTATGATGCGGTTTTTTTTAATAGATAGAGTGATTCAACTGGAAAGTTTATATGTATAATATATGCATAACATAGTAGAAAAACACTGATAATTTAGAGGTTTCTAATGTGATGTCGTAAATAAACACATTTTTTTGCTCTTTCATTGCAAACGCTGGCTGAACCCAACGAGATAGATCAAAATAATGTAGTACAGTATTGTTCACCTTAAAATGGTCTACAAAAAAGTTCGCGATGGTATATGTCTATCTCTTAGTGGTAACACACAATAACCGTTATTTTATCCTTTGCTTTTTACAAGAAATAATGCCTTATTTGCGAAGCGATTTTAAGCAATACAGAATTAATCCTTATCCAATTAAGTACCTTAAATACATTGCGCATTTAATATAGATCAATATGGCCCTTCACAGCATGTAATTTAAATGAATAGTTTAGAAGATATTACACATTTAAAATGCAGGGACATAACGGCTGTGGCGGTACCGGCCGCGGAGCCGGCGGCGTGTGCCTATAACTGGGGAAGGACTGGATAGGACAAAGCGCAAAGACCTTCTGTAGTACATTTAGTATCAGCATTGCACCCGTGCGAAGCCGGGGCGGGTCGCTAGTATTTTATAAGTTTCATGACTATGGGTTAAGGCGAGGTGAGCCAGCGCTAGAAACAATATGACAATTCCGCGAGACACTGGCGATCGAAAATCAATTGAATAATCGATTAAAATTTTTAAAGATGTAATAAAAAAAATCTATCTGGTATAATACCTCCAGTTATTTATGACCTTTTTTTTAGTACATGACGTATAATGTCAAATTACTTATTTTAAGAATAAAACCGAAAATAGAAGATAAAATGACACGAAAAGAGGTAACTTTGTGAATTTATTTTATCGAGTCTACTTCATCAAATAATGTTTCCATCGGATATATTCCCTAGTATATATCCTCAACAATATCAATATAATTTTCCTAGATTTTAATTCTCTGTTTATTACTTCAAAGACGAATTCTAAATTGTGGATTTTGCAGTACCACTGGTACCACCCCGCCTTAAGTAGTTTCGGCGTGCAGGCGTAACAAACAAACTCACATTCACATTTATAATATTAAGGAGCGATTAATAAACAAACTAACTTTGCTTACTGAGTTTCGTTTATTACTTTCGTTTGATACACATATCTTATGGATTTTATAATTCGCCATTAATATAATTCGCAATAGAAATTATAATTCGCCATTTCGGCCACCATATTGGTTTAAAAATGACGGCATTTACATGACATGCATTGTTACGAGAACTGAACGACTGAGCCAAAATTGGACCAATTTATTTACCAAGATTTAATTAGACACCGTGGTGAAACTAAATAAAAGCTTGTAACAAAGTCCCAGCAGTGTCTGTTTGTCAGTCTGAACGCGATAAACTAAAACAATGAACGAATGAGGAAAATTTAGGTGTGTAAGGTTAGGTTAGTTGTTATCATCCCACTGTTGGAATACGGTTCTCCCTTCAATCGAAGGGATTTAGAGCGTACTCCACCACGCTGCTCAACTGCGGGTTGGCGGAGCTCAGTGTTTTCAAGCCGCCTAAAGGCCACTGACTTGGTTCAACGACTGTCATCTAATGACAACAGCCGGGACCGATGGCTTAACGTGCCCTCCGTAGCACAGAGGAACTCGAGATAAATAAACCCATCCATGGACAGGCTACCGTCAACGTTGCTTAACTTGCGTGTTCGATTAGACTGATACGCGCACGCCCATCGAGCTCATCTTAAACACTTCTCAACATCAGACACTATTAAACTGTTAAGAATATTATGTACCGGTCACTTCATCATCATCAGGTCCATTTAAGTCTCCATTACAGGAGCACAACCTCTCTCGTCTGTCCTAGACGGAAGGAGGATTTGGCCTACACTCCCCAACCCGTTTGGCCAAACGGGTTGGGGAGGCCTGATCGATATTTGATAATATATTTCCCTTAGTCGCCTTGTACGACATCCACGGGAAGAAACGGAGTGATTCTATTCTAGTCTGCCGGAAACCACACGGCCATTTCACCGACCGGTCACTTGCAGTACGAAAAAAACCAGGGTGCTTTAGACCTCACGACTGAAGTAAAACATCTTTAGCTCTACTAACTTGGATCTCCCTCTGAACTTCTGTTTGCCGTTTCCGTAACGCTCTCATCACGCATTCACCAGCTTACTCCCCAAGTCAAGCATGCGTAAAGAAGTTTTACTTCAAAAATATTACGTACTTAAATATTATGCAGATTTACATGAAGCATGATATTTTTTTTCTTTTTTTAGGGTTCCGTACCCAAAGGGTAAAAAGGAACCCTATTACTAAGGCTCCGCTGTCCGTTCGTCCGTCCGTCCGTCTGTCACCAGGCTGTATCTCATGAACGGTGATAGTTAGACAGTTGAAATTTTCACAGATGATGTATTTCTGTTGCCGCTATAACAACAAATACTAAAAAATCAAATAAAGTACATATTTAAGGGGGCCGCCATACAACAAACTTGATTTTTTTTTGCTCGTTTTTGCTCGCTGTTGCTAACGGCAATAGGTAGACGCTTGAAATACTTTAAAAAAGTGAATGTATAACTAAATATTATGTGAGTATTTCTAGATTAGATATTATTTTAGAAATAATTAAATAAAAATAAAACAAATATTTAAGGGGGGCTCCCATACAACAAACGTGATTTAATTGCCGTTTTTATAGATAAAGGAACGGAACCCTTCGTGCGCGAGTCCGACTCGCACTTGGCCGGTTTTATTTGAAATTATATTTTTAACTCAAAACCGAATATTTATTACATACATAAAACATCCTGCGTAACTAAGTAAGCAGACTTTGAACGTCTGAGGTCAGAAACGACATAAATAATTTGACACAGTCACGTCATCATAAGTTCTTGTATTATTTGTCTCTTCCATAGAAGTATCGATTGAATACAAGTGAATATTTTTTATACTTCGTCGTGTGGTAGACAAGCATACGATCCGCCTGATATGAAGAGGCTAAGGCTCGCTCGCGCGCCACCACCTTCCCGCCAACGCAACTTCTTCCTTTCTGATGACCTCCCTCTAGCTCTAAATATATATAAATATAAATATCGTCACACAAATTACACAGCGCCATCTAGCCCCAAAGTAAGCGAAGCTTGTGTTATGGGTACTAGACAACTAATAAACATACGTAAATACATTTTTTTTTGTAAATACATTCTTATTATACATAGAAAACACCCAAACTAAGACAAACAGACATGTTCATGCACACAAATGTTTGTCCTATGTGGGAATCGAACCCACGAGCATTGGTGTCGAAGCCACGTCATTGACAGCGGTCAATAGCATATAGACTATATATGACGAGCTCGGTGGCGTCGCTACGCCACCGAGCTCGTCATATATAGTCTATGCTCGTGGTTTCTTTGTGAGATCGAATCTGGAATGAAGAAATTCGGCGGAGAACCTTCAGAGTTTGCAAGCTGAAGTGGCAATCTGCCGAGTAAGAGATGGCAGATGGGGGAGGCAGGTATTAGAGTGGAGGCCGCGTCTAGGACGACGAAGCGTTGGACGGAGGATCGTATTCGGTGGAAAGCGTTGGGGAAGGCTAATATTCCGCAGGGGGTAAATACAGGCTGATGATGATGATGATTATAATGTGCATTGTCACGCGAACCAAACGAGTGTGCTCTCAGAACTCAATCGGAAACTGGAGAGCAGATCAAATTTAATTTGCAAGATTTAATTACAGACATCGTGGTGAAACTAATTACCAGCTTGTAACAAGTTATAAGTTAATTAAAAAAATCAAAAACCCGACTGCACCTACAACAGATTTAAGATTAATTCCATACAAGCAAAGCCGCAGGCAAAAACTAATATATCAAATATATATTTGAAATCAGGTCATCGATACCTTTATTTTGATACCCATATCGATATATTTAGAAGAAGAAAAAAATTACTGCAACGACAATTTTGCCGCTCACAGCCGCCATATTGATTTTTTTATATTTGATGTAGCGTATGTCACTCTCACAGCAAATACGAATCTAACGACACCTCTCAAGCTAAAATCCATCCAGCCGTTCAGGCTGCAGAGCGTGCCAAACAATTATACATACGTACATACTGTCGAAAAACATAAACCTCCTTTTGTCGCAGTCGGGTAAAATACCCCTACTTTCTGTGTCTAATCGAACACGCATTAACATGCTTAACAGCAACGTCGACCGCAGCCTGTCAACGGATGGGTTTACTTATCTCGATCTCCTCCATTTTGGAGGGCATCTTAAGCCATCGGTCCAGGCTGTTATCAATAGATGACAGTCGTTAAGCCAAATCAGTGGGTTTTAGACCAACCTGCAGTTGAACAGAGTGGTGGAGTATGCTCTAAACCCCTTCGTTTGAGATGAGACCCGTGTTCCAGCAGTGGGATGAATAAGGGTTGACTTTGCTACGGGAAAATAGTAAACATGAAAAAATCAGATCGAGTAGTCGTCGTGTGATCGTATCCCTTTGGGTAAGAATCCCTTTGGATTCAACGACTGAGTCGCTACGATATCGTAACGATTGATTATTTACGGGAAGCACAGCACACAGCACAGAAGGGTTTCACTGGTAATTTTGAACCGAAACATGATGACCGGTTATTTTTCAATCCCATAGTACTGTTCCTACTGTCATATTAGAGCAATTAAGCGATCCTGTCGTGGGAGTCTACCAGCAACAAAAAAACAAAGTTTCAGAAAGTTAGGATTTTTTTTTAACTTTATCTGTAACGATGGACTGCTATGCCTTGTTTAGTAGTGTAAACTCAATACGTAGATGGCGCCACACTACGACTACATAGCAGAAAATATTTAAAAAAATATGCAAATATCCGTCACCATCACAAACCTTCCTGGTAGCTCTCAGTTGGAAGAGCACTCGACCGATCATCGAGAGGTCGTAGGTTCAAATCCCACCTAGGCGAAGGAGTAGAATTTTTCCATTTTACAAGCTTTTATTTACTTTCACCTGTCCCGTTGTCTGTAATCAAATCTTGCAACTTAAATTTGATCCACTTCCCGGTTTCCGATTGAGCTGAAATTTAGAATGCATGTATAAATCGGATGACAATGCAATGTTATTGTGACATAGAGCTGATCTGATGATGGAGCTGGAAGGTGGCCATAGGAACTCCGTAATTAAATGATGCAACCCTATCGAGTTTGAGCTCATTAGATTTGTCTTGACAAGTACTTTGATACTATATGGTAACCAGGGTCTGATGATGGAGCCGGAAGGTGGCCATAGGAACTCCGTAATTAAACGATGCAACCCTATCGAGTTTGAGCTCATTGGATTAGTCTTGACGAGTACTTTGATACTATATGGTAACCAGGGTCTGATGATGGAGCCGGAAGGTGGCCATAGGAACTCCGTAATTAAACGATGCAACCCTATCGAGTTTGAGCTCATTGGATTAGTCTTGACGAGTACTTTGATACTATATGGTAACCAGGGTCTGATGTTGGAGTTGGAAGGTGGCCATAGGAACTCCGTAATTAAACGACGCAACCCCATCGAATTTGGGCTCATTGGATTAGTCTTGACGAGTACTTTGATACTATATGGTAACCAGGGTCTGATGTTGGAGTTGGAAGGTGGCCATAGGAACTCCGTAATTATCTTCAAATAGCTCTGGAGAGTTCTCGATTGAAAAAACTCTACGTATTTACCCAACGAATCAGCAGGTCAATAAACATAATTCAGCCGTTCTCGAACATTTTAGGAAGAAGAATACACAAATGTTTAAAATAATAGCACAAGATCAATTAATTGATGGATCAAAAAAGAATGATCAGATTGATATTAATAAAATAATACACACGGACATTAACAAAACAGGAGGTCTTCCAAAAGAACTAGAAATATTTGTTGGTGCTAAAGTTATGTTGAGGTCTAACGTTGACGTTGCTAAGGGACTTGTGAATGGAGCAATAGGTCACATCACTGAAATCATATGGCCGTATTACAGACGTGCTCAACTATACGATAGCGATGTACCATCGGTTCGCGTAGACTTTGGTAACGATGGCATTCACATAATACACCCTAAATCAGTTCAATTTCCTGCTAAATTTAATCACGGCACAGCTGAAAGAAGAATGCTCCCGATTGTCTTGTCTTGGGCTTCAACTGTGCATAAAATGCAGGGAACTACTGTAGATCATGCTGTTATTTATCTAGGCTCCAAATTGTTCGCTGCTGGTCAAGCTTATGTAGCTTTAAGCCGAGTTAGGTCTTTAGCAGGTCTTCAAATCGAAGAACTTGACTGCTCCAAGTTGACGTCGAAGAAACCTTGTAATGTTGATGCATTAAAAGAAATGGATAGAATGAGAAACGTTACAAATAACTAACAAGTGATTACATAATTTCAACATTATTGATATTTAAATCAGTACATATTACATATCATGTGAACGAACTACGGACTTCATAACGGAATAACGCTGCTACGCGCTGCGAACTACGTCGTAGTAAATCTCGAATTAAAAATAGAGGTACTAAAAAGTTAAAAATAAAATTAAAGAAAAAAAAACCTTTTTAAAAACAAGCTTTTATTATTTGTTTATAAAATGAACTAAAAAGTTAAAAATAAATTAACTCTAAAAAGAAATATAACACTTTGTAACTTGATTGTAACCTTTAACGACAAATAAGCGTCTTCGTCTAGGACAAAATAATTCCATATTGTACAAATTTATTTAATTTTAACACTAAAACTTTTCACCATACATAATTATTCAGTCTCGTCCCCCCTCTTTATCATAGTCCCCATTTATAAATGAAAGCGTGTTACATTTAATACAACACAACATTTTCCTCAAGCTATCACAATGTAACACGCTTTCATTTATAAATGGGGACTATGATAAAGAGGGGGGACGAGATTGAATAATTATGTATGGTGAAAAGTTTTAGTGTTAAAATTAAATAAATTTGTACAATATGGAATTATTTTGTCCTAGACGAAGACGCTTATTTGTCGTTAAAGGTTACAATCAAGTTACAAAGTGTTATATTTCTTTTTAGAGTTAATTTATTTTTAACTTTTTAGTTCATTTTATAAACAAATAATAAAAGCTTGTTTTTAAAAAGGTTTTTTTTTCTTTAATTTTATTAAAGTTTTTTTTTTAATACGAACTTTATTGTTAGTCGGCATCGTTTTATTTTTCGTTCGGGATAGTCTGATTTGATTGTCAACATGTCACAATATCCATAAAATAAAGACAATGTTTTCTGTTGCAGACTCAATAAAATGTGTTAGAAAAATGCATATTACAAAGTAAGCCCATGCGTCTCTATTACTATGTCAACATAAATAATCATAAAAAATCTTATATCATCATATTTATGTATTTTTTTTGTACAATAATGACTTTACAACAACAACATAAACAGTTATAAAATATATCATAAATTAATATTACTAAATATAAATCAGTAAGAAAATAAATAAATAAAAAAAGCACGTTTTATTAGTCGGTAATAAAAAAAACAACAAAAACTTTACTTTCTGTATTTCTTTCATCAAGATCTTTTATTTGATATTTAAATCATATCGTAGGGAAATATGGAAAGAATAATCGAACACTGGAATGTGGGTCAAATTTTATTTGCAACTAGCTGATGCCCGCGACTTCGTTCGCGTGGACTTTATGATTCCGCCGTATTAATACAAATACGAACTAATGTAGATACATAAGAAAATATTTGTTATACGTATAAAGAAAAATTTTTTTTTGTTTAACATTGTAACCATAGTTTAAAAAAAATTAAGGGAGTCTTTCCTTCGGGAGCTAATATGAAAAGACCAGTCCTAAGCTTGACACCAGCGAATTTTAGTGATTTTTTTATTGTCATAGCAAAGGTCACAGACAACTGCGTACGTTTAAAATTAAAATGGATTTTTTTTGGAGAAGAGTGGTATACGCGGAATAAATATAGTTTCACCGGCACCACTCCCAGTGAGAATCTCAGCTTCAATTATATTGCGCTGCCATTGACTTTACTTCGGGAAGGAGATCTTCCCCAAATTTTAATAATATTCTTGAAAACTCTTGGGCACGTAAAGTTCTATCTACAGCTTCTAGTGCCTTACTGTTGGCCATTTCGCATTCATCTCAAACGATTAGACAGCAATCCTGAAGCACCTTTGCTTTGTCACAGTTTCGTGTCACAGAGCATGTCGGTGTTTCAATTCTGTTTAAATCGAGTAGGATATTGAACATTGTATTTGCGTCCTTCCGCCTAGTAGTAATGTGGCTGCAATACTTGGCGATGCTTCTGCGAGATCTTATTTTGGCGCATGATTTCAGCGTGGATTGCTCTTGTCAGGTATGTTTTTCCAGTCCCTCCTGAAGCATCTAAGAAAAACAGTTTCCCCTCGTCGCTTAAAACACTTTCCACCACCAAATCAAATAAACTCTCATCTTGCTACATAGCGTCCCGCAAATGCACGTATTCTTCTGGTTTGTGCGAATATATACCAATCGTTCCATTTCAATTTTAGCGTACACGTCTATAATAAACTGACTAAATAGACCACGGTACCTTTGTAAATAAAATAAAACGATTGCGTCTAACTTGTAGCAGGTAAGAATAAAAGTAGCACCACGCGGTTTTTTTTTTACAATACATTCAATATTTTGTTAATCTATTTATTGTTATAATAAATAGATTTAAAAAAAGTAAAAAAACACGCTATAATAGCAAATAGAACTAAAAAAGTTACTTAAAAAATTTTTTAGTTCTATTATATCGTGTTTTTTTTTCCTTTTTTTGAAAACTATAAGTTATTGTAAACACGTGTTGTTTATGCAAATAAATTTAACTTTGTTCTGCATCAGGTGTTCCAAATCTTGGATTTTTATACCTCAACAAAAAATGCTCATCAAGCTGAACAACTTTTGCTAAGGAGTCATTTTTAAATTTCTTATAGTTTACCTGAACCATTATGGTTCTGCATCAGGTGTTCCAAATCTTGGATTTTTATACCTCAACAAAAAATGGTCTTCAGATTGAACAACTTTGCTAAGGCGTCATTTTTATATTTCTTATAGTTTACCTGAACCATTATGGTTCTGCATCAGGTGTTCCAAATCTTGGATTTTTATACCTCAACAAAAAATGGTCTTCAGATTGAACAACTTTGCTAAGGCGTCATTTTTATATTTCTTATAGTTTACCTGAACCATTAAGGTTCTGCATCAGGTGTTCCAAATCTTGTATTTTTATATCTCAACAGAAAATGCTGATCAGGCTGAACAACTTTTGCTAATTCGTCATTTTTATATTTCTTATAGTTTACCTGAACCATTATTGTTCTGCATCAGATGTTCCAAATCTTGGATTTTTATACCTCAACAGAAAATGCCCATCAAGCTGATCAACTTTTGCTAAGTTGTTATTTTTATATTTCTTATATTTTACCTGAACCATTATGGTTCTGCATCAGGTGTTCCAAATCTTGGATTTTTATACCTTAACAAAAAATGCTCTTCAGGTTGAACAACTTTTGCTAAGGCATCATTTTTATATTTCTTATACTTTACCTGAACCATTAAGGTTCTGCATCAGGTGTTCCATATCTTGGATGTTTATACCTCAACAGAAAATGCTCATCAGGCTGAACAACTTTTGCTAAGGCGTCATTTTTATATTTCTTATAGTTTACCTGAACCATTGTGGTGCAGCATCAGGTGTTCCACTTACCAAAATCAATTATACCCTATATTTTGCCCAGGCTTAACAGCTATATAGCAAAAAAAGTTTCATTCGAATCCGTCCAGTACTTCCAGAGATTAGCGTGTACAAACAGACAAACAGACATACAGACAAACAGACAAACAGACAAACAGACAAACAGACAGACATTTTTTTTAAATTCATACTCTATTACTATATCTCCATCGCCTCCAATTGTTTTTTTGTAAATATATTCAATGTACAGACACATTATTTTTACTGTTTTATTATATGTATAGATATTGATGATAGACATACTATACAGGCTAAGTAAAAAGCGCGATAAAATACAGCGCGAAATCTAACAAAAGAATAATTTATTATGGTAGAATCATACATACATATTCTAAACTCGTCGCAGTAGGGTTTCTAAACAAAAAATGTCCACAAGCGTTCAAGAAAGTCGACTATGTTTGCCGACTATATCGAATACATTGAACACTACAATTGCTATTTAAGTATTTACTGGAAAATGTTAATTTGCTCATACTACACAGTATAAGTAATTTTGAGGTTGTAAACATTTAAGTGAGCTCATGTAATTTATGAGGTTGGAAGTACACCTACGAAAAAACAGTATTGTAAAAAACGTAAAACAGTTGTGTATGATGTATTCAAGTAATGCAAGGGTCTCCTTCAAGAAACTTCCAAGTAAAGGCGACGGAAGTTGTGTGATGGGGCCTGTGGGGCTGTGTGTATTTATCCTGGTTGCTTTATTCTTCTCTGCGATGAGTATGTAACGATAGGAAAATTTCAAAATTAATTTAATGAACAAACAAAGTGATGTCAACAATTCTCTTGTCCTAAATATTTTTTACAAGTTTTTTTTCACCTGTCCCAATGTCTGTACTCAAATCTTGCAACTGAAATGTGACCCGCTTCCCAGTGTCCGATCGAGATTTTATGAGAATGCACAACTATCTAAATGCTATTTTTAATCCAAATTTTCTTCTGCAACGATAACAAATGTTAACCCTACAAGGCACCTAGTTCCATATGTGGAACACCGACTTTAATCGTTCCTATAGCTATAAAACTATTAGTAGCGATATCTCTTGCATCTTGATAGAAGCTATTGACGTTTAGCAATGTGGTAATACGAATCTTTACCTATAGATGTCGTTCGTGTTTTTGTTATAATGCACTCAGTGTGAAATTTGAAAGAAAGTGATACCTTAGTCGTTTGTCTGAATTCAAAAATAAATAAAAAAATGTTATTGCAATGTTTTGATTCGAAAAAAATACTGTGTGATAAAAAGAAGTGTATATTTTGCAGAAGTAAGTTGTTTTTTTACATTACAATAGTAAATGTATTAGTAAATCATATTTTTCTGTATGTTCCACAAACGGTACGTTGAGCTTTAGTGTCCGTTTTTACATATACGTACTTACGATAAGTTTCCTTATGAATACTTTGATTTTATTCCCTCTGGATGCAGATAATGTCGCGAAGAAGATTGCGTGATGAAGATATTGAGAGTTTTTTTGAATATTCCTTCTGAAGTGAGATCGTGAAGATGAACAGGATTTTTCAGACGCTGAAAGTGATGATGACATCGAAAAAATTCAGTCCATCCAAAACTTTTTATCCGAGCCACTTAGCGACGTGGAAACTTCCTTATCTCCACAGAGACATCAGTGTTCGACTCCCGTCAACGAGGTTATTAGGAATATTGAAAATAGACAGCCAGAAATATCAGACCCTCAGCCTAGTACATCAGGAATGACTTCAGGGACAAGTACAGGTACCATTACACAATCTTGGGCACCTAGACGATCATCGACTATGAGTAACGCAATCGGTCATAGATCTAGAATCTCTGGCTATGTGACTGTCACCCAAAGAAGAAAGAGAAGATTTATTTGGAAGAAAACTTCTTTTCAGTCACCTTCTTTTACATTTACTGGAAAAACAAATTTACAGTCACCGATTATAGACTTTCAAACTCCCCTTCAATATTCTTTATGGTTTTTTGATGATGAGTTACTTCAGCATATTGTAGAAGAAATGCACAAATTTAGTGTCCAAAAAAATGCTTCAAAGCCATTGTGGGTCAAGAGCCAATAGAAACAGCAAGAAGGTACTGCAAGAAACAGAAAAAGTATATAAAAGTGGATTGCCCCCAAATAATCAAAACATATAACCAGCATATGGGTGGTGTGGACCTCCTAGATTCGTTCCTAGGGAAATATAAAATAAAAATTGGACCAGAAAATGGTACTTGAGGCTATTTTATCATCTTCTTGATGTAACTTTTATCAATTGCTGGTTATTGTACAGAAGAGTCGAGAGGAGCAGCAGCATACGTCAACCCCAATGAAACAGAAGGACTTCAAATTTGAAGTAGGGAAAAGTTTATGCAAGTTTGGGCCATCGATAAACAAAAAGAGAGGTAGACCAAGTTTATCTGATGAAATTGAAAATAAAAGGCAGAAGCCAAATACATCAATACTTCCTCCTCGTGATGTCAGACGTGATGGGTTTGTAATTTTTCTGTTTGGGGTGAAAAAAAAAGACAACGATGCAAATATCCTGGTTGCAAAGGAAAAACATTCTTATCTTGCGAGAAATGAACTGAAAATAGAACTTTGCCTAAATAAATATAATAATTGTTTTAGACCTTTTCATCAATAAAAAAAAATCAAATCTATTATATTATTTATATGATTTTGTTTATTATAAATTGCAATACATAAAAAGTAAAATATATAATAGTTATTTTATTTTGGTTATAATAATAATTTACTAATAAAAAAAAATAGGAACCTATTTCCAAAACAATTCAATTGTAAGAGTTTAATACCAAAAAGTATAGTTAAGGCTCAATGTACCGTATGTGGAACTGAAATAAAAAGTAGATTTTTCCGTAAAATATGGTTTTGTTTTTATTTTTATAAATTTTCCCTATATTCTGATCACTAATTACAACCTATATATTTTTAACGCACACTAAAAAAAATTGAGCCTTGTAGGGTTAAGACTTGATGAGTAAAGCACAGTAAGCTGCAGCACTTCTTTTACTTATATATATATTTATTACTTTTATATATATATATATATATATATATATATATATATATATATATATATTTATTATTTATTTCATTTTTTGTTTCTCCATCGTTCCTTATAACCCGCTCCGTTCAAATACTTTGTAACTTCGTTTCATCAAAGAGTCATTTGTCCAAACTTATTGTTCTAACGATCGACTTCTTCAAATCGCCTGAGGATGCCCCTTTTTTTTATACTACGTCGGATGGTAGACAAGCTATGGAGCAATTTACTCGTAGACAAAACAGATGTTGCATCGACTATCACGGCACTCATTTACTCGTTTGTTTCAGATGCTGGTGAAACGCAAAGACAACCGCAGCAGCTGGATTAGAGACGACCAAAGCAGCCATGAAGATCATCATCATCATCAGCAGCATTTCTTGGATTCGAAACACGTTGATGGCTTTTAGTTTTGTTATTTTTTGAAAAATGGAAAAATTCACCTGCCCCCCCCTAGGTGGGATTAATGGAAAAATGGAAGAATGGGTGGGAAAAATGGAAAAATTGGTGCCTAGGTGCCCCTAGGGGCACCTAGGGGGCAGGTGAATTTTTCCATTTTTAAAAAAATATTTATCTGGCAAGTTGGCCAAGACAACTATTTAAATAATAATAATTTTAGTTTTGTTGTTGATCACGATTTTAGTTTTATTTTTAATGTTGCTATTTGGAATCTTGTATTGTTTGTGTTCATCATCATCATCATCAGGTCATTTTAGTCTCCACTACAGGAGCACGACCCTCTCTCGTCCATCTTCGACAGAAGGAGGATTTGGCCTACACTCCCCACGCTGGCCAGACGGGTTGGGGAGGCCTGATCGATGTTTTATAATGTATTTCCCTTAGTCGCCTTGTACGACATCCACGGGAAGAGACGGAGTGATTCTATTCTAGTCTGGAAACCAAGCAGCCATAATAGTTGCATATTATTATTATTGATAGTGGTTGAATACCATAAAATCTAGTAAAATAAATGAACAGGTTCAAAAATAAAATAAAATAAAAACCTAATATCTTTTTATGCTTGTCAAAATACAAAAATATCATTGTCTTATTGTACATGTTATTTCGGGTTTTATTTATGTTAATATTCAATGTTATGTTATGTTATTATTTCATAGGTAAAGACCTATTATAGTCATGAATATATTAGGTCTTTACCTATGAAATTGCCGTTCTGCAGTACTGGCCATTTCAAATCAAAATCATTTTTGTTGGGCTAAGAATTCTAATTTCAAATTAATTTTATTTTAAAAACACGGAATTATTTTTCCAAAAGTAGTCAATTGTTTATTGTTACATTTTCATCGCATTTCAATCTTTTTTCGTCATCATGGATACGTTAAAAATTCGAGTAATTATGGAATATGAGTACCGTCGTGGCAGCAACGCGGCACAAGCGGCACGCAAAATCAACGACGTTTACGGAGCTAACACTACAAACCAACGCACCACCTGTTATTGGTTTGCTCGCTTCCGTTCTGGAAATTTCGACCTGAAAAATGAACCTCGCGGTCGTCCGAAGACTTTGGTCGACAATGACGAATTAATGGCGATTGTGGAAGCTGATGATACACAATCTACGGCTGAATTAGCAGCAGCTTTCGACGTTAGCGTCAAAACACTATTGGTCCATTTGCGTCAAATTAAGCAGGTGGCAAGGTAAAAAAGCTTGACAAATGGATGCCCCACGAACTCAATGATCGCCAGCGCGAAGTACGCGTCGAGAGTCGAGCCGTGCCTTGCACTGCTCAACAGACACACAAATGAAGGAATTTTGAACCGCATTGTTACCTGCGATGAAAAATGGATTCTGTTTGATAACCGCAAGTGCTCAGCAAGTTGGTTGGATCCTGGTTCAGCACCTAAACAATGCCCTAAACGAAAACTTATCCCTAGAAAAGTGATGGTCACTGTTTGGTGGTCTAGCGCCGGTGTGATTCATCACAGCTTCTTACCAAACGGGGTGAGCATTACTGCAGACGTGTACTGTGAAGAACTGAACACAATGATGGAGAAGCTGGCACGTCTCATACCAGCATTGGTCAGTCGCCCGTCTCCGCTGCTCCTGTACGACAACGCGCGGCCTCATACTGTACAGCAGACGGTCTCCAAGTTGCAAGAACTGGGGTTGGAAGCTCTCCATCATCCGCCCTACTCGCCAGACCTTGCGCCTACAGACTACTACTTTTTCCAGAATTTGGATAACTTCTTGGCGGGAAAAAAATTCAATACCCGAGAGGCAGTACAAAATGCCTTTGAAGAATTTGTTGCCTTACGTCCCGCTGATTTCTTTAAGAAGGGCATCAATAAACTGCTACCGCGTTGGCAAAGATGCATTGATTGCATTACTTCGATTAATACAAATAAAAAATACATGAAAAAAATTTCTTTAAATTTTTTCATACAAAACGGCAATTTCATAGGTAAAGACCGTATTATTTTAAAATTTGAATGTTTAGTGCACCATAGTGCCGCAAATTTTATGAATACACCTCAGCCGAGACTTTTTTTTTAAATTGTAATTAAGTGGTTTTTGCAAAAAAAAAACCGAAATTAGCTATAAAATAACTTAAAAAAATGTAACGGTTTAGGTTATAAATAACTCAGCATTACCTTTATAGGTAAAGTGCACTAAACCAGTGCTGGTCACGCACCTGCCAATATACAAGACTCTGATAGAAGAGAGGTGGGGAATATGGAGCCCAGCTGGGAATGCGTCTTTACTTCACTGACTTACTTACACTGTTTTACTTTACTTGACTGCAACCAAATAACATTACGCTTGTATTCCACGCCCCTGCCTTCCAGAGCCGAGAATTGTGCAGATTGATCATCATCATTTCAACCGTAGACCATACGCTACTTGTGCTATTTGTGCTTTACCAATAGATTTCGGTTTCAGTTGATCCATAACTCCTACATCTGTCGCACCATTAAAAAGTGGAACACTTTGCCGGCATATATATGTTTCCTCCAACAACATGGAATTCTTCAAACGAAGTGTGAAAAAGCCATGCTTTGCGCCTTAGTATTATATCCATACCATACTTCCATACAAAAATTTATGAGAAGGTGTGTTTGTTTGTTTACTTGTCCTTCTTTCACATCGAAAGGAACCAATGGATTGACATGATTTTTTTACGAGGATACTTTAAGGTCTGGAGTAGCATCTGTTTCCCGCGGAAAAAAAAAGTTCTATTAAAATAACAACAAGTAGGCAAAGCCGCGGATAGTGTATCTATAGTTTAATATATGTTTTAGTAATATGTTTCAATGGGTCACGAATGGAAAGTCTATGACAGGGATGTAACGGAGCTTCGGTTTCGATTCCGATACGTCGGAACTTCCGATTGCTTTTGCATCCTCGGTTCCGACTTCGGTTCCGATAAATTTTAAACCGAAGTCAGAAGTCATATCGGAGGTCGGCGGCCGGCGCGGCGGGCGAGGGTGGGTGAGACGGGCCGGGCAGCGCGAAGCCGCGGCGGAGTCGCGATCTATCGATTTTAGCAATTGTTTCATTGTTACACTGTTAAAGTATTGATAATAAAGATAACACTAAGTTAGTGTCACTAACGAATAATGATGTGTAATTATTTCATTGAAAATGATATCTACACATATCTCTGACTGACTTCATATTTTATTCCGATTCCGGTTCCGATTCCGGTTTCGACTCCGATAAACCAAATTCAAAAATTCCGATTCCGGTTCCGGTTCCGATATAACCACATCCGTTACATCCCTGGTCTATGATATTAATCGGGTTACTAAGTGTGATCCCACGAAAATGGTTACTCGAGTTTAAGGAAGAAGTTAGAACGCTTTGTAAGAAAATAAAACAAATTAACAATATGATGGCCAATGACCATCCCTGTATTTGTGAAAAAGACTATTCCAACCCCAATTCGTTAATTTACAATATATTACATTTTAATATTTTCTTGTCTACGATGTTGCCGCATTTTTTATAGCTGTCATCATTTGATTGTAAGTGATTTCACAGCTGAAAAAAAAAACAACAAAATCTGAGTAACTGTCAATCAAATCCAAAATACGATAAGTCGAGTATTATGTGAAGATTTGGCCAAGTGCATATCTTATAATGATATAGTGAAAGAAAAAAATCAAATGGTAAAATTATTCCAAATCGTTGACAATGTCAATTACACAGAAAAAAAAATATTTTTGGGACTAAACAAGATTAGAGTCCGCCTAATGTAAACTAGCTACCGTACCTACTAGATGCTTGCAATACAAGGGTCATCGGTTACTCGCTGGTATACAGAGTACAATAATCCTGAAGGTTATTGTTATTTGACTGCGGCATTCAGTGAGGTTTACTTCCACAGTAGGACTCGACATGCACTACCATCTATCTTTTGCCCAAGCCTAGTTCATTAGTTTACCTGGGTGCACCACGAGTAGATGGTTGGTGTCAACTATTAACCTTCCTTTGTAGAGGACTACTGGCCGCATTACCGGTAGTGTCATTAACAATAGACGACGCTATCACCGCTATTACTGTTTCTGTACAGATAACAGTAACAGTTTTGGGGTATAAGTGGTTTATCAACATCTTTGAACCAAAGCCAACTTCACCTGCAAGCGGTGCACCCTGCTGACTGACAAACGAAGCTCTGGCGAAAAGAGAGGTCGGGAACGTAATTATAAGCTGCCCGACTGGGGCCTGGACCTCCACCTCACAGAATACTGCAGCCAAATAACAATTCCCTTGAGGGTTGTTGTCTTCCTGCGAGTGAGTGAGGTCACCAAAAACGAAGGAGATGCTGGTTTTTTTTTAAACGAAGCCAATCGCAATTGCGCACACTCAACGGTGTAACAGATCGGCTTACTTCGTACATAACGCACACCCCTATCGCGGACAAGGCTCTTATATATCCTTCTGTATTTCTTATTAAATAAATATTTATAATAAAATATTTATAAATTCGTATTTTGGATGAAGCAATAGCATAATATAAATAAGTACCTAACAAATCTTAACATATTTCTATAATTGGAGACGCTGGGTTGGCAGCGGGGATGGCGGCGCGCGAGCGATATTTTATATTGCGAGCGTCAATATAGTTACGGTAACCGCTTCACATCAGGCGGGCCGTATTGCTTCGCTTGTCTGCCACCCGATGTAGTATAAAAAAAAAGATAAATAATAAAGCGAACGCAGGTACCGAATGAAAACGGGCTTATCATATTCCTTCTATAGTGTCTTATGTGTTACTAGGATTCAAAACGGTAACATTCAAATTGACAACAAACAGTAAAGTTTATTGCAGCACACTAGTGGTAAAACTGTGGCTATATTGTAACTCATAACTAACTTAATTGGAAGAAATGATTTGGCGAGTAAGAACCTTTGGATTATGGCTTTGATTGAGTGAAATACCATGTAAGATTAATTCAGACATACCATCCGTTACTGACAGACTTCATTAGGTTGAATATGTATCCAGGTACTATATCTGGGTCCATGTATCTCGCATTGAACAATGTACCTTGGCAGTAGCAGTACAATAACTCTGGTAAAGGTATGTTCTCCGGTAATACTTTCTTCTCGTATAGTATGGTTGAGAATAACTGAAAAAAATACGTCATTAGATATGAAGGCAATCTGCTTTTACAAACTTGCAATATGTCATCGTTGGGAAGACCTTACGAACATTTTTGGCTTGTGGACATTTTGATCTTCCTTATAGTACCAGTTAATTACGTTAACTGCTTACTAATTATTATATATTATATTGCCAGTTTTGAGTAAAATATTTGAAAGGATAATGCTAAACGAATGCAGATCTATTTTAAGACCAATGAAATCTTTCAAAATGCTCAATATGCTATTGTTGCAGATAGATCTACTTGATATGCAGGGTGCTGAATTGTTAAAGCATATTCTTAATACATGGCAGGAATCGCAGGACACTATCGGTGTTTTCTGTGATCTTTCCGAAGCCTTTGATTGTGTTGACTATCAGATTTTACTGCTCAAACTAGAACACTATGGAGTTCGTGACATGACTCAAAATTTGATTGCAGAGTATTGATATAAACGATGTTAAGTGCAAAGAGACAAATGTGAAAACGGGGGTGCATTAGGGTTTCATTTTGGGTCCCTTTCTATTTTTAGCATATACAAATAATCTGCAAAAATGGTTCAGAAATTAGTATTCTTTAAAACAATACGGCCTTCCTGACCGTAATTTTCAGACTTTAGCTTATTTCATATCTAGTTTTTGTCCACTCGTCTTCAATCGTTATTTATCCCTCAATAAAAAAAATGGGAAGGAGTTTAGAGCTCTAGTTTGTGTACTTTAACCAAATTTCTTGTTTCTACAGCCGCCATCCGTTAAAGTAAAGTGTGCATTGTTGAATCAGCCAGTTAACCTTTTCTTTTTATTTATAGAACATAGCATCTGTTATAAATGACAAAGAAATGTCCTAAAGCCCATCCTGTATGTAGTATCCTGATTAATATTATAAAGGAAACTCTTTTCCCAAATTTCTATAATATAATGTTTTTCTGAAGCCACGTCTATATCATCGTATGCTACCTACACGATCCCTTTGGTTCTAAACTATAAAATGATGTAAAGATTCTAGCTGGTAGTGACATTGAAATAAATACCTTCAAAGCTCCACTGAAAGCAGCTATTGATAATCCA
Source organism: Hypsopygia costalis (assembly GCA_937001555.2). Classification (NCBI taxonomy): domain Eukaryota; kingdom Metazoa; phylum Arthropoda; class Insecta; order Lepidoptera; family Pyralidae; genus Hypsopygia; species Hypsopygia costalis. Next base: position 3,984,292 of record OW443333.2, on the reverse strand, counting down.
AGAGATGGATTAAAAATAATAGAGAGTCCAGCCAAATATCCCGCTGGCAAAGCGTACAGTGCAGAATCAACCCCTCTCTTACGGCACAAGTAGCATATCACTGCCTGTAAAAAAGAGAATAATAAATTAAGCAATTTTAATAGATTTGATAACTATAGCTATATATGTATATAGATGTTTTGTAAAGTATATGTATGAACATTTGTATGCCTGAGGGCAAAACATAGAGATCTATCAATAACGTAAACCAACACAATTTGTAATAATCAAATACCTATGTTTAACAAATAAATTATTCTTATTCTTAGCTATAGGTGTGATACATTACAAACTATAACAGCTCATGACGATAACTGGGTAACTATTAACTATGAAGTAGTATTAAAAGGTCGTAAACAAAGATGAATCATGAGAACCAATGTGGTCGACATTACTCTATGTGTAACAACAACACTATACCGAACTAAACACACTATACCGAAGATACTCGACTGAAGTTCGGCGTCATTACGCTTGCAATACTTTTTCAATGAGTATCGACACATTTGACCAAAATTACGTTGCATTTTTTAAATACCAATCTTAATCACGCGGATTTTCGGCTTAGTGTGGTTTGACACTTAGACTCAGAAACCTGAAGTGTCAGTAGGCTGGTCACATCAGCAGAGTAAGCGATGGCAGATGGGGGAGAAAAGCCCTTGAGTAGAGGCCACGTATGGAGTGACGAAGCGTAGAGTGCCCCTTCTCTAGATAGACCGGTGACCTCAAAAAAGTGGCTGGTAGTGACAAAAAAGCGGAGGATCGCCTATGGTGTAAAGCACTGGTGAAGGCCTATATTCAGCAGTGGCCTGATACAGTCTGATAATGATGATGATTATACAAACATGGTTCTTTATCATAAAATATACTCCTGACGGTAATTAATGTTACATGTCATATGAAGTATGGCAGAAAAATACCAGGTATACGATGTAAGGTATAAGGTACCAACAATATACGGATCGAACCTCGTCCCGTATATTGGCAATAGAAGACGACGTCACGAATTTGGTCAAAATCTGTCTCTTTCCATACAAAATGTAGCTGATGACGTAAGCAAGTCCAAATCACATGACCACAATTATAATATACCTTGTATTTTAGTACCATTATATGAAGGTTCCTGCTGTAATTTATCAAGAGTAGTTCAGACTTTAGATACTTTTACACGTACTTATTAACCAATCAACCTTCACCTAGGACCCCATAAAACTATAGCATACAATATAAATCGTACTCTGTAAATACCGATATAACTGCCGAAGAACAGCGCCATTTTGAAATGTTTCCCTCTTATTTGAGAGAGGGCTTTTATTGGAGTCTTGATCTTCGGTATAAGTAGCCTCGCTAAACTGATTGCTAGGCCAATGCCGAAGTAGTTAGCGAAACCCTGGAATGAGAAGATAATTCATTAGTAAACCATACTCATCCCATTTCTATAGATTTGTTATTTAAAAAAAAACGGGTTGCACTCCAGGAGTGCCGGCAGAAGTGAAAACTTGAACATTAACGTTGTGCATTTTTGAATATTTTGGAATGGTTAGGGAATCATTTCGCACGAATTGCTTTATTTATCAGTATAATATTACTATCCTTTCTGTGGTAAAATACAATATTGATTTATAGCGCTATCGTACACAAACATGACAATTTATATTACATTAAAAATAAACAGCAGGAGCAGGCATACATTTTCGCCGCGTGGTAGAAAGAGACGGGGATATAACTTCCTCTCCTACGCTGCGCCGGCGGTCTCCTCTCCCTCCGTCTTACGAATTTTCAATCAGGTCACGTGTCCTGACACGAGTTTAACATTTTTTACCCATCCCAAAAAGTGCACAACGCCGCTAAAGAAATTTTCACTTCAAAAAATACCTTTGTTATGTATCTTTGACATGTTCCTTCGTGTGGGCAAACGTTTTTGGAGTCATCTGATTTTCTTCTTACTCTTTCTGGAGTATAAATCCTGAAATTAATATGATTTTAAATTAATAGCATGTACATGGGACAGAACAAAGGATTGCGATAGCCTCCAATATCATAAAGATATGATATCGTTGATATAATTAAGATGTACGTGTCCCAACGTCAATTTTAGAGCCAAAACCAACTTCAGTTGTACGTAATGTACCCTACCGTTAATCAAACAAGGCTCTGGGGAAAGAAAGATCAGGCACTACCTTACTCTCACCAGAGCCTTGTTTGCTTGTTTGCCGAGCCCGTCTGGGGAAGCAATTCTACCTCACAAAATAACAATGTCCTTGAGAATCGTTGTGTTCCAGCGAGTGAGTGAGGTTACTAAACGTAAGGAGACGCTAAGCAGAACATTTTTGGAGATTGCAGAGCTAAGAGAGCCAGTGCGCGAGCAATACTCTTCTTATAACTACGACAACCACTCTACATCTGGAGGACCATACACAAGGAAAGGCATATATTCAATTATGGACGTTCTTCAGCTGAAATATTGATGTATTACCGATTGATGCCAATGAATTAATAACCAAAAGCTTAGCTAGTTCTGAAAGAATTTTCAGCATGAAATTTAGTATTCATGTGATGAGGAGACTGAAAAGCTTCTATGACGAGCTTTTGAGATGAAACCGGTCGTCGAATGGCTAGCAATGGCGACTTTGCCTCTGACCCCGCACATGACAAAGATTTGTGTCCATGAACATGTCTGTTTGTCTTGGTTTGGGGCTTTTATATGTATTTAAAAAAAAAAATGTATTTAAGTACATTTATTAGTCGTTTAGTACCCACAGTACAAGCTTTGCGCTTGATTTGAGACTAGATGGCGCTATGTAAATTATTCAGAAATATTAATTTATTTTTCTGTGCTTCTTAAGATATGTTATCATAATTGTAATAATATTCTTACCAGAATAACGGGGTCTTTTGTTTCTTCTCTCCTTCTAGCCGCATAAGATAGAAAAGGAGAGAGCTGCCAATCATGAAGAGTAGAGTCTGCTTCGATTTTGTTATATTCAGATAGCCTGCCCTCTCAGCCATGCGCATGTAGTATTCCACAAGCTGAAAAATAATGCTTCTATAGAGGCAGAAACTATATGTTGTTTGCTTGTTTGTCACCTTAGTGATATAAACAAGTAAGTCCCGGAGCCCTACCGCCGATGCTGAAGCCGATTTGACCAATGGATTTTTTAATTGTGAAAATCAAACTTTAGCTTTTATTTATGCTATTTGTGTTTAGCTTAGCTGATAGAAACGATGGAGCTCTACCGACTAAGCTGAAGATGCAAGAAGAAAGCAGCCATGCACGGCAGTCGCAGGCAACTACTAACGGTAGTGGGTTGGTGCCAGCCGGCAGTAGTTTGCATGAATTAATTGGTGCCGGAAGCACGCAAAGTAGTGTAGATCAAATTGCCTGTAAATTTGACTTCCGCAAAATAACACCTGAATCAATTAACTAAGCTGAAGATGTTTGGCCATAACTTAATTGTAATACCTATTTTTCGAATCAAAATATTCGGTGGTAATCGTATTCAGATTCTGCGGTAGAGGCCTAGGTGGAGCCACAAAAATGATAGCAAAAGTTGGTTTTGGTAAACTTTTGCTAACATTTTTGTGGCCCACTCTGCTACCCGTGTAAAAATACACCCGAATAAAAATTCCCTTGACGTTTGTCGTACGAAAATCATCAGGAAGGAAGCAGTTGCTGCGTTGGCAGCGGGAGTGGCGGCGCGGGGGCAATATTTTATGTTGTAAATAGTATGGCGATGGTAACCGCCGATGGTAAACAAAACTATGATTACAATTTTGAGTATAAGTGGTTCATCAACATCTTTGAACTAAAGCCAACTTCATCTGCACGCGGTGTACCCTGCTGACTGACAAACGAAACTCTGGCGAAAAGAGAGGTAGGGAGCGTAATTATAAGCTACCCGACTGGGGAATGTACCTTCACCTCACGGAATACTCGTACCGCAGACAAATAACAATTCCCTTGAGGGTTGTTGTGTTCCTACGAGTGAGCGAGGTCAGCAGAAAGGAAGGAGATGCTGCGTTGGCAGCAGGGGTAGGGTGCGCAAGCGATATTTTAAGTTCCGAGCGTTAATATGGCTAAAGTAACCGCTTCATATCAGGCCGTATGCTTGTCTGCCACCGGACGTAGTATAAAAAAAAAACTATTAGATTTACTATACATCAGAGAGCAATTATTGCACCTAAGTATGAACAAGAATCAGGAGTAGATTTTTCGTATTACTAAAATCAATTGTAGTAGTAGTTTTTTATTTAGTCTGTGGTATTTCTAGATTTTGCCATGTACGGTTACTTCAGGGGGAGTCCCCATTACTCGGAAGTTGATAATTACAACAATATGAACTGTTAACAATCTCTGCACACTGCATTGTGATGTCAATAATGTTATTGTTTGCAGTTCCTATGAATTGAACTGGGCGTGCGGACTAATCGCCCCTAACAATATAAAATATAATGTTTGTATAATAACTATTGTTTAAAGATATATGAATATTAACTAAACAAAGTTTGTGCTATGGCTATAATTGATATAACACTAAAATATATTTTTTTGTAAATTCATAGTTATAATACATAGAAAAAACCCAGATTGAGACAAAATAGATTTGTCTTGTGTGGGGATCGAACCTCTGACTCAAAGTGGATATTGCTAGCCATTCGATCGCCGGGCTCGTCATACCGACGATTCTTGTTTACATTAGAAGAAGAAGAAGAAGAAGAAGAAACATTTATTTGTAACATAACACAACACTATTACATATTCTAAAAGAAAAAAACATAGATACAAGAAAGGACATAGTGCTGCGTAATGCCACAAATTGGACCCAACTCAGCATTATGCCGTGGTCTGACTATGTCAGACCCCAGCGCTGATTTTCAGTTGGGACCATTTTTTGTGACACCACGGACGGACAAACAGACGCAGTACATATCGAGTATTTACATTACATATATATACTTGTATATGTATTATAAAATATATATTGGTAGGTTGTATGTAGACACATACCAAATTGAAGAATAAATTGATGACTAATCCTCTTCTGCTCGGTGGCTCCAAGTATATGAACAGGCCGTTCAAGGTGAACGGAATCAGCATGTACTGGTGGTACCTAATCTTATCTCCAAACATCTTCCTGGAAAGGAAATAAATATATATTATACAATGATATATTAATTGTGATAAAGCTGCAAAAAATTGAGGTACTGATAAAGGAGATTGACCACGGGCAGTACTCTTAGATAATTGGGTATTTGACTAACATTTTTTTCTGTTTGATATGTAGGGACGTCTCCATAATATAACCATAGGTGAAAGAATTACTTCGATAGCACAAAAATCTCTCGAGATATGGTAATTTGAAAATCACAATTTTTAGACTGCCCCAAAACGCTCCATACAAAAGACTACTGAATTATGACGTCACAGATCTGTATTTTGTATGCATCAAATCAGAAATTTGTACGACAGCTATGTTAAATATTACGTTTATGTGATTAGTATCATAATAAAAGTTATAGCATTTTTTATTGCTTCTCCAATGGAAATATTATTTTTTAATAATTTCATACTTTTAAAATGGACTTTCCCGCCAAACTTTGATCGACGCTAAAAAAAGTCTGAAGATATTAGAATGAAAGTTTGCAGATCTTTATAGTTTTGTGTATTTTACGATATTGTTAATTTATTTGTACAATTTTTAAACATTGGAAACAACCCAATTAGTTGTGTCTTAGGAAAAAGTTTACTGTCAAAGTTCTAAAATAAAGAATTGATTTTACAGTAGATTTTCATAAAAGTTCTCTTGGGGGATAAGTAATAAGAATAAAAGTAATGAGAGTTGCCAACATCTATAAATGCAAGTCCCAAGAATTAACAAAAATCACTTGAAAATCGCTATAACCAGTGTTTTACTACCATTATACTACCATTTATACCATATTACCATTCGGGCCATACAACTGTAACCCGCTCCATCTGACGATTTTCTCGTAAAATCTTCAAAAACACTTCAAAAATCACAACTTCAAGTGACAATATCTCTAAATTGGCAACACTACTATTAATAATATATGTCACACGATAGGAATGTGGCCGTGTGGTTTCCGGCAGACTAGAATAGAATCACTCCGTTTCTTCCCGTGGATGTCGTACAAGGCGAGTAAGGGAAATACATTATCAAATATCGATCAGGCCTCGCCAACCCGTTTGGCCAGCGTGGGGAGTGTAGGCTAAATCCTCCTTCCGTCTAGGACGGACGAGAGAGAGTCATGCTCCTGTAGTGGATACTAAAATGGACCTGATGATGATGATGACAGGGATGTGGATTCGTATTGATTCGTGAATCAAATTATATTTTTAGGATTAATTATTATATCATTGTGTGTTTTGTGTTTTTAAAACCCCTTTAAATATGGAACTGACAATAATTAACGTGAAAATGATACTGCTAATTCGCTGGATGTAGTTTACGTAGTTCTATTAGTACTTATACTGTGGTATGCTCGATTGCCAGAATGTTTGAGGATTTTTTTTATACTACGTCGGGTAACTATTATGTAATCTGTGGTCGGGTGACAGACAAGCATACAGCCCGCCTGATGTTAAGCGGTTACCGTAGCCATATTAACGCTCGCAGCATAAAATATCGCTCCCGCGCCGTCACGCCTGCTTGGCAGCGGAGAACGCAGCATCTCCATCCTTTCTGGTGACTTCACTCACTCGCAGGAACTCTAATTACGCTCCCTACCTCTCTTTTCTCCAGAGCTCCGTTTGTCAGTCAGCAGGGTGCGCCGCGCACAGGTGAAGTTGGCATTGGTTCAAAGATGTTGATGAACTACTTACACCCCAAAATAGAGAATGAGATATTTCTTCAAACATAAATAGTTTTTTTGTGTAATTATACTTTACCTTAATATGCAACCAATTGTGACGAGACTGCCAGCGACTCCAGCACCCAGGAGTGTAGACCTGACGTAATATTCTCCCATTTTTTTCCACATTTCTTTTTTATGTAATTTCTTATGCTGCATTAGAAGTTGTGCCTGAAATGAGTAATGTTTCCAAATTATAGTCCATGCTATTTTCTAGTATTTTAACAAAGTTTTAGGTTAAAAAAATACAAACCGTATAAACTATAGCATAAAATTTTGCGCTTCCAACCAGAGCATTCCTGTATGTTTCTGGCATAGACCACAGACAGTCCTTATTCCACGGGTGGATCATATAACTGCATGGTAAATCCTGGCATGCATCCTCAAACATTTGTTTACTTATCACAACCATCCTGATATCGTGTTTTCAGCCTTTGTGGTCAATCTGCAAAAAAAGGAATATATATAACCTTTTATGCTCTAAATGCCCATGTTTTATAACTTAGGCTAAAGATAGATGTGTAGATAAACTTAAGTTTAGCCGGCTAAACATAAAAGTTGTAGCCGCTGCTCTGTTAAAAATGTAGATGCAATATAATGACACTGGCCGGCCACATCTGCCGAGTCAGCGATGGTAGATGGGGTGTAAGTGGTTCATCAAGATCTTTGAACCAAAGTCAACTTCACCTGCACGTGGTGCAACCTGCTGATTGACAAACGAAGCTCTGGCGAAAAGAGACAGGTAGGGAGCATAATTGTAAGCTACCCGACTGGGGAATGTACCTCCACCTCACAGAATACCGCAGCCAAATAACAATTCCCTTGAGGGTTGTTGTGTTCCTGCGAGTGAGTGAGGTCACCAGAAAGAAAGGAAGGAGATGCTGCGTTGGCAGCAGGGGTGTCGGCACGCGAGCAATATTTTTTGTTGCAAGCGTTAATATGGCTACGGTAACCGCTTCACATCAGGCGGGCCGTATGCTTGTCTGCCACCCGACGTAGTATAAAAAAAAATGGCAGAGGAAAGTCTTAGAGATCACGTATTGGGCAACCAAGCATAACGCGTCCCTTCTCTAGTTGGATCGACGATCTCAAAAAAGCGGCTGGTAGCGGTTGAATAAAACGGGGGTCCACCACACATTCCCACCATTGTGTCTCCTGTGTAAGCCAGGATTAACAGCGGCGACCGCCAAAAAAGGCAATGAACAGTAAAGTCCATTGCAGCCCCGAGGGTAGAACTTTGGGTTTGGCCGTGATCGTCTAGTGGTGAGGACCCTACGTTGTAGGGGTTGTATGTGGAATGCGGATTATCGCATATGGTGGAAAGCATTGGGAAAAGCCTATATCCAGCAGTGGGTAGATACGGGCTGATAATGATAATGATGATGAATATAATGAACGGTTTATCTTATTTTCAGACTTAAGTGAGTTTCCGTGAGCTTGAAGTCGCCAACAATTCCAATAACAACTTAGGATATAAGTGGTTCATCAACATCTTTGAACCAAAGCCAACCTCACCTGCGCTGATGAAAAAAGAAGTTGGGCATAGAGTTTTTTTTAAGCTGCCCGACTGGGGAAGTACTTTCACCTATCAGAATACCGCAGCCAACTGAAAATTCCCTTGTGGGTTATGTGTTTTTGCGAGTGAGTAAGGTCACCAGAAAGAAAGAAGAACGAAGATCTCCATGGGCAGTGGTGATTGCTTTCCATCAGGTGACTCACATGCTTTTTTATATAAAAAAATGTCCGCAACTGTAGTATCCAGGAAAATTTTGGTAAAGGGTTTCTTCCACAACCCTAGAAATTATGGTAATAAACTACCCTAGAACCGCACAGTACACAACTATTTTGGTTTTAATGTGTGAGTATGAATTCCCTGGTTAAAGCATTATTTGGTTGCGGTAAGATGTGACCTGGAACTCCTCAGTCGGGCTTTGCATACTCTATCTATCTGTCGCTAGAGCTTCGGTGAGCAGAGTGCACCACTTGCAGGTGAGCTTCTCTTTGACTCTAAAAGCGATGGTGATTTCCTAAGACCCCAAAATAAGTAAATAAATATTTCTGGAGACTTTACACAGCGCCATCTAGTCCCGAACTTAGCAAACCTGGTACGAGTATAGGGGGAAATTATATACATTTTTAATTTTTTTTTTTTTTATAAATACATACATATCTATTACCTACATAGAAAACGCCCACAAGACAAACTGACATGTATGTACATGCACACAAATATTTAATTTCGTCTTGTGTGTGGATAGAACCCGCGATCTCGGAGTCAAAGTAGCCGTTACTATCCATTTAACCACTGGGCTCGTCAGCTATAACATAAAATCTTAATCATAATTATTTTAAAAATGGATAAATTCACATTCTCTAGGCAGGTGGGATTTGAACCCACATTTAGTAGTTAATAGGTAGATGGCGCCACATTGCTACTGACGCATGACTACACAGCAGAAAATTTAAAATGCAAAAATTCATCACCATCACAAACGCTTGCTGGTCTCTTTCTGCGTTTATCTTCCAACTGAGCTCAGTTGAAAGAGCACTCGATCAGTCATCGAGAGGTCGTGGGTTCAAATCATACGTTGGCGGGGGAGGTGCATTTTTCATTTTTAAAATATTCAGGCAAGTTGGCCGATATCAACTTAATCATAATAAATAATAATCATAATCATACCTTAAAAATCACGAAAATCGGAACTCGATTCAAATAATTAAAGCAAAACATAAAATCCACAAACCACGAAAACATAACACAGAACAACAATAATCACTATCGGTCCCGTTCCGTTCCAAAGTCTAAACTAAAAAGTTTACAAACAAAATCGTCAACAAGCGTCCATAACGTGTGCGCCGGACTACGATACGAAACGCAATGAACTACTTATTGTACTTATCTAATAGCGTCCTACCTAATCAAAAAGGTTAATTTATACTCAACTGTATTGTACAGTCGGATAAGTATGTGGTCTAACTGTTTAAGAAACGTAAATGAACTTAATGACGATTTTAAACACATATACAGTACCTAATGATTGTCTTCTTTTGTTTTTAGGGACGAAAATAGACCTGTGGAATCAATTTCCCTCAGCGGTATTTCCGAACAACTACGACATGGGTGCCTTCAAGAACAAAGTTTTCATTTCCTTTAAAAGGCTGGCAACGGATCAGCGACCCCTTGGTGTCGCTGATCTCCATGGGCGGTGGTGATTGCTTTCCACCAGGTGACCCACTTGCTCGTTTGCCCCCTTTCACATAAAAAAAAAAACTGTATACAAAAATAAGATCGTTAAACAATAACAAAATGTAGCCATACAATACGGAGTATTATTTCTTGGCCTTTACTAGCCAAATAATTTGTTTTACAAATTTGTGATAATGTTTGGTCAAACGGTTTACTCGGAGAAGTTGAATATGACGTTCTCGTACAGTGATTACGAGGCAGGCTGGTGTGCGTGAAATTTTGTTTAATTACACATGAAATTTAGTATATTTTGGCATGTAAGTCACTTTCCACGATCTTTAGAGACTAAGCCAACCTCATCTACACGTGACACCCTGGCGACTAGCGAATAAGGCTCTGGCAAAAGAGAGGTAGAGCAGCGTATTTACAAGCTGCCCGACTGGGGAAGTACCTCCACCTCATACGATACCGCAGCTAAATAACAATTCTATTGAGGGTTCCTGCGAGTGATTGAGGTCACTAGGAAGGAAGAACCTGCTGCATCGGCAGCAGAGGTAAGGCAGCGCGTAAGCAATATTTCATGTTGCGAGCATTAATATTATAAAAGACTACAGAATCTGATACAGCTAAGTTAACTGAGATTTTTTTTTTTACTTGTTTTTGGACGGAACTCCAAAGATTAAGACAAAGTTAAGTCGGTCGAGGGCACTTAAGTTAATAAAACGAATCTTACATAATAATTATCACAAAATACAAGTACAGTTAATTGACGAACTCAATGGTCGAATGGTTAGCAATGGGGGTTCGATCCCCGCACGAGACAAATATTTATGTGCATGTACATGTTTGTTTGTCTTGGTCTGGGTGTTTTGTATGTATTATATGTATGTATTTAAAAATATATATTTAAGTATATTATCAGTTATCAAGTAAACATAGTACAGCTTTGCTTAGTTTGGGACTAGATTGCTTAATTGTTTTTTATTTATTTATTTAGTTAACATAACAAATAATGCGAAAAAGTCCAATAGTTTAACTCTTAAATTAGGGACAGTTGAATATGGCAACCACTTCAATAACAGGCATCCGAATCTAACTCAATGGTTAGGTAGTCCGTGAAATTAAACCGTTCGGGTCCAATACCCATGAGACAGCTGTAAGGCAAAGGAGATTGTATACTAGTAACTATGTGCGACTTCATCTGTTTTTGTGAAGAAGTTTACATACAAAAACGTTGCGTGATTTCTAATACATAAACTAAAACACGAAATTGGGGTGTAAGTGGTTCATCAAGATCTTTGAACCAAAGTCAACTTCACCTGCACGTGGTGCACCCTGCTGAATGACAAACGAAGCTCTGGCGAAAAGAGAGGTAGGGAGCGTAATTGTAAGCTACCCGACTGGGGAATGTACCTCCACCTCACAGAATACCGCAGCCAAATAACAATTCCCTTGAGGGTTGTTGTGTTCCTGCGAGTGAGTGAGGTCACCAGAAAGGAAGGAGATGCTGCGTTGGCAGCGGGGGTGGCGGCGCGTGAGCAATACGGTAACCGCTTCACATCAGGCGGGCCGTATGCTTGTCTGCCACCCGACGTAGTATAAAAAAAAATACGAAGTAGTTACTAGAGCAAAATAATTGTAAAGCTCGTATGCTTATCATCGCGGACTACCCACTGCTGGATGTAGACCCTCCCCAATGCTTTCTACCATACGCGACCCTCAGGTTTTAGCATACAGCTCGTTTTAACGTGAATGCGTCTTAAAAATTGCGTCTATTGGAAGGCAATTTAAAAAAAACGAATGATAATACCGCGGCATACAGTTTGGTGTTGCACCTACATATCTATGATATGATAGATGAAGGATCAAAGAATTTATTACGCTAAGTAAGGACTATGGAATATCGCGTGCAGGGGAGGGGGAAGCGCTGCCATTGTGAGATAATTTTAGTGCATGCCGTGTTCATGACACAGCGACAGCACACCCCATTTTTTTTATTTCATGTCTAGAAAAATCACTCTCTCTCAAATACTCGTATAACAAATTATATTAGCATTACGTATTTTGGGTCTGTTATTGTAACACTAGAAGTTCCACATTAGTCATGAGATTCTTCGGGAAACTCCCCATGCGGTGCATGGTGTTACTCACCATTAGCGGTAAATACTACAATAAATAAATTTAAAAATTAGGTAAGGTCGATCGACGGATAGATAGAGGTTTAACACAGTTTCCGTTATTTTTCTAAATATTCTTATTTACTTTTACACTAATTCATATTGTACTCGTACATAGGAAAACTGCAAAAAATACATAAATATTTTTGTGAGGTTAAAAATTGCTTTTATATTAAATGACATTTTTTATATGAAAATTTCTTTGGGCAGATTGAGTACTTTGTGGCTAATGGATGAAACTGAGCCTGAAAATGAATGGATGATCACGCTTGAGTATATAACGCTCGTTCGGGTATTCGACAGGTATAGTCGACAGGGAGGGAATTTGTTGAAGTTTTCACTTCCGTCGTGTGTGTCCAGACACCGATTTTTATATTACTAACAAAATTCTAAGTCGTAATTTTTGCCGTGTGGTTTCCAGCAGACTAGAATAGATTCACTCCGTTTCTTCCCGTGGATGTCGTACAAGGCGACTAAGGGAAATACATTAACAAATATCGATCAGGCCTCCCCAACCCGTTTGGCCAGCGTGGGGAGTGTAGGCCAAATCCTCCTTCCGTCTAGGACGGACGAGAGAGGGTCGTGCTCCTGTAGTGGAGACTAAAATGGACCTGAGATGATGATGATGATTTTTTTAAAGAGATTTAATAGATATAGTTTTTCTTAAACAATAGTTTAATTTTTTATTTTATAAAATTATAATGTAATTAAAGTATTTTTCTTATTTTATATATACACATATATTGTGTGTGTGTGTAAATCATAAGTATCCCAAATTTGAGCACAAATAGAGAAATTTTAGTAGAAGTAAAGCAATGAGATGGAATAAGAGACGACTACATTTTTCTGTAGCTAAAGATACTTCCATATAATATATTTATTGGTAATACTTAAGTACCTACTCTAAACCCCTTCGACTAAGGGAAGCCCAGTATCCCAACAGTGGTATGAATAATGGCTATCATCGACGATGACGAGTAGAATGAGGGCTGTCAGAAGGTTAAGATAGTGGTGAACCACTTACACCCTACATACATTTACACACTTACATACTATAAATATATGTATTAAACACTATAAATATAATACCTTAGATACATTTTTAGGGTTCCGTACCGAAAGGGTAAAAAGGAAACCTATTACTAAGGCTCCGCTGTCCGTCCGTCCGTCCGTCCGTCTGTCACCAGGCTGTATCTCATGAACGGTGATAGTTAGACAGTTGAAATTTTCACAGATGATGTATTTTTATTGCCGCTATAACAACAAATACTAAAAAATAGAGTAAATTACAGATTTAAGGCTCACATACAACAAACGTGATTTATTTGCCGTTTTTATAGATAACTAGCGGCCCGACCACGCTTCGCTGTGGCTCAATCTTTTCGTTTCCATCCATTTCCTTAGAGATGGCGCTGTATGTGAAAAAAGATTTTCCCGCTTTTCTTTTCAAATTTTTCCAGAATTTTCTTTGCTATAAACCTCACGGAGCCCGAGACCTTTCCAACGAATGCAAAACCGTGGAAATCGGTTCGTGCGTTCTGGAGTTATAGCGTCAGGAAGGAAAACCCGACTTATTTTTATATAGTAGATGGTACGGAACCCTTCGTGCGCGAGTCCGACTCGCACTTGGCCGGTTTTTTACACTTATTTGTTTGTTTGTGAACGTACACACACGCGCGCCATTATCCACACTTTGACCTCTGTGCTCAATTCTTAACTTTTCGATGTACTTATCAAGGCGACAACATATATAAATGCCACAGTCATGATTTATTTGCCTGTTTAAGAGTTTTATAGTTATTAAGTACAAAACAAAGGGACAAGAGCGAGTCGGGCACTCACAACTTTTTATAATCTTAGAACAATTCTTAATAAAAAGTAAGATTTAAAATATACAGGTTGATAGTACTAGACTATATATATGGAAGAGCTCGATGGCGCCGTTGCGCGTGCCAGTCTAATCGAACACGCAAGTTAAGCAACGTCGACCGTAGCCTGTCCATGGATGGGTTTATTTATTATCTCGAGCTCTTATCGGTCGGTGCCGGCTGTTATCATTAGTTGACAGTGGATAAGCCAAGACAGTGGTCTTTAGGCCTCGGATTTGGGATCGGCGACCTCTTGGTATTGCTGATCTCCATGGGCTTGCTTTCCATCAGCTGACCCACATGCTCGTTTGCCCCCTCTCATATCAAAAAAAAAAAATCAGGCCAATTTACACAACGCCATCTAGTCCCAAATTAAGCGCTAAGCTTGTGTTATGGATACTAGAGAACTGATAAATGTACTTAAATACATTTTTTTTTAAATACATACTTATAATACATAGAAAACACCCAGACCAAGACAAACAGACATGTTCATGCACACAAATGTTTGACTTGTGCGGAAATCGAACCCGCGACCGCGGAGTCAAAGTGGCCATTGCTAACCATTCCGACTACCGAGCTCGTGAAATGAAAAATAATCTTTTGTACTGATCCCTAAAACATAACATTGCACCAAGTCATAAAACAGCTGATACAATGTTTTCATTGCTACACACGTAAACACTCTGAGCTGTATGTTTGTTTACATAATTACATAAGCGCTTCTAACAACAGATAATAAGAGAAATCTTTGATAATGAACAATTGTATAGACATTTCAAATAAACTCTTCCTATGAAATGTGTATACTATCTAAAGCAAAGTTGATACTGTTGATTGTTGGCACTTGGTGGAACATTATTATCATAATGTTATAATAAAGCACTTGTACTATTCCACGTTATTATATTTAATATTACCGACCGGTTTCGCCGCTAAGGCATTATCAAGGTAAACAGATGGTGTTTGTGTTTCTACCGGTGAAACCGGTCGGTAATATTAAATATAATAACGTGGAATAGTACAAGTGCTTTATTATAACATTATGATCTAAAGCAAAGATCTGTAAGTGATTCACCAAGATCTATAGAGCCAAAGCCAAGCTCACCTCCACGTGGCATCTTGCTGACTAGCAAAAGAGGCACTGCCAAGGCAAAAGAGAAATAGAGCATGGCGTATTTGTAAGCTATCCTACTGGGAAAATACCTCATAGAATACCGCAGTCAAATAATAATTCCCTTGAAAAGAAATACGAACTTGAAGGTTAAATACGATTTATTCTATTATTTTTGAACGAAAGATTTTCGTTTGCTTTTGAGATTATTTCGTTTGGATCAAGTTCTACTATAATATAAAGTCGTGATTAAATATGTTTTAAAACTCTATATATATAATATAAATATATATATATATAATAATAATATATATAAATATATATATAAATCAGAAGTAGACGGTTTTTGTGAGAGTGCTAGACAGAATCCAAATGCGGTTCTATAATTCCTTTGCACAGTGTTTTCCTTTTTAGGGTTCCGTACCCAAAGGGTAAACGGACCCTATTACTCAGACTCCGCTATCCGTCCTTCTGTCCGTCCGTCCGTTTGTCACCAGGCTGTATCTCACGAACCGTGATAGTTAGACAGTTGACTCGCACTTGGCCGTTTTTTTGTGTTGGTAATACCGGGTAGGACCAAACAATTTCTTCTTCTTTTTCTTAGTCGTACTTTTCTGATGACCTCACTCACTCGTAGGAACACAACCCTCAAGGAAATTGTTAATTGGTTTCGTTATTCTGTGAGATGGAGGTACTTCCCAAGTTGGGCAGTTTACATATGCGCTGTACCCTACCTCTCTTTCGCCAGAGCCTCTTTCGCTAGTCTGCAGGGTGCACCACGTGCAGGTGAGGTTGGCTTTGGCTCTACAGATCATGGTGAGCGACTTACATATCAAAAAACTACGTTGTCTAATTCCTAGATGTATGATGGACATGGTTCCTTAATTTCTAATGACACGGAACCCTGCCCGAGATCCATTCGCACTTGACTAGTTTTTTAATGACTGGGCAACAGCTAGTACCTAAATCGTACTGCGTGATAATAATGCTTACTTATAAGTACTATAGGTACTTATAAGTACTATAAGTAAGTATTATTATCACGCATGAAGATAAAAGAATGTTGGACTACGCACTGATAAGGTCAAATTAGTAATATTAGATCAATAAGTTCGAGTGAGGTTTTAGCATTAAGTATATTTGTGGTATGGCCGTGTGGTTTCCGGCAGACTAGAATAGAATCACTCCGTCTCTTCCCGTGGATGTCGTACAAGGCGACTAAGGGAAATACATTATAAAACATCGATCAGGCCTCCCCATCCCGTCTGGCCAGCGTGGGGAGTGTAGGCCAAATCCTCCTGTCTGGGACGGACGAGAGAGGGTCGTGCCTGTAGTGGAGACTAAAATGACCTGATGATGATATTTGTGGTACAAAGGTTGTTTCGTGGGTGTGAATTTATGTAGCAGAAGGCAAGGAAAGGAAGGCAATAGTTCATTGTTTTCCGACTAGAATTGCCTTCTTAAACATCTTGGTCTGGAATGGGACGGGGGCCCACCACACATTCCCACCACTGTGTCTCCTGTGTAGCCAGGATTAACAGCGGCGACCGCCAAAAAAGGCAATGAACAATGAAGTCCATTGCAGTCCCGGGGGTAAAACTACGGCTGTCTTGGAACTCACAACGAATTTAATCAGAAGAAATTAGTAGGAGTAGGAAGCTTTTGGAATTTGACTTCCCCTCTTAGCAATGTGAGAGACAGCAATATGGCAAATAAGGCATTAAAAGCCTAAAGAGATGGCTAGTCAAGTGAAGCTCAACTGCCGTGCACCACGGATTTTAAGTTTCTAACACTATTGGGGACCTAAAACATTGAGTTGTTACCTAACACATCGATTCCAATAATAAGAATTGCAAAATCGTCTGAACGCTTGGTAATTCTCCCTTGTTGCTACCAAATCTGAATAGTATACTACCCCGGATGCAACTTGCAATGAATTCAACATGTCATCCCGCTCCCGCCGCCAAAGATCACACTCCCAGAGAACATGGTGTGCTGTTTGATCGAATTCAGAATTAGCAGTAGAACACTCGCATAAGGGCGACGGCACTAATTTAAACGAAAAGAGTTTTGCCTTAAAATTGCCATGTCCAGTTAAAAATTGCGCAACGGGGTGGTCAACTTCTAACCACTTTTTCTTTAATCTATCTCTTACCGATTGAAAGAACAGATACAAGTGGCGTCCTTTGGTAGAAGTTTCCCACCTTTCCTGCCATTCAGACAGCAATGTTTCAAATACTTCATTAATAGGTTTAAACAGTCTAACTATTTTTTCACGATCACGAGTTTTCAAGAAATCAGGGACCATATTTTTAGATGTATAGTACATTGAAGCGCGGCGTTGTACTTCTAAGTCTACTGGTAACACACCTGCTAGCACGGGTAGTGCCTCGGTGCTTACAGTTCTATACGACTTACATAAAAATATCAGAGCAAGGCGCTGGCTTTGAAGCAATTTACGACGTGCTGCACCTATAGTAGCCCTATCTGCCCACGCAGGTGAACCGTACGTAACACATCCTAAGTATGTGGCGGTATAAATAATTTTTAACGTTTTGAAAGTTCTGGAATGTTATACTTTTAAGACTATGTTTTCGAGTTGTTGTTTGACGAACCCGGTGGTCGAATGGCTAGCAATGGCTACTTTGACTCCGAGGTCGGGGGTTCGATCCCCGCACAAACATTTGTGTGCATAAACATATCTGTTTGTCTTGGTCTGGATGTTTTCTATGTACTATAAGTATGTATTTAAAAATAAATGTGTTTAAGTACATTAATCAGCTGTCTAGTACCCATAGTACAAGCTTTGCGCTTAATTTGGGACTAGATGGCGTTGTGTAAATTGTTAACAGTCACTCTTGGAAATGAATTGGCTCCAAAACCACTGAACCGATTTTGATGAAACTTGTCACAATTAAAGACCTCGACATGCTTGAGGTTTGTGTGTGAAAAAAAATTGAGAATGATCAAGTCCTTGAGGAATGATCATGAAATACATTTTCCATTGAAATCAATGAAAAACATACACTCAGCGAATCTACACGCTCCACTCAACCTCGATTTCGGCCCCGTGGGCTAGAATCCGGCCTAGTTTCATTATTGTTTATTTGTTTCGAGAGATGGTTGTAGTAGGAGATCCAGGAAATGCCACTTCTTTGAATACCGTTTCGAATGCAGGTAACAGACGTAAATATTTACTCAAAGTACAATTGATAACGATTAGATGTAGCTATTATAGATAATCTCTTCCCGTGGATATCGTACAAGGCGACTAAGGGAAATACATTACCAAACATCGATCTGGGGCCTTACCACAAGCTCTAAACGCAGGAATGGGACCATCATGGTTGCGAATTTATGAATGAAATTCATTGATAAATACGCAACCATCATAGTTTTATTCCTGCGTTTAGAGCTTGTGGTAAGGCCCCAGGCCTCCCCAACCCGTCTGGCCAGCGTGGGGAGTGTAGGCCAAGACCTCCTGTCTTGTGGACGGACGAGAGAGGGTCGTGCTCCTGTAGTGGAGACTAAAATGACATGATGATGATGATTATAGATACATGATAGAAATGAAGATGTAATTGAAAAACTTGAACATTAAGGCTTATTTTTGTCTGTGTGGAAGTACTGTTGAAGTTTTTTTACAACATAAAATTCAATACCAATGTTTACAATGGAGTACGTATAAATATCATTTGGTTCTTTAAAAATGGCGTAAAAATAATTATTCCAGCCCCCTTACCACCATCTCTTATTGAGATTTAATAACTGAATAGAATGCTTATTCATACCAATGAATAAGCGACTCTATTTCAAATGGAATAGAGTCGCTTATTCATTGGTATGAATAAGCAATCTATGCAATTATTGAATCGCAATAAGAGATGGTGGTAAGGGGGCAGGTCGGAAATTAATGAGTGATGTATTTAGTGTGGCTCTATATAAGCCGATTTTTTTTTCACTTGGAAAAAATACCATCTACGTATTCCGGGAACCGTATTTTTTGTTAACCATTATTTATTTAGGAATATATTAATATTTATTTATTAGCGACTATTGCACTTACTGGTGCTACTATGCACTACTTGCCATTTGGTGAATTAGGAAATCAAACGATCTATTACCATTTTACTACTATAATATAAACACATTTTTTTTAATATTTACAGGTATACATATAAAAAAAAATGAGAAAAAAAAATAAGTTAACACTTTATAGGACAGAAACGGCGATAAAGATGCTCTGACAAAACAGGAGTTTGACAGTACGGGCATCGCAGTAACTACAAAATAGTGTATAATGCATATGTACCGGTGCTTACCGTCTAAGCTCATACTATCACTGTAAAGAATAAGATTTACTGTCTATCTACAAGTTAATCAATTCTTTGTACTGTCAAATCTAAGATCTAAAATAAATACATTTCTTGACGGCTTAACTTTGCTACTTATAATAACAGTGCCGCTGGATCCGTACAGCGGTTATGTCCGTGGTTACTGACGTAGTTTGGTTTAATAATATTTATTTTGATAAGTACGGCTATAAATGTAGTGGTTTTTTGTATGGAAAGTCGTAGTGACAACCTCTGAAATTTTAATTCAGCCTTCTTTCCCGTAAAGTGATAAAAAGTATAGGCATGGATGGTGCAAAAATGCTCCAATGTGTGAATCAAGCTTAAGATATAGGCGTAAGTATCCACTACTATTTTTTTTTATATTACTAAAGTGGCAAACAAGCATACGACTTGCTTGATGGAAAGCAGTTACCGTAGCTTATGTAACACCAGGGCACACATGCGCGTCTCTGTGAAGACCTCTTTACGCCTCTTTTGCAGAACCTCATGTTGTAGTGTCCTGAGAAAACCTCCCGACATTCTGAGTGGGGAGGCTTCTAGGTTAATATTGGTAAATACCAAGACCACAATGAATAACGGAACGGGGGCCCACCACACATTCCTACCACCGTGTCTCCTGAACAGCCAGGATTAACAGCGACGACCACCAAAAAAGGCAACGAACAACGCAGTTGACTGCAGTCTCGCGGGGTAAAACTACGGCTGCCTTGAAACTCACAACGAATTTAATCAGAAGAAATTAGGAGTAGGAATCTTTTGGAATTTCACTTTACCTCTTGCCAATGTGAGAGACAGCTATATGGCCAATAAGGCATTAAAAGCAATCACAGTGAATAATAGTGCGGTGTGAATGGTCCCATTCAGAAACAGCAGTTGGGCGATTCGCACCGCGGTCCGAATCACTCATGGTGTGAATCGACTAAAGACCCAACTGAAATTCATTGCGGTCCAGATGAAAAACTATGATTGTCATTCAACGACTTTTTTATACTAGGTTTTTGATTCCCAAAAAGGCCTTAAGTTAAAGATAATGACTATGCTGAAGATAACAAATATCTTCAGCATAGTCACTAGTGCTCTAGGGTTTCTACCAGCTAAGCTTAACACAATTGCACGAATATAAACTGCCCCCTTACCACCGATAAGCGACTCTATTCCATTTGAAATAGAGTCGCTTATTCATTAGTATGAATAGGCATTCTATTCAATTATAGAATCGCAATAAGAGATGGTGGTAAGGGGGCAGAAGTTTGATTTTTGTAATCAAAAAATCCGGCCGTAATCGGTTTCAGCTTCGGCGGTAGGACCTAGTTTAGAATAGTGATCTGACGGGATTTTAATATTTAACGACATTATATAAATAACAATAAATACTTACCAAATTATTGTGTGTATAGTATGCTCCATTTACTCTCTGTGAATAAACGACTGCAGTGGACAATACTCCAAAGCAAACTGAATAATTATTACTTGTCTTGTATTATCTACGCGACGATAAGCTGATAATGTCTTATCTATCGGATTTAATTGATAATTCCTATACAAAAAATGTTGACCTCATTGTTATGTTCGTTTGGTGATATTTGAGCGTTGCTAGCTCTACTGCTTTTGCATACACCTGAGGAGCTATTTTATTTAGAAGCAATGCTGCATGTTTAATACATTTTTTATTATACGTCGGATGACAGACAAGCACACTGCCCACCTGGTGTCAAGCAGTTACCGTAGCCACATTAATGTTCGTAATATGAAATATCATTCGTGCACCGCCACCTCCGCTGCCATCGCAGCAACTCCTCCCTTTCTAGTGACCTAATTCACTTGCAGGAACACAACAATCTTCAAGAGAATTTGTTATTTGGCAGCGGTATTCTGTGAGGTGGAGGTACTTACCCAGTCGAGCAAAATTGTCATGATTTTAATGATTCACTACATTAATATTAAACGGCTTAAACTCGAAGGTCGAGAGCGTTCTCGTGTGCCAGTCTCATAGAATACACAATTTAAGTAACGTCGGCTATAGCGTGACTTTGTATGACTAATTTCAAATGTTTCAGTGCTCGAGATTGAGGAAAGCCATTGTCCAGCAATGAATAGATACATGTTGATGATGATGAAAAAAAATTATAAAAAAAAATACAATTGTTTTTATTAATCACGGTACACTTCTGTATCAATACAGATTACTTAACAGTTATTACTTATGTGCTTAGTATCAGCTACTAATTACCAATCATTCCATACATAATAAAAAATAATAATTAACTGACATTATCAATACGATAAGAATGACGTAACTTGAAATCAGTGTGTAATCACTTTATCAAAATCATCCGACCGTATTTGAATAACGACTTAGTCATAGCACAACCACAAACAACGAAAATCAAACCACAAACTAAATTATATACTAGATGAACATTTAGAGACAAAATATTTTGTCTCTAAATAATAATAATAATAATAAGTCCGCAGGGCAGCTTGTGTGGCGAGCTGTTGTGTGAGTAGCGACACCACGGACCCGAGTCTCCAGAGAGTCGGTCAGGTCTCCGACGTGTCTTCATCGGTCGGAGTGTAAACACAAGAAGGCCCGCAGGACTCTCAGCTCTGGCTTGCCTTCATTGGCCGTCCAGAGAGGAGCCGCTAGAGCTATATGCTTCAGGGGTGGAAGTGTTAAAGGGCATCACGCCGCGAGTAACTTCGGAGAAAGCGCAGCACACCTCTCGACATCCCTGAGTCACTCACACCGGTGTTGCCCCCGACCGTTTTCCTGGCATTTCGGGGGCCCATCTAGTGAGTGGCAAGCCACCGCCTGCCGCAAATAACTAGCAATAAAATCAGTTATGGCAGGCGTCCGTCCCTCTTCTGTAATAGCCCGGTATTAAGTTCACCCAGATCTCATCTCCATAGCCCATTTATTTTCCATCACACTTCGCAATAGTCTCAACGCCTGCCGAGACCTGCTCATGGGCATGTCGTTCCATTGACATATCCTGGAGCGGGTCACGGCGGGCGTACAACATTACATTAAACTTCTCAAAGGGGCCTCTACGCGTTGGATCCATATCCCCGCGCACGCCTATCAAATGACCGGGCTTGACCCGTGATTTAAGAGAGATACATAATAATAATAATAAGCAATAAAAGCAGTTATGACAGGCGTCCGTCCCTCTTTTGTAATAGCCCGGTATTAAGTTCACCCAGATCTCATCTCCATAGCCCATTTATTTTCCATCACACTTCGCAATAGTCTTAACGCCTGCCGAGACCTGCTCATGGGTATGTCGTTCCATTGACATATCCTGGAGCGGGTCACGGCGGGCATACAACATTACATCAAACTTCTCAAAGGGGCCTCTACGCGTTGGATCCATATCCCCGCGCCACGCCTATCAAATGACCGGGCTTGACCCGTGATTAAAAAGAGATACATATAATAATAATAATAAATAAATATTGTCAGACAATTTACACAGCGTCATCTAGCCCCAAAATAAGCGAAGCTTGTGTTAGGGTACTAGACAAATGTAAAACATACGTAAATACATTTTTTTTGTAAATACATACTTAAGATACATAGAAAACACCCAGACCAAGACAAACAGACATGTTCATGCACACAAATGTTTGTCCTGTGTGGGAATCGAACCCACGAGCGTTGGTGTCGAAGCCGCGTCATTGACCGCTACGCCACC
Source organism: Hypsopygia costalis (assembly GCA_937001555.2). NCBI lineage: Eukaryota > Metazoa > Arthropoda > Insecta > Lepidoptera > Pyralidae > Hypsopygia > Hypsopygia costalis. Next base: position 3,960,984 of record OW443333.2, on the reverse strand, counting down.
GAGCTCATCGTAAATGTTCATCTTAAACAGCCTGTATCTATCAATTAGACATAGGTCTTCCCTAATGCCTTCCACCATATGCGTTCCTCCGCTCTAAGCATCCAACCGCTTCCGGCCAGCGCCTGAAGCTTCGTCGAGGCCTCCATTCTACAACCTTCCTCACCCATCTGCCATCGCTAACTCAGCAGATGTGGCCGGTTCACTGCCACTTAAGCCTGCTAACTCTGAGAGCTATGTCGACAACTTTGGTTCTCCGTCGACTTTCTTCGTTGCGGATTCTGTCCCGTAGATAAATGTAGAGCATAGTTCTCTCCATCGCTCGCTGCACGACTTTCTCCTCTAAATGCTAGTTTGTGGGAAAAAATACCCTATGCTTAAATACCTACCTACTGTAAAAAACCATTGTATTATTTTTTATAGTAAATAATACCATTTTTTTTTTATAATCATCTGATAATAAGCAAACACCACAGTCCATGGACATTAGTAATAACAAAAGGTCACTGATCTGTTGCCAGCCTTTTTAGGAAATATACACTTTTTTCTTGAAGACTCCTAAGTCGTTTCGTTACAGAACACCGTACAGAGAAGTTGAATCCATAATTTCACCGTATGTGGTAGCCAATGTCATAAAAACTATACTGTGGTTAATGGCTATGAAGGTGGCATGGGTAGTTTTAGTACTACGATAGTGGAACTCAGCGGTTGGCATTGATTTCGGTTAGTCGTTCATATTCCATATACACCGAATGGAAAATAACGAGGGACATTCCCGACAATACGGTGTTATATTAAAGTTGATAACTCGATTTGTAATGGTAACATACATTTTATTGGAAGTTTTTTTTTTCAAAATAAGTCATTTTTCTTATTTCTGCTAAACTTACGTTTTGTAGCGACCCCGGCGTTAAAAATTTGGTTTATAAACTACCAAAACTATTAAGTAACTACGCCGTAACTCAAGCGAGTTCTAGTAGGTATCCTAGAAGTGTCGGTCATTGCTTTAACACGCAATCACCTGATTTAGAGATAGATGAATATTGCAAAATTCCCACGAAATACTGGGATATATAGAATTTCACGGACAATGAAAATAAATAGATTGAATTAGCTACAGTATAAGTTTTTAAAATAGTTCGTGTGTTTGAAAATGATCGTAACTCGTTCTCTTACAAATGTAAATTGTAAATGACGACATTATTTTAAACTCTTTTGTATTTGTATTGAAACAATATGAAAATGTTAATGTTTGCTTCAGCATACATTAGTTTTAAAACATGCTACACTGAATAATTTATGTTTGCTTGTTTGTGTTGACGGAAAAGGTTTGGTTGATAAAATACATTTTTTTTATAACAGAGGGGAGGGCGGGGTGGAGGGTAAACGAGCATGCGAGTCGCCTGATGGTAAGCAACCACCGCAGCTCATGGACATCAGAGTGCTTATTGCGAGTTTTTTGTTCGCGTTCGGTCATGTCAATGTAAACAAACAGATAAGAGGAGAGTTACATATCAAAATTATGTGGCTTACTTGCTAATATTTTAAAGTGAGCAACCCAGCTAATTTGAATATGTAACACGCGGCTGGTAAATTCACAATATGAAACTTTTTCTTAATTTGGTCGGCTTGTATACGTTAACACATTCGAATGTGACCAAAGAACGCGCACTAAACAGTCAATAACACAAAAGGTCACTCATACCAGTCGTTTTATGTAAATATAGGCTCTTTACTTGAATACTCCCTAGTCGTATTTGTTCAGGAACACCGTTGAAGGAAGTTGATTCCACAATTTCACCGTACGCAGCAGAAAATATCTTAAAAACCGTACTGTGGTAGACGTGATTGATAACCTCGTTTTTTCGGACTCAGTTAAAAAGACGTGACTTATTATATGAATATCAGGGTTACCCGGTTACATGCAGTGCAGGCCTCTGCCAACCCGCAATTGACCAGCGTGGTGGATTAAGCTCTAAACCCCTTCAATTCAGGAGAGACTCATATCCCGGTAGTGGAATAGGATCCTTCAAACGAAGCGTGAAGAATTACCTCGCCGGCCAGTATGGCAGTGTCAAGCGACAGAATACTGTTGTCTAGTCTTTCGTCGATTACCGCTTCAATTTGGGCTCTTCTTTTCGCTTACCATCAGGCAAAACGGAGCCACTATATTAAGCTAATATAAAAAAACGCAACAACCCTCAGAGGAATTGTTATTTTGCTGCGGTATTCTGAAAGGTGAAGGTACTTCCCCAGTCGGGCAGCTTACAAATACGCTTTGCCCTACCTCTGTTTTTCCAGAGCCTCTTTCGCTAGTCGACAGGGTGCACCACGTGCAGATGAGGTATGTTTTGGTTCTAGAGATCGAAGTTAGCCATTTATACTCCAAAGCTGACCATAGATTATTAATTATTTTCCACTGCAGAGACAAAGCACTAGTCTATGATAATTGTTTATGATCTATTTATTAACTTGCACATCTGTCTATATGATGCAATAAATATTAAATAAAGTAGAAATTAATATTATGTACTTACCTTTACACAGTTGTACAAATTTTAAATTCGGAAAATTATTACGCGTGTTAAATACAAAGCGCTTTCACGTCAATAGATAATGCCTTACAAATCAATATGGGCGTTACTAAGCAACGGACAAACAAATTAGGAAGGTCGTCGTGGAAGTGGAAATGGAAAAACCATGCTATGTATAACTTTCATCATCATCATCAGTGAGTGTGTAAGAGACTGGTGCCTGAGTTAAGTATACCCTGAGTTACAGGTCACCAGGTTCTCACTCGTTGACAGATAGTAGCTTTGCTCTTTGATTGGGTACGTCCAAAATTATGTATATGAAAATAATGAAAGTAAACTTTATTTCAAATAATTTGTTTTTATATAAAACATGGCTAGGATTTCCTTTTAAAAAAAAAATAGTTTGAAAATTATAAGCCTCGAAAAAACAGTTTTTTGACAATTTTTACGCAAATTCGGACGTAATGGCACAGTATAAGTAATAGGACTACGTAATAGAGTAGAAACTTGATGACAAGTGAAAAAAATATGAGTATAATATTTTCAAAATAATTAATCAGTAGGCATTGTTTATATTGAAAGATTGAATAACTTGATTTTGCGTTGACAGATTTCCTGTAATTCCCTTCCCTTCCTTTTTTTTCAAATATCATTATAACAAAACACGGGCATGTGTTTTGTTATAATGATAGCCACAAAAGTCCAAGAATACTACGTACTTTTAAGAGTTCACAACAGGAACTACTGAAACTATTCCATTTATTTCATGCAATTCTATACACAGAAACCTAAATATTAAATGAGAAACTTTTGTAGTTTTAATAAATATTTTTTGTAACACGCAAAGGGTTCTGACAATTTAGGATGAAAAGCGTATGAGTAGTGCTCTAATCATGCGCCTTTACAGTGGCTAAAACCAGTCCACCTGGCCTTTCAATTCTAAGAAAATTTTCTTTTTCGCCTAAAAAAATCAAAATTAATAGTAGTAAGTACCACACAACGCCATCTGTTAGCAAAGAGCTATATTTGTTAGTAACGTTTTAAATGTGAATGTGAATGTCCGTTTGTTTGTTACGCTTTCATGCAAAAACTACTCAACCGATCATCATGAAACTTGGTACCTACACATATTCTTGGAGGTATCAGAAGTAACATAGGATAAAAAAAAAACTCTTTATTAAAAAAAAATATATTTTTTACCAAAAAGAATTTCACACGAGCGAAGCCGCGGGCAAAAGCTAATATAATATATATTTTTTTAAACTACGTCGGGTGGCAGACAAGCATACGGACCGCCTGATGTGAAGCGGTTACCGTAGCCATATTAACGCTCACAATATAAAATATCGCTCGCGCTCCGCCACCCCCGCTACCAACGCAGCACCTCCTTCCATTCTGGTGACCTCACTCACTCGCAGGAACACAACAACTCTCAAGGGAATTGTTATTTGGCTGCGGCATTCTGTGAGGTGGAGGTACATTCCCCAATCGGGTAGCTTACAATTACGCTCCCTACCTCTCTTTTCGCCAGAGCTTCGTTTGTCAATCAGCAGGGTGCACCGCGTGCAGGTGAAGTTGGCTTTGATTCAAAGATGTTGATGAACCACTTACACCCCATGCCCGCAGGGTAACTTGTCGCGAGGTGTGATGAAAAGGATACCTCGGGCTAATCCTAATGCTCTCGAGAGTCAGTCGAGGCTTTCGGTGCGTCTTCGTCGATCAGAACGAACAATCATCCTAGAGTAGAAACTTTATATGGGAGACGAATCGTTGGGCACTCCCCTTGTTTAGATAGACTGATGACCTCAATGGAATTGCTAAATGTGGATGGATGCGAAAAGCAGAGGATCGCATATAGAGGTAGGCTATACGTATATAGTAAAGGCCTATATCCTGCAGTGGATAGATGCATTGCAGGCTGATGATGAAAACACATACTAAAATATTTTAAGAGGTCGGTGGTCGCCTACTATTATGACTCCGGGGTCGCGGGTTCGATGTACGGGGCACGAGATACACGTTTGTGTGCATGAACATGTCTGTTTGCTTGGATCTGTTCTGTTTGGTTGTCTGTGTTGACGTTGTTTGGTTGACATGTTCATGTATTTGTAAAAATATATTTAAGTACATTTACCAGTTATATAGTACGCATAGTACAAGGTTTTACTTCGTTTGGAACTAGACGGCGCTCTATAATTTGTGCAGCATTTTTTTTTTAAATTTCTGTATTTGTTGACTGACTGGATTTAAAAAATATCGCTTCGCTATCTTTGAATCTCATAAGTATCTACGACGGACATAAAATCGATCATTTGTACAAAGCGGCCATAAAATTATATATGCCACAATTACAGACGGAAACCAGGCTTGGCTTCAAGCCAATACTATTATAATTGTGTCTAAAGTGGTTTTGTTAATAACGAGACCACGGCAGATAACTTTTTATAATTAAATTTTTGTTTTCTTCTTTGTATATCTATATATATATAAATCAATGCCACTTTTCGTTGTAATTTTATAACTCAAGAACCTATCGAAACCAAATGTTTAGGCTTTGTTCGGACTATTTAGTAGATGGTTTATGTGAAGTTTGCACAAAATCGTTAGAGCGGTTCTTCATTCATCACATTTTTTGTAACAAATGAATTCAATAAATGGCGGATCATTTTGTTAATGGGGATTTTGCTGTCAAATTGAAACTTTTTTCAGATGGGGATTGTGCTGTCAAATTGAAACTTTTTTCAGTGTTGACAGTACAAGCATGTTGTTATGTCATTCATGCGGTCATTTCATTTTTGACGTACTTCGACTTTATGTTGCCTGTTCCAGCCCCCAGACGTTTGTTTATTCATGCTCAAAATGGAAAAACAAAAATATTGGTTATCCAAATGTTTTGGATTAAGTTTTAAAATAGCTAGCAATTAATAAAATATTTTTTTGTTTGAATAAATGAATTTGATGTTCCAATTAATTTTTATTATTATTTCACTTTATACGTAGCGAAGCACGTACCGGGCCGCTAGTATGTTTAATGTCCGAAATCATGGCGCTTCTTTGACTAATTAAACCTTGGTATCTCACCTCCCTCTCCAAAGGCAAGTCGAGGCATAGTGAAACCTGCTATGGACACCTATACAAGGCGAGACATGTTGATAGCCCAGAAAGAAGAACATGAAACTCATCTAAGGAGACAATGAAACACTTGATGTGTCAATGTGACGTCCTGGCGGGCAAACAATTGTAAATGCCTAGGAAAGGCATACCGGGATCAGAAAAACTACAGGATCTTCCCAAAAAGCGGCGGCATAAGTAACTTGTTTCCAGACAGTCAGGGGAGAGTGACTAAAGGATTAGAGAGAAAAAGAGCGCAAAAGATCCATGAGAGTCGACGTGTCGTCGGTGCTGCGCAGCACTGGATCCACGCCAACACGAGATAAGTGAGATATGAAAGAGACGAGATAGGGAACGTACATTGCAGGCAAGCCTAAAGGGTGTAAAAGATTCAGGACAGGACATCTATCGATCCATCTTTGGACAGTTTGAACGCAAATACTGAGGCACCTTGCCAAATATCAATCGCTCTACAAAGCGAACTATTTTTGGTCAACGCCGATAACCTTAAGGGCAAACAAATTACCTCTATCATTCAAAAGACTGGGGTGTAAGTGGTTCATCAAGATCTTTGAACCAAAGCCAACTTCACCTGCACGTGGTGCACCCTGCTGACTTACAAACGAAGCTCTGGCGAAAAGAGAGGTAGGGAGCGTAATTGTAAGCTACCTGACTGGGGAATGTACCTCCACCTCACAGAATACCGCAGCCAAATAACAATTCCCTTGAGGGTTGTTGTGTTCCTGCGAGTGAGTGAGGTCACCAGAAAGAAAAGAAGGAGATGCTGCGTTGGCAGCGGGGGTGGCGGCGGGCGAGCAATATCTTATGTTGCAAGCGTTAATATGGCTGCGGTAACCGCTTCACATCAGGCGAGCCGTATGCTTGTCTGCCACCCGAAGTGGTATAAAAAAAACCGGACAAGTGCGAGTCGGACTCGCCCACCGAGGGTTCCGTAGGTACGTAGTATCATTATTAAATTTGATATTTTTCATTATAAATAAGAAATAATGCGTCGAAAAAAATAAATAAAATATATTTTGCAATATGTACATCAAGCCCTTTCATATGATACCCCATTTGAACTAATAGTTTCAATTTGAAATTTCGACACCCTATAAAAAATATAGACCCCCTATTTTTTAAGATCTATTTACAAATGTATAGTTTTGAGATTTATTCCTGTACTTGTAGTCTATAACGATGTTACTTGCCAAATTTCATAGTTCTAGGTCAACGGGAAGTACCCTATAGGTTTTGATTCCCTTGAGTGTGTCGAAATATGCGTTTTTTTCTGAATAAATGGCCGTAACTTTTTTCTACGTAAACTTAGCAGTTTGATTTTTTTTTAACTTCATGGGACCGTAGACCTGAGTATACAGTTCAAATTTCAGCTTGATACCTCCACGCATTCTCGACATATAAATTCTTGACAGACAGACAGACAGACAGACAGACAGACAGACGGACAACAAAGTGATCTTATAAGGGTTCCGTTTTTCCTTTTGAGGTTCGGAACCCTAAAAAAAGACATTAAGGAGCTCGATTGTGTCGTTGCGCGTGTCCATATTGACCATAGCCTGTCTATGTATGGATTTATATATCTCGAGCTCCTCCGAGCTTCGGAGGACACGTTAAGCCGTCGGTCCCGGCTGTGTCGTTAGATGACAGTCGTTTGGTCAAGTTAGTCAAGTCAGTTTGGTTCGCTTGAAAACACTGGCCTCCGCCAACTCGCAGTTGAGTATCGTGGTGGAGTTCGATTGAGGGGAGACCCAACAGTGGGTTGATTAAGGGTCGATGTCACAGATTCAAAAGACTATTAAATAATAAATATTTCTGGACAATTTACACAGCGCCATCTAGTCCCAAATTAAACGTAAAGCTTGTACTGTGGGTACTAAACAACTGATAAATGTACTTAAATTACATTTTTTTTTTGTAAATACATATAATATATAGAAAACACCCAGACCAAAACAAACAGACATGTTCATGCGTATAAATGTTTGTCTTGTGCGGGGATCGAACCCGCGATCTCGGAGTCAAAGTAGCCATTACTAACCATTCGACCAACGGGCTCGTCAAATTATCTTATACTATTTTATATGATTTAATAAAGTCTTCTACACAAAAAAAAAACTGTATACAGTTATTTTACTATTAGGCAGGTTAAACCTTTGTTTGGAATGCTATAAAAAATAACAATTCAACGAGTACCGTGTAAAAGTTTATTCCGCTTACGACCCAAAAATGTCACATGCGATTCCTGCATGCCATTCCGAATGTTTGCGACGATATACGCAAATTCAAAAGAGATAAATGCACATTTCCTCCGTTAAACGGTCCATTCGCCGTAATATTTCATATCTAATATGTATTCTTGATAGTTTAACCAGCGAGTGTAATGGTTTAACCCCGTATTATATCACTGAAGTATAATAGAGATGTTATTTAACATACCAGACGAGTACAGAATCGATTGACATCAATTCGATCAAATCATTCGAATAATTTTTAGCTGTGGTAGTTGTCATAGTATCAAAACAGTCATTTAGCGATCTTATATATGGTTTATCAATAGACTAAGGAAAATGTTTATTTATTTTATACTACATCGGGTGGTAAGCAGACATAGGGCCCCCCTGATCTGTTCTGTGAGTAGTTACCAAAGTCGCGGGGGGGGGCGGACGCTTGAGTGGATATTAAGCGACATTTCAAGAAAGAAAGAAGTACTGCGTAGTTAAATAAGTCATAAACAAAAATTACGTCTGTACAAAGCATAAATATTTACATGTCGAACAAATAATTTCAAATTTACATAAAGTTTTTCAGCATGCTTCAGAGAGTAAGTTTCCGTCGCTCCTGCTGTTTTAGTGAGACGATAGCAGAGTCAGTGGCCGGGCGCGGTTTGAAAACACCGACCTATGTCAACCCAGAGCGGAGTTGAGCACCCAATGTTTTTTTCACTTTTGCACCAGTTCAGTGGAAGCGTGCCTTACCTTGGTAAGGCAAGTTTTTCTCTCTGCAGATCTGTCAAATTATGGGGCACCCCCATGTTAGCCTATCTTTCATTTGAACCAAAACTATTCTAGAGCCTTTGGACACTGAGTACTATAGGCTTGTTGCCCATGTCACAAAATTATAAAAACTCTCTATCAGTAACGTAAAATACATAAAACTAGAACGATCTGCGATCTTAAAATTTTAATAACTTATGTACGACGTGTTTTATGTTCGGTCAAAGTTTGGTGGGAAAGTCCATTTTAAAGGTATGAAATTATAAAAAATAAATATTACCATTGTAGAAACAATAAAAAATACTATAACTTTTGTTACGGCACTGGCTACATAAACACAATATTTAACATAGCTGTCGTACAAATTTCTGATTTAATGCATATAAAATAGCATGGTGTGACGTCATAACGTGGTGGATGGAGTACGGAGCGTTTTCGGGATAGTCCAAAATTGTGATCTTCAAGTTATCATATCTCGAGAAGTTTTTATGCAATCGAAGTAATTATTTCACCTATATTTATATTATTGTGACGTCTTTAAATAACAAATCGAAAAACAAAATGGGATACAAGCTTATTTATTAAATCTATATAAAATATATATAAAATTCTCGTGTCACAATGTTAGTTACCATACTCCTCTGAAACGGCTTGACCGATTTTTATTAAATTTTATATACATATTCAGTAGGTCTGAGAATCGGCTACTATCTATTTTTCATACCCCTAAGTGATAAGAGTTGTCCACCCCTAACATTTTTATTTTGTTTTTAGGAGAAAAAAATTTTTTTTTTTTTATAATGTCGCTTTAAAAAATACATACAACCCTAAATTTTCACCCTTCTATCATAAACCCTTAAATTTATATGGCAAAAGAACGTTTGCCGGGACAGCTCGTAATCTATATAAATAAATAAAAAATATTGAACTCGAGAACTGCTTGACCAATTCTCCTAATTTTTGTTTTAATATTTTCGTTAAGGTATAAGAAAAATTCTTATGGAGAGAAAAAGACGTAAAAATTGCAAGGAAAATAAAACACCACATTCTACCTGTGCGAAGCCGGGCCGCCACGGCTAGCTAGTAAAAATTATAAATAACCTTTATTGAAGTCTTTTCTTCTAAATATATCGATATGGGTATCAAAATAAAGGTCTCGATGACCTGATTTCAAATATATATTTAATATATTAGTTTTTGCCTGCGGCTTTGCTTGTATGGAATTATATTATTGTTACGCGTGATTAATAAATCTGTTGTAGGTGCAGTCGGGTTTTTGATTTTTTTAATTAACTTAACTTGTTATCAAATAGAAATTTAATAAATAACATGTACAATGTGCTATTAAAACTAATTATTATTTTTAGTATTTTTCTGTGATATAGTTCTAAAACTATATCACAGAAAAATATTAAAAAGAAAAATAGATTTCAAGAGATGGAATGAATTAAACGATTTCGATAAAGTTCAAACTCATTTCAAAGTAACCTGAATCCACAACTTGGAATCAAGGTGATTGTAAAGGTCGTCTTAAAATCTGACAATCAAATACTTTTTATTGAATTCAATTAATCAATTACATTTCAAATTGTAGAGTATATATTTGTTAGACATAGAGATAGCTTCTCTATATTGGAGAGTATCGCATCTTAAGCAACCCTTATACATCCCACTGGTGCGATAAGTGTCTCCCATCAATCAAAGGGGTTTAGAAAGTACTCTATCACGCTGCTTAGCAGCAGGTTGGCAGATTCCAGTGTTTTCAAATTGCTGCCTAAATCAAATCAAATCATATCAAAATATCTTTATTATCTTGGACTTTATAAAGCACTTAGAAACGTCATACAAATTAAACATAAGAACATGTATCTAAATCATTACTACTCTAAATCCGCAGAGCTTAGATTCACTTTCATCATAATGTGATGAAAGTGAATCTAAGTTGAATGTAATCTTGAATGTGAAAGTGAATATAGGTGCCAGTTTCGGCGACGGGGCTTCTTGAGAAGAACTGGGAAGAAACTCAAGGCCGACTCTTTTAATTGCCAATATTGTCACTTTTAATTGCCTAAAGGCCACTTTCGCTTAACGACTATCATCTAATGACAACAGCCGGGACCGAACGCTTAATGAAAAATAAATATATATATATTCATAGCATTTTGGATCGTATCAACGCTGACAGACACGGTTAAATAAATAGATTATTCCTGGACAAATTACATGCCATCTAATGTAAATATACCCAAAGCTATGGGTAATAGATAACTGATATAATGCCTAAATATGGGGTCCGAGCGCAAAAAAAATATTTAGGAACATCTCCAAACCGTTAGTCAACTCTTCCCGCGATCAGTGGGCTGGCAATGCTTATTCGCTGAGCGAGAAATATCTCGCTCAGCGAATAAGCATTGCCATCCAGCGTGGCAATGCTGGCTAGCCTTCTGGCCACGTTACCACGTTACCCTTTGATGGCGATGCGGAAGAATTTTTTAATGCTATATATATATTATATTTTATTAACTTTAATTCGTTTTTTTTTTGTTTGTATATATAGTTATGTAGTCATATTTAGTATTTATTTTAATTGTATATTTTAAGTTAGCCATAAAAAAAATATGTTTTGGAGGAAAATACCTAAATATATATTTTTTTATAAATAGGTACACACTTAAATACATAGAAAACACCCATTGCAAAATAAACATACATGTTACTGCACACAATTAAATAAATAAAGAAATTGCCTTGTGCGGGGATCGACCCGCGACCTTAGAGTCGAAGTGGCCATTGCTAGCCACTCAATCACCGGGCTCGCCATTTACATCCTAATAACACTTACGTAAGTTATTCTTATAACATAATAGTAGTTTATGAAACTGTTGCATAATAAGGGTTATTAAAATACGAGTGTGTGAGTTTATAACATGAGCCGAAGGCGAATGTTATAATAGACCACACGAGTATTTTAATACCTAATTCTGTGCAGTTTCATACACTACTTTATCTAATCTCATGAAATATATGATAATAATATTTTAAATACAACCATGAAGTTAATTTAACAGCTATAATTCTTACTTATAAATCTATTTGCAGATCGAGCCTGCTTAGTGCGCATGCGCGACGCGCCGCGCGGCGCCGCGTTCACAGATTATGTAGAAAAATTTTGCAAAGTTGCAATGTATTTGCATTGCAACCTGTTTAAAATACCTGTATCCAGGGCTGAAGCTGTAAATGGTAAAAAAGTTATTTTACGATACAGTTTGTTAGTTGTAAGAGCTGTATCGAAAAATAACTTTTTAAATTTATTTTGATAGCGTGCGTAAAGACTGTCATTAAGATACTGTGTTTAGTTTTTTAATGTGAAAATTTCAGTTTGAGATTAGATAAAATCTATTACGTTATAGCATAAAGGCTATTACGTTATAGCATAAAGGCTATTACGTTATAGCATAAAACCTGAATTTTATTTAAATTAATCGGGAAACTATTAACCACCGGTTCATCATCAGGTCATTTTAGTCTCCACTACAGGAGCACGACCCTCTCTCGTTCGCCCCTGACAGAAGGAGGATTTGGCCTACACTCCCCACGCTGGCCAGACGGGTTGGGGAGGCCTGATCGATGTTTTATAATGTATTTCTCTTAGTCGCTTTGTACGACATCCACGGGAAGAGACGGAGTGATTCTATTCCGGTCTGCCGGAAACCACACGGCAAGCCACCGGTTACTATACCCATATTAATGCCCGCAACACGAAACATCGCTCGCGCACCTCCACCCCGCTACCTGCTGCGTTGGTACTTCTTTCTTACTGATAACCTCGCTCATTCGCAGGAACACAACAACTCTCAAGGGAATTGTTAATTGACTGCGGTATTCTGTGAGGTGGAAGTGTTCGCAGCTTACAAATATGGTGTACCCTACATCTCTTTCGGCAGAGCCTCTTTCGCTAGTCGACATGGTGTAGCACGGTGTGATGGACTTTGGTAGAAGCTGCTGGTTAGCCATTTACACTCCCAGTGTAACTATAAATTAAGTGATATGAAATTATGTTAAGAAAGACGAGCTCGGTGGTGAAGCGGTCAATGACGCGGCTTCGACACCAACGCTTGTGGGTTCGATTCCCACACAGGACAAGCATTTGTGTGCATGAACATGTCTGTTTGTCTTGGTCTGGGTGTTTTCTATGTATTATATGTACGTATTTACAAAAAAAATATCAGTTTTCTAGTAGGTATATATTAGTTAAATACATTTTTTTTTGTAAATACATACTTATGATACATAGATATCATAAGTATGTATTTACAAAAAAAAAATGTATTTACGTATGTTTATCAGTTGTCTAGTACCCATAACACAAGCTTCGCTCACTTTGGGGCTAGATGGCGCTGTGTAATTTGTCTGACAATATTTATTTATTATTTATTTATACTGTCCTTGGACTCTTGTGGTCACTTAGACTATTTGTCATTATTCTTATCTAATAGCATTTGAGTATTGACCATTGCCGTATAAATATAAATATAAAAGGCACATAAATAGACACATACATCGAATGTGTGATGTATCGGCGTATCAGAGCGGTATATAACGAGCCATGAGAGTATAATATTTAACTTAACTTATGCTGCGCGATCTTCGAGTCAATTTAAAAATCGATTCTAGAATCGAGTACTCCATTCTTATCATTTACAATCACGTTGTCTCACACTATTCGTCTGATGCGATAAATACCGACTCACTATGAGATTATATTGGCTACAGGCCAATTTTAATTTCGCATAGAGTGTTCGCGTACATTTGCAAAAGATATGACCATATTCGGTAGTAAATATGCAAGAGTATATTTTGTGTATTTTGGACACCGTTTTGGATAGTTTAGTCAAAGCTCTTTGGAAGCACTTTTGACACAGAATATAAAATACGGTGTAGTAAGTACTTAGCCAGAGTAAAGTGAGTGTTATAGTAGTTTTTTTTTATGTCCAACTCTAATCCATTTAGTTACTAAATAAAGCTTCTGTGTTGACAACATCCTTAGATGACTTTTACCAAAAGGATTCTTTGTTTGTTATAACTTTACAGGCAGTTTGATCTATCTATACTACTTTGCGTGCTTACGCCACCAATTAGTTCATGCAAACTACTACGCAATACGAAAACACCTCTCTGATTACCGCAGCCAAATAACATTTCCTTACTTAATATTCGGGGCGATTTTAAAGAATAAAAAATATTAGTACCAAAACATGGAATAGTTTTATACCCAATTAATCACTTCAGATACAAACGAAAAATACATACAGACAATGAATTTGTCAGCCATCGCAGACGGCATGGGGTGGGCTTGGAATGTTAAAATATTATCATTAACATTGTATTCTAAACGAATACCATCTATGCTCTCGTAAAAGTGGGCATTCTTTACAATTTTGCTTACGACGGTATCAATAGAGTGGACATGCCTTGGAAGGCATTTTTTTTTTTCGATTTGTAATGTAAGAACCTTACAATAATATAACTAGGTAAAATAACTATTTCGATAGCATAGAAATCTCTCAAGATATAACTTGAAAATCACAGCTATGGACTTTCCCGGAAACGATTCATATAAAAGGATAGATGATTATGACGTCACACGTTTCTATTTCAGCAATATGCTGCAATATGTATCAATATGTACGACAGTTGTGGAAAATATTGCATTTGTGTACCTATAGCATTTTTATTGCTTCTCCAATGCTCGATGTCTCCAATCCTAATATTTATTTGTAAATATTTTCATCCTTCTTAATTGATCATTACCACAAAATTTTGACTGTCCATAATACAAGTAGGACGAAAGTTATTAATATGAAACATCGCAGATTCTTCTAGTTTTGTGTATTTTACGTTACCAACAAATGCTTTATTACAATTTTATAACATTGTCATAATATAGCCTGTTGGCCTTGCTGATTAACACACGAAGCACTGATTCTTTATATGGTTTTACCAGTTAAGGTGTACCTCACCGTAGTCACACCCCGGCCACTCCATACAAATGCCGCGTCGTGAACTTCTACATAAACAAGGACGTTTGTGCAGAGCGTGAATGAGCATGTGTGCATGCGGCGCCAAACAAAGTGTTGCAGATTCGGATAGCGCTATTGCTTATACTATGCCGTAGTCTAAACAAGCTCTAACACATAAGCATATATTGAAAATTAACTTCTACCTGTTGCTTGACCCGGGTATTCAACCGGGTCAAGCATAATAAGGTATTCATACTATTGAAAAAGTATCTTATAAAATACTTCTATTAATCCAGAATTCTGGTGCGATTTTTTGTCCAAATCCGTCCAGATCTTTACTAATGCAATAGTATCAAACATCTACCGACACTAGGGTTCCCAACCCTCCCGGATTACCCAGGAGAGTCCGGTATGGTTAATCTCCCGACCTATCAGGGGAACAATAATTTGCCCGGTTTTTCTAAAAAAGTGTTATAACTTTGAAGATCCGGAATACCAAGCAATGAAATTTTATTTCTAACAGAACACATGGACAGGAAATACGGAAATGCTAGACTGCAGGGATTATTAAATATTGACTTAGATAGTGACAAACTTTACGACAAGGTTGGACTTTTTCGTGAGATGCCAAATCTCGTTGAAGAAAATCGAGTGGATTTATGCTGGATTGACATAAAAGTATCCCGGGTTGGTCCTTTCAAGAGTTGGCAACCCTAATCCACTGGCCTACGCCAACCCACTATTGAGTAGTATGATGGAGTATGCTCTATACACCTTCGAATCAATTTTACCGACCGGTTTGCCTAATGCATTATCAAGATAAAAAGATGGTGTTTGACAAACAGCGGCAAAACCGGTCAGTAAAAATAAATAATTACGTGGAACAGTACAAGTGTTTTATACACTCACATCCATACACTCCTACCTATCCATGTGTGCGTAAGCCATTATGGAGTGCAGGAAACTATTTTGTATGTAGAATTATTTATAATCGACTTTGACACGCGATACATTTAAATCGATAACATCGAACGGATACAGTATTCATACAATCATGTAATTGCATCGACTGGCAACAGGTCTTTTCTGTGTTTGAACGCTATCGCCTGATTGTTTCTTTCAGTGAAATGATGATGAACATAATTTTAACAAAAAAAAAAACCGAGTCCAAGCATTACTCTACATTTACGTATGTAGATACAGGTTGATGATGATGATGAAAAAAATATAGGACTAATCTGAAAGTATACTCTTTGAAATAAAAAATGTTTTTTTTAAATCCGATTATAAATAACGGAGTAATGAAATAACAAACCTAACAATGGGTAGATACAGGCTGCTGGTGATGATGATGCTGATGAAAAAAAAAAGTGGGACCGATCTGGAAATACAGTCTTTCAAATAAAAAAAAAGATTTTCCAAATAATAAATCACGGAGTAATTAAGTAACATTTTTTTTTTTTTACAAAATGTCTTTATTTGGTACAATTTTATGAACAAGTATTTTGTGATTGAAGCTCCTTTTAAGTATATAATATACCTACTTGTGCTAGGAAACTCCGCTCCTCCATAACAATTGGGTGTTGGTAAGTACCTATTAAGGTTAAACATAACAAACATTAAAAAAAAATACAGCCTAATCGAGAACCTCCTCCTTTTTGGAATCGGTTAAAAAATGTCGCAGCGACTGTGTAGGGATAAAGATATGCAACTTGGGAATTAATTATTATGGATAATAAACCATGAGGTCTTAGTAAATTTTAGTAACATTGTTATTTGACGAGCTCGGTGGTCAAATGATTAACATTGACAAGGAGAATGGATTAATAATAGTCGTTCGAACATAGAACTTCCTTCTTTTTTGAAGTTGGATCCAAAGCGGTTTGATGAGGAAGGCCAAGGATCGCATTTGTTGGAAAGCATTAGTAAAGGCCCATATCCTACATAGGATATATGTTAGCTGATGATGATTATTATTTTTTTCGTATCGCTAAACCTTTTGATCTTCTTTTAACAGCCAAAATTCTTACTCACTGGGCTTTTGTGTTAGTGTTATACTTTTTTTGTGACTACATAATAGATACATAAAAAACAAGGCGATACAAAGGCGGAGTACATATGTACCCGGATAATACAGATAGATAACAAAAGAATGGTAATTCTCATAATTAAAATGTAGTCAAAATTCAGTTCCGACCCAGTGTCGTTCTCACAAATGTCAAATTTGGTATTCTCGTAACACAATATGAAACTTCAAAGTTTAATTTTAGTGTGTTTATATCGAAATATGACTGAAAATTAAACAAACTAAGTATGTTATTGTGCCAATAGTAAGAATTGATAATAAATAAATTATGTAAAAGAATCAGCAGTCTGATTCTATTCAACTGCAGCGGGGGGTACGTCAAGGGGATGTCATCTTCCCGAAACTATTCACCGCTGCACTAGAAGATGTATTTAAGACGCTTGATTGGAAGACGCGGGGTATCAATGTGAACGGCGAGAACATCTCACACTTACGATTTGCCGATGACGTGGTCATAATGGCTGAATCGCTGGAGGATCTCAGTCGAATGTTAAACGATCTCAATGCTGCTTCTCGATCCGTGGGGTTGGGGATGAATTTTGACAAAACGAAAGTTATGTACAACGATCTCATCATCCCTAGCCCGGTTGTCGTAGAGAATGCAGTAATTGAAGTGGTTAAAGACTACGTCTACCTCGGACAGGCCATACAGCTGGGCCGGGGTAATTTCAACAAAGAGATCGATAGACGCATTCGACTGGGCTGGGCAGCTTTTGGGAAGCTTCGGCACATCCTCACCGCAGATATACCCCAATGTTTGAAGACCAAAGTGTTCAACCAGTGCGTCCTCCCCGCTATGACCTACGGTGCAGAAACTTGGACGCTAACCGTTGGGCTGGTTCACAGACTAAAAGTCGCACAGCGAGCGCAGGAAAGAGCAATGCTTGCAGTTTCTCTAAGGGATCGAATCCGGAACGAAGAAATTCGACAGAGAACCAAAGTGGTCGACATAGCTCTCAGAGTCAGCGAGTTGAAGTGGCGGTGGGCTGGCCACATCTGCCGAGTCAGCGATGGCAGATGGGGGAGGAAAGTCCTAGAGTGGAGGCCACGTATGGGACGACGAAGCGTAGGGCGCCCCCTCTCTAGATGGACCGACGATCTCAAAAAAGTGGCTGGTAGCGGTTGGATGCGGAAAGCGGAGGATCGCATATGGTGGAAAGCATTGGGAAAGGCCTATATCCAACAGTGGGTAGATACAGGCATCAGCCTGTATCTGTAATGATGATGATGATGATGAAATTATGTAATGAAATAGAGTATATATTTATCACAAATCAATCTCGGTTCGATGCCCTCCAAAACACGGACGAGCGCGAGATGAATAAACCATCCATAAACAGGCTATGGAGGACGTGGTTTAACTTGCCTGTTCGATTAGACGGACATGCGCAACGACCATCGAGCTCCTCTCATCTCGGGGTCTACTCCAAAGACAAAATCCGAATTCTCGGATGAAAATTCGGAATTTTACAGATACGAATTTCATTCGTTTGGGATGTGGAGTTTTCATCCAGCATGGCTTAATTTTGTCAAAATGACACAATAAATATAAAAACATTGACACTACAAAATGTATCTTAAAAATACGAGCGTCCATAGGCTACGATGATTACTTACCATCAGGCAAATCGTGTGATTGTTTGCCACCCAATTAGTATGAAAAAAATATTTTTTCATCTCCCTTTAGACATTAAATAAAACTACTGAAATTACTTCGCCAAGACCCACTTACTCCTTGCAATTACTCAGCCCATTTATCATCCCAGACATGTACATCAGAACCAGGTCTTGATAAAATATTTTTATATCAGGATCTCAATACAAGGTTGAAGAAAATTAATTGAATTGAAACCATTAATAATCTTCAACAAAAAGGATTTAATAGATTTTTGTGATTATTTATTATCTCTAGACTTAAGTAGTATAATTTTGTTTACATTTCCCTACTCTAAGAGCTTGTCAGATGCAGAAAATAATCTTAGATATAAGTTGAACAGTGTACTACACACTATAAGTACATATAATGATTGTATTCATTTGATTGATACTAACAGTTTTGTTAGCAAAAATTTATATTATTTGACTAAAGGTAGATATTACCTTTCTGCTAGTTTTAAGCGACAAATAGCACTTTCGCTATCCTATTTTTTTGACATTTCAGCCAAAAACTTGGCTACAAAATCCGCTTCTATTGAGCGGACTGTTGACATGGAATTTTCTAATAATGACATTTCTAATCATTTAAATTAACTCATAAGACAACAGAGGTAACAACCTCTAGCACTAATTTATTAAATTCACAATTAATTGATTTAGCAATACAATCAAACAGTAACTATAACATGTCACTATGCCCACAAAAATGTAATAATTACAACACAAATAATAATATTAACCTGGTACATCAAAATATATATTGTATGACTGAGGGCAAGCAACTAGAACTGGAATTATTCATGAACTCTGATAATATTAGTATTATGTGTATTACTGAGCATTGGTTAAAGGGGCATCAGCTCATGTTCAATTTCAGCAACCACCAGGTCGGTAGTTCATTCTGCAGGGTCAATACAGTACATGGCGGGTCGCTAATTTTGCTAAATAAAAAACTTAAATTTAAAGAACGGAAAGATATTGTGTCTCTCTCTGTAGAATGTTCCATTGAACTATCCTGTGTACAATTAGAGCAGTTCATTGTTATATGTGTATATAAACCTCCTACCGCGGATCTTAATTTATTTTTAGAAATCATGGATGAAGCCCTATGCAAAGTTAGTAACTCAGGTAAAACTATTTTGGTCTGTGGAGATTTTAATATTAATATACTTACAAATACAGCTGCATCAAGTAAAATTTTAAGTCTTTTTAAATCCCATAATTTAGTTAACTTATTTATGGAGCCTACTAGAATAAGTGCCACCACGGCTACCTGCTTAGATAATATATACACAGATATTAGTCCAACCCAAAAAAGTATTATTAATAAATTGGATTCTGATCATTCTGGGCAAATGATAAGTATTAAAATAAAAAATAAAAATGTTGTCAAGACAAAAATTACTTTTGTGCCAGTAACAGTGAGTCGCTTAGAACGTATGAGAGTAAACCTAACTAGTAACTTACCGTTTTTAGATAATGACTTGGAACCTAACTTGATGTATAATTCATTTTTTAATGCATTTCTTCGCGAATTTAAATCAATATTTACTTCCAAGGAAATTACTTTTACCAATAGCCTTGTCTTTGGTGACTGGGCAACCGTAGGTATTTATAAGAGTAGGCAAACTTTGTACATGTTATACTATGAAAGACAATTCAATAATAGTGAAGAATTTAAAGAACATGTAAAATCATATTCGAAAATTTTCAAACGCGTTTGTCAAGTAGCAAAATCTATATTTATTAAATCAAAAATTAGACATAGTAGTAATAAAATTAAAGCCACTTGGACGGTTATCAATGAAGAGACTGGGAAGGGTAGGACAAAGGATTCAGAGTTTAAATTAAGTATTGATGGTCATGTTACCAAGTCAGATTTAGAAGTTGCCAATGCTTTTGAAAGATTTTTTTCTGCCTTCCCTGTCACTTTAACTAGTGCCTTGGGCTCTTCCACCTCCGTTGCAGAGTCATTAATTAAAGATAATGTGCCTGAATTTTATAACGATTTTCATTTCCGTCATGTTAATGGGTCTGATTTAAAAGTTGCATTTAAATCACTTAATATTAAGAAAACGGCTGATCTATGGGGCATTTCCGTACATATTATAAAATCTTTATTTGACATTGTTGCTCCCGCCTTAATTGTGATATTTAATAGATGTATTGATTGTGGTGTGTTTCCTGACTTGATGAAATTAAGCAAAATTATTCCTTTGTTTAAATCAGGTAGTACATTAGACCCCACAAACTTCAGACCAATATCAATACTACCTACATTTAGTAAGATTTTTGAAAAACTAATTCTCGCTCAGTTACTTAATTACTTTAATGAAAATAATCTCCTGCACACTAAACAATTCGGTTTCACTCATGGACGGTCAACATGTGATGCTGGGGTAAAATTACTAGAATGTATATATGAGGCTTGGGAGGAGTCACGGGACGCCTATGGGGTGTTTTGTGACTTATCTAAGGCTTTTGATTGTGTGCAGCATGAAACTCTAGTCAGAAAACTACACCACTATGGTATAAGAGGCATCGCTCTTGATCTTCTTACTTCTTATCTGAGTGATAGGGTTCAGAAAGTAGATGTTAATGGAAAGCGATCACATGGATCAACTGTAGCGATGGGGGTGCCACAAGGCTCTATTTTGGGCCCTTTCCTGTTTCTCGTGTACATTAATGATCTACCTCATCTTGTAAAGAATAATCACGAAATAGTATTATTTGCAGATGACACTTCTTTAATTTTTAAGGTAAATAGACAACAATCAGAAATTGACGATGTAAATAATGCTCTTTCAAAAATAGTAAACTGGTTTAGTGCTAATAACCTACTTTTAAATGGTAGTAAAACCAAATATGTTAGATTTTTTACAAAAAATGTGAAACAAGTAAAAACCAATGTGGTGATGGACAATGAGAGATTGGAATTGGTCAATAAGGTTGTCTTCCTTGGGATAACATTAGACTCTAAATTACAATGGGGCCCACATATAGAAACGTTATCGGGTAGACTCAGCTCAGCAGCGTACGCCGTAAGGAAAATACGTCAACTGACTGATGTTGACACTGCGCGTTTAGTTTATTTTAGCTATTTTCACAGCATTATGTCATATGGTTTATTGCTTTGGGGTAGTGCTGCGGATGTAGACTCAATTTTTGTGCTCCAGAAGCGAGCTATCCGTGCTATTTATATGATGAGTCCCAGGGAGACACTGAGAAATAAATTTAAAGAGATAAATATTATGACATTACATTCTCAATATATTTATGAAAATCTTATTTACGTTCATAAAAATCAAACTAAATTTAGGAAAAACAGTGATCTCCATCAATTAAATTTAAGAAATAAAAACAAACTCGCTGTGCATATTACTAGGCTCCATAAAATCTCTAACTCGTTCCCAGGTCAATGTATACGCTTCTACAATAAACTTCCAAATGACGCGTTTAAATTATCCATGGGTAAATTTAGAAGATTTATCAAAACTAGACTATGTCAAAAGGCTTACTATTGTATCTCAGATTACATAAATGATAAAAGTATTTGGAAATGAATTGCTCTTGTTATGTTAATGATTGTATTTGTGTTTAATGTAACGATATTGGCAATTAAAAGAGTCGGCCTTGAGTTTCTTGCCAGTTCTTCTCAAGAAGCCCCGTCGCCGGAACTGGCACTTAAATTCACTTTCACATTCAAGATAGTGTGATGAAAGTGCATCTAAGCTCTGCGGATTTAAGTAGATAGTAATGATTTAGATACATGTCTTATATTTAATTTGTATGACGTTTCTAAGTGCTTTGTAAAGTCCAAGGAATAAAGATATTTTGACTTTGACTTTGACTTTGACTTTCAAGTAAAACAATCACGGCCAACACTGGATTTGTATTTAATTGATAAACGGCAAATTGAACATTGGGAACAAATAGGCCATTGTTTTATATAAAAGACTAGCTTATACTGGCGACTTCGTACGTACGTAGCCTTAGGATTTTGAATAATCATTACCTTAGCCTCACAACGAATTTAATCAGAAGAAATTAGTAGCAGTATGAAGCTTTTGGACTTTGACCTCCTCTCTGACTTACCCTGACAGCAATGTGACAAATAAGGCATTTTAATGCCATATTGCCATGGCCGTGTGGTTTCCGGCAGACTAGAATCACTCCGTTACTTCCCGTGGATGTCGTACAAGGCGACTAAGGGAAATACATTATCAAATATCCATCAGGCCTCCCCAACCCGTTTGGCCAGCGTGGTGTAGGCTAAATCCTCCTTCCGTCTAGGACGGACAAGAGAGGGTCGTTATCCTGTAGTGGAGACTAAAATGGACCTGATGATGATGATGATTGCCATATTGCTGTCACTCAATCATCAATCACAAGTCACATTTTATCTATACAATGTGGTATAAGAATGTTTCGTAAAAGTGCCTAACCATTATATAACACTGCTTATCTCAATATTGTGTTTAAAAACCGTAAAATGATTTGCCAATTAAATAGTCATCGACCTCAATTCCCCAGTAATAGTCCACTTCGCGCAATCACAATACATTTAAATTCAAAAGTGGGTCAAATTCATAAAGGCCAATAGATACAATTCTACTATCATTGTTGGGCTATTTCTAAATGTCATGTATCCTTATTGCAGCAGGAATAGAAACGTTATTTGTATGTGCCAATGAATATTGGGGTGTAAGTGGTTTATCAACATCTTTAAACCAAAGCCAACTTCACCTGCACGCTGTGCACCCTGCTGACTGACAAACGAAGCTCTGGCGAAAAGAGAGGTAGGGAGCGTAATTGTAAGCTACCCGACTGGGGAATGTACCTCCACCTCACAGAATACCGCAGCCAAATAACAATTCCCTTGAGGGTTGTTGTGTTCCTGCTAGTGAGTGAGGTCACTAGAAAGGACGGGGATGCTGCGTTGGCAGTGGGGGTGGTGGCGCGCCAGCAATATTCTATGTTGTGAGCGTTAATATGGCTACGGTAACCGCTTCAAATCAGGCGGGCAGTATGCTTGTCTGCCACCCGACTTACCATAAAAAATACTTAACATTAATAGATTAATTTTATTTCAAAATGTATTTTTTATTTTGAAAAAAAAATGTACGATACCCTTGGGATTTTTCCGGGATAAAATGTCGTCGTCAACCCTGATTCATCCCACTGTTGGGATACGGTCCTCCCTCCAATCGCTGGGACTTAGAGCATCCTCGTATTTCACCACACTGCTCAATAGGCTATTTTCCAATGTTTAAAAATTGTATAAATTATTTAACAATATCGTAAAATACACAAAACTATAAAGATTTGCAAACTTTCATTTCTAATATCTTCCGTCCGACTTGTTTTAGGGTCGATCAAAGTTTGGCGGGAAAGTCCATTTTAAAAGTATGAAATTATTAAAAAACAATATTAACATTGAAGAAGCAATAGAAAATACTATAACTTTTATTATGATACTAATTACATAAACGTAATATTTAACATAGCTGTCGTACACATATTTCTGATTTGATGCATACAAAATACAAACCTGTGACGTCATAACTCGGTAGCCTTTTGTATAGAGCGTTTTCGGGAAAGTGTCAAATTGTGATTTTCAAATCAACATATCTCGAGAGATTTTTGTGCTATCGAAGTAATTCTTTCACCTATGGTTATATTATTGAGACGTCCCTACATATCAAACCGAAAAAAATGTTAGTCAAATAGCCTATTGCGAGTTGGTGGAGACCAGTGTTTTCAAGCCGCCTAAAGGCCACTCACTTGGGTTAACGACTATCATCTACTGACAACAACCGGGACCGACGGCTTAACGTGCCTTCGGAACCACGTGAGAGCTCGAGATAAATAAATCCATCTATGGACAGGCTACGGTCGATGTTGCTTAACTTGCCTGTTTGATTAGACTGACACGCGTAACGACGCCATCGAGCTCCTCCATTCTTCATTCTCCATAGGCTACATAGCCTATGGAGAATGAAGAAATGGAGGTAGTACAAATGTTTGTAGCCTATGCTATTTTCTCACCTTCTTTGCAAAAAATCATGTGAAGTTTATCCTCTGCTCAACGAAAAACAAAAGATGTCTATGCCACGGGAACCGTATTTTTTTTCTCACGCGGACAGTACAGTTTTCCAGGATACAGTGTGCTATTCCAGACTATAATCTAGCTAAGCAAGCAAGCTAGCAAATTTCATCCAGATCCGTTTGGCCGTTCTGGCGTGATTGAGAGCAAACATATACATCCATTCAAACTTTCCCAGTGTTTGTTCATTCCACGCTTTAAGTTGCATTGACACGATCAAAGTCAACTTCGACAAAACATTGTTTGATGACTACTTGAACACTACTTTGATCGCATGAACATTGGTCAAAGTGCACTTTGAAGTCGGCGTCTAATCACAACGGACTTTGACCTCGTTCAACTTTATCAAAGCTACTCGTACTTTGTACTTTGATCGTGTCAATGCGGCTCTATTGATTCTATACATTGCTTGACACTATGTCTTTACATGTATCTTTCATTACTCAAAAACTGTAAAAAAAATACGTTTCGTTTCTATCTATAAATTCAATAAATACTGGAGATATCAGAGATAAATTGGATTTGTTAGAGGTTGTTATGAATGAATTAGATGACATTGGGAGGCAAGTTGATAATATTTGAGCCAATTTTTTGTTGGAGACGAATAAGTTTATGATTTCAAATTAGTTTCATCTTACCGTCGCGACGAAAGTCTTAGAATTACTCGTATTTTAGTCAGATTACACTTAGACCGAGGCATTTGAATTTTGTTCTTAAATTAAACTTTAAATGTTGATCTTTAAATGTTTTCTAGAGTGTCCTATGTCGTTTGTTAGAACTATACATTTATTTTATTATTATTTAAATAGTTGTCCTGGCCAACATGCCAGATATTTTTTTTTTTTAAATGGTAAAATTCACCTGGCCACCCTAGTCTGCCACTGTGACTCTCGCAGTAGAATATAAAAAAATCGTCAGCAACACAAACCTTCCTGGTAGCTCAGTTGGAAGAGCACTCGACCGATCATCGAGAGGTCGTGGGTTCAAATACCACCTAGTAGGGGCAGGTGAATTTTTCCATTTTTAAAAAAATAATTAGTTAGACATTTATTTTTACTGGAAAAAAAATACAAAATAATTAAAGTTATATAAGTTCCGTATGTCAATAGTAATATAAGAAGAAGAATCTATTTTTTTCACATTACTCAGCACTGTTTGTTTAAACAAGTCAAACAGACACAACTATTATACAAGAATAATTGAATTACTCTTGGAACATCTCCATAGCAGCGTTATACCTTTTCTTTTACTCAAAGATTACATTAATTTTATATAATGGTCAACTGTCACAGGAAAACCAACAAATGGCTCCAGAAACGAAGTCAGGTATCGGACGTTGCACACCGTGTGGCGAAGCTCAAGTGGCAGTGAGCCGGACATAGGCCAGAAAGTCGGACTCGTGGTGTAAAACTCTCCTGGATTGGAGGCTATACAGAGATAGGAAGGGAAGGACGACTTCGTAAAGCTGGTGGGCATCAACTGGATCAAAGTGGCCCAAAACAGAAAGAGATGGAGGAGGTTGAAGTAGGCCTATACCAATATAAATAGTATAGAGCAGGCTGAGATGATGATGATGATGGTCAATTGCAGCATAAGACATTCTTACAATTACGAATCAATATCAATAAACAAGTTATTAAAATTTGATTACTGTATATACAAGCTTGCTCAATGAATTCCCATCAAAAAAGTCCTGTATTTAGTTGCTTTTCTCGTCTGCGCTACGGTTTTCTCGCGTGTACAATATGTAAATAATATAGTATATTTTGTTACTTCAATCAGCCCTAAGTGTATGTTATAATAATATTAACTTAAGAATCTTTCTTCACAATGAATATTACGTAAAATGTCGACGCCTGAAGATAATTAAATCTAATAAACTAATTACTGTGAAATTAAGTTATATAGTATAACCTTCGGATCACTTAAATGACGTGACATTCCAAAGGTGAAAATAATAATTATAAAATGAACATCGAATTATTGTTTACGTCACAGTCAATCAAAAGATAAATTTATTCAGGGACATATTATAATTACCTATCCAATTACAGTTCTCGACATCCAATCTATACTGATATTATAAAGGTGAAGAAATTGGTTGATTTCTCGCGTTAATCTCAGAAAGATGGCCCATTTATAGATAACGGCTATTTAATATTATATATTTAAAATATATCAACAAACGCTATGATCAATAGGAGCGGAGTATTATGAAAAAATGGGGTGTGGCAGTGTCATAGACACTGTCGTGTGATGTACGTGAATACGTTATTTATATGCACTAAAATTGTCTCAACATGGCAGCGCTTCCCCTTCGCCCGCTCGCGATGTTCCTTTCCTTCATCTATCCTTTGACCCTTCATCTATCCAGTGGTGTGATTGAATTTTGGATGTAGAGAGTAGATTCGAAACTGTTGTAGTTTCGAATCTACTCTCTACATCCAAAATTCAACTGTATCCCGAAATATACTGCCAAACTGTATCCCCCGATTTCGTTATCATTAGACTTTTTGGATGGACCCGTATCGTAGCAAATTTAAAAAATTGGTTGCCTGTAAAGTCGGTATACGGGCGAAAGTTTTACGTGACAACGACTTTGAGTGGTAAAATATTTTCGAGTGGAAGGGACGCATGCCTTTCACTTTTTATGTCTGTCTCTCTCGCTCTTAGGCGGGCTAACCATGCCCGAGTGAAAGGGACGCGTGCCTCTCACTCGCTCTCATTGTGAGCGCATAACGTGAGCGCGTTTCTTGAAGTGTCACCCGGCTACCAATTTATAAGACGTTGTCACGTCAAAAAGGTATTCACGTTAAAATGGGGATATTTTATTCAATTCAATTCAATTCTTCTTTATGGCAATCGTGATGTTCTCGCTAATGACAATGCTATTTATCTTTAGCATAGATAACTGAGTACGTGACTATGCTTAGTAGGTGACTCTGAGAAGAACTGGCCTCGTGAGTGTATATAAACTAATTTGAATGAAATACTCCAAGAAATTTTATTCCTTTTGAGAGCTTCCGTTGCATGCGCTGCGAAAATTGTCAAAGTTATGCAACAATCATGTATGACGGAATTAGTCCTACTTCATAAGAATTCTGCTTATAATCTTCAAAAAAAAATCCGCGCTGGTATATGTCCATCTTTTACGTAGACAAAGTTACGCGGGTCAGCTAGTCATGAAATAAAATGGGGTATACTGCACAGATACATTCGATGAGAAAAAAGAGGTGTTAAATCGTATCAAATATAAGAAGATTAGGTAAAAATTAAGATCTGAGTCAATAAAAAAAAATGTGAGCTCTTCATGGCACGCTGATTTGTCGAACCCGGTGATCAAATAGCTAGCAATAGCTATTATGGCACCAAGGTGGTCGCGGGTTTCATCCCCTCAGAAGACAAACATTTCAAGAACCTACTTGAACTTGAGTCTCTCTCTAGGCTGTTTCTATGTATTACATGTATGTATTAAAAAAAGTACTTAAGTATAATCATCAGTTATAAAGTAACGATAGTACAAGCATTGCATAATTTGAGACTAAATGGCGCAGTGTAAGTCCCGGAATATTTAAAACAAAATCAATTGCACCCGTGCGAAACCGGACCGACTCGCTAGTCTAGAGCAAAAATACAATTAAATAAATATAAGGCATGTCCACACGAAAACAAACCCGAATAAAAAGCGACGTCAGTAGACGAATGTTCGTTCATGACTCATTAAAAACAGGTTCCCCTTCCCCACTCCATTCATTATGCGCTCTATTCTATAACCATGCTTTGTCTCCGTATCAGCCTGTATACCGTCTTGCCAACGTCTTCATTTCCCGTCATATATTTTTTCCAACTTATCTTTATTTTTTCTTGACTTATTATTTTCTATTGTTATAGAAAATCATAAGCACTCCTGAAATTACAGCATGGATAATGTTTTTCGATTTACGTATTAATAATATAGCTTATCCATATTGTTATATTTGACGTGTCCTTTTTTGTGACTTTCTTTTTATACTATGACGTATTTTTTTTTTTACTACGTTGGGTGGCAGGCTACCTGATGTGGAGCGTTTTCCGTACCCACACGCAGGAACACAACAATCGTTAAGGGAGTTGTTATTTGGCTGCGGTATTCTGTGAGGTGGAGGTACTTCTCCAACCTCTCTTTTCTCCAGAGCCTCGTAGTTCAGTCAATGCACCACGTGCAGGTGAGGTTGGTTTTGGTTCAAAGATGTTGGTGAACCATTTTCACACCCCAAATTTCGCTTAGTATTTCCATAAATATTTCTTGTGTTTTTTTGGTGACGTTTTCTTTCTATTATGTATATCGAATGACAAATGCCAACCCGCAGTTGAGCAGCGTGGTGAAGTACGTTCTAAACCCCTTCGAGTAAAGGGAGACCCATATCCCAGCAGTGCGGTGAATAATGGTTGACGACGAATGTTAAATAAGGATACATATCGTCTGATATAAAGTGGTGTTGGCTCCTAGGCCTCTGTTAACTTGAAGTTTAGTACAGAGCGGAGTTGATTGAAATACTTGGACTGTATGAACTTGTATATTGTCGAATATTATGCTACGTATGGACATGTATGTATAGCGCGTCGCGAACAATGAAACGTATGGTCGTCGTGATACTTACTTTACTCTTTGATCGCTAGCGCAGTTCTCTGGTCACTCGTTGACACGTCTCGCCGGCGCGGCTCGCCGCCGCCGCCTCTTCTTCACCTCCCCGCGGACACCCTAGTGTCGAGCACAGAGAGGTGCTTCGACAGTGGCTACCTATGAATTCTATGCATTACCAAACTAGTCTGTATTAAAATAATGTAGAATTATTGAGGTACAACGACATCAATATAGGAGTAAGAATTGGGATATACTTATACCGACCGGAACATCGTTGAAAGAGTTCGTTGACGAACTCGGTGGTCGAATAGCTAGTAATGGCCACCTTGACTCTGAGGATTCGATCCCCGTACAAGATAAATATTTGTGTGCATGAACATGTTTGTCATGTTCTGGGTGTTTTCTATGTATTATATGTATACTCGTATATTTAAAAAAAAATGTATTTAAGTAAAATATCAGTTATCTATAGTTTAGGACTAGATGGCGCTATCTAAATTGTCCAGAAATATTCATTATTGTTTATTATTTTTACATTTGATAACCCAATTCTTGAGAAAGGTTATAGGTTATTTAACATCAAGGATAGCTCGCATTTATGATCATACCATTAGGAGCATAAAGGGCAGGATGTACCGCGGAGCGTAGTTGCTAGTATTCATCTACTTAGTGTTCCCAGTATAATTTGTACCCACTATGTATTGTACGGGCAACAAAGGGTTAAAAACGTTTGGTGGTTTTGCGCAGTTACACGTTTTGCTATGTCTAGACGACGTGATAGAGAAGGTTCAGGAGGTTTAAGGCTCATAGTTAGGAAGAAATTCAGAAGTACATAGATTCAGGCTGATTATGATGATCACCATCACTGAACATAAAAAATTTAAAATACAAATTGCCCATACATAATACTTAACATAGACAGAAGGCTATTCGATTATTCAAACAAACACTTAAGCAGTAAACGTATTTACACCCCATCCATAAGCAATTAGAACTGAAACGTCGAAATAAACATAAATCAGGACGATTTGATGTAGAACAGTAAACATAAAATAAGGCGAGCAAATCAACAACATCAGAAATGTGAACGTTTAATTTGAAGGATATTCCTGAAGCGTTCCGACCGCTCATAATTCAAGCACATATTTTATGAGCGGCCCGCGGTTTGGGCGTAGGTCATAACGTTAATCCTAAAAGTGAACAAAGTTTCAGTGGCGGTGGAAAACGCGGCGTTTATTTTCACGCGCATAAATTGTGTTTCTTTGTATTGATTTAGGGACACAACTCGGTGAGGTGCAAAAAAAATAAAAGGTCATGTTATATCGATGCCAGTGTCAATGGGGGAAAAGTCAAAGGCATAAAAGGTTTCCACATGGTTGGCAACGTCTGGGTGGTATCTCCGGTTCCACAAGCGTCCATAAGGCAGGTTGTAAGCTTGTTTCTCACCCTAATCATTAAAAACACAATAATAAAAGTTATTGTGTTTTATTGATCTGCAGTATAGATTATGATTTTATGGAGCTATTTTCACCCATTTAACCCATTTCTTTGAGATTTTGCACACTCCATCACGCTGAGTAGTTGTGGGTTGGCGGAGGCGAGTGATTTTCAAGCCGCCTAAAGACCACTGACTTCGTTTAACGATTGTCATCTATAGACAACTGCCGGGACCGACGGCTTAACGGGTTGGTATTAGGCTATCTACATAGCAGTATGACCACACGAAACTAATGACGATGTAGCAAACTGACTAGTCGTGATAACGTGCTCTCCAAAGCACGAATTTTAATAACTAATTTCGTATAACTGTGCGTAATCTACTCTATTGCCTCTATTCTCCATTACAGAACTTCTCCGGCCTATAGACCAACCACTGTGTTCCGTGCACTCTAAAAATCTCCACTCTACTGACAACTTATTTTTGTGCCCCCCTCATCATTCTGGTTTTGTTGATCAATCTTTTACGGTTCAGTCTATTCAGCTTTGGAATGCGCTGCCTGTCGAAATCAGGAAGGTCTCGACTCGGAACTCGTTTAAATTGATGACTCGTGCTTATTTTCTAAAACCGTACAAGAATTGCAGATTTAATACTTTTCTGAATAATTTAACATTTTAAGTAGTTTTGTGTAATTTATCTTCCTATGTATTTAAGTATGTGTATATGTATTTATATTAGTAAATATATAATATATGCAATAACTTTATAAGGATATATTACATTATATCTATTAATTCACGAGCTCGGTCGAAAGGGTAACAATTCCCACGTTGACTCCGAAGTGCTGTTTGTTTGTCTTGGTATGGGTGGTTTCTATGTATTATTATGTATGTATTTACAAAAATAAATATATTAAAGTATATTCTATCAGTTATTCCCAACTAAGCGCAGCTTGTACTATGGGTACTAACCCATAGTACAAGCTTTGTTTAGTTTAGGACTAGATGATGGTATGTAATTTATCTAGGAATTCTGTATGTAAGGTTTTGTAAGTATTCTATTTTTTGTTAATAATTTCACTATTTTAAAACACATTATTGGCCATGTGGTTTCCCGCAGACTAGAATAGAATCGCTCCGTCTCTTCCCGAGGATGTCGTACAAGGCGACTAAGGGAAATACATTATAAAACATCGATCAGGCCTCCCCAACCTATCTGGCCAGCGTGGGGAGTCCCTCCTTCTGTCTGGGACGGACGACAGAGGGTCGTGCTCTTGTAGTGGAGACTATAATGACCTGATGATGATTACACATTATTTATCTGCACCTGTCATGCCTGTCTTATCTCAGCATCACCCTATGGTTGACTGGTAGATGATGCTGGTGTAGAAGTCCGCTTGTGTACAATTTTATTGTGCACCAGCTGACCCCACAGACGTTGTTTTTTTTTATACCACTAGAGTGGCAAACAAGCTTAAGGCCCGCCTGATGGAAAGCAGCTACCGCAGCCTATGAATGCCTAAAACAGCAGGGGCATCACAAGCGCGTTGCTGACCCTGTAAAAACCTCTTACCATGGGTTTCTTCAAGAAGGGCGTGCCCTTCTTGAAGAAACCCATGCTTTTATCCTGTCTTCTTAACCATGAATATTGAATTCGAATTGGTTTCGCCCGTGCTGTCAAATGAATGACAGTTCTATCACAGTATATGTAATAGTACTACGTAGTTCTGTCAAACGCTATAAAGTTATATTATAAAAGTTTGTTTGTTTGTCTTTATTGTCCGTAATGAGCATAAGTAATATACATAAAAAAATAAAACAACAATCTACAAAGGCGAGCTTAAGATCTCTACCAGCTTACCTTTGAGTCTTGAAAGTTAATTATGGTGGTTAATTTTTCTTAAATTTTCTAATATTTCGCTAAACATTAAAATTTTTTTCTTACATAAGTACCTTCTCTTGACAATAATAAACACAACAAAAAAAGAATCAGCGAAATTGTCCATTCACGCGTGGTGCGATGACCAAGGAAAACAGAGATTCATTTTTTATATATGTATATAGGTGAAGTTTAAATAAATAAAGCTACTATAATGTAATAATAAGGTCGGTAAAATCGACGAGCTCGGTGGTTGAATGTGGTGGAATAGCTAACAATGGCCACTTTCGACTCCGAGGTCGCGGGTTCGATCCCCGCGCAAGACAAATATGGTGTTTTCTACATAGAAAATTATTACAAAAAACAAATTATTTACAAAAAACAAATGTATTTAAGTATAATATCAGTTATCTAGTGCCCATAGTACAAGCTTTACTTAGTTTGGGACTAGATGGCTGTGTGTAATTTGTTCCGGTATATTTATTTATTTATTTATTTTTATACTACGTCGGGTGGCAGACAAGCATACGCCTAAGCATAAGCCTGATGTGAAGCGGATACCGTAGCCATATTAACGCTTCGCAACATAAAATATCGCTCGCGCGCCGCCACCCCCGCTGCCAACGCAGCATCTCCTTTCTCACTCGAATGAGTGACCTCACTCACTCGCAGGAACACAACAGCCCTCAAGGGAACCGTTATTTGGCTGCGGTATTCTGTGAGGTGGAGGTACATTCCCTCGGAGGAGGTCGGGTAGCTTACAATTACGCTCCCTACCTCTCTTTTCGCCAGAGCTTCGTTTGTCAATCAGCAGGGTGCACCGCGTGCAGGTGAAGTTGGCTTTGGTTCAAAGATGTTGATGAACCACTTACACCCCATATTTATATTTACATTGCATAAATTACTGTAATGTAATAGACATTAATAATCCGATGATTGCTGGGAGAGGCCGAGTTGTGAGTATACTGCAGTTCTCATTTGCAATGCAACTACAAGGTAATTAGTTCATTAAGTCACAGATGTTCGGTTGGAGTTCATTAACTTTTTTATGCACCGCCCTTTGTTCCTGCGTTAACGACTACACTTCCTCTTAGCATATACTTCCTGTTGCCTGGGACTTCGTTCGCAAGGACCAGGGTTCTTTATTGTATTTCTTTTTTCAATTAATTACACAGCGCGTTTTTGTTAAAAATTATCACTTTTAGCAATTATTCACTGTATGTCCAAACAAAAACATTTTAAGTTTTATTGGTGTTATCCTAGTTATGAATAAAAATTCCCTACCGTATTCTTGATTTAAGTTAGGTATTATTAGTAATTTAGATAACATCGTCTTCCAACCATTTTCCACTTTCAAGGACTTGATTTTTAGGGTTCCGTACCTCAAAAGGAAAAACGGAACCCTTATAAGATCACTTTGTTGTCCGTCTGTCTGTCTGTCTGGCTGTCAAGAATTTCTATGCCGAGAATTCGTGGAGGTATCAAGCTGAAATTTGAACTGTATACTCAGGTCTACGGACCCATGAAGTTGTAAAAAAATCAAACTGCTAAGTTTACGTAAAAAAAAGTTACGGCCGTTTATTCAACAAAAAACGCATATTTCGACACATTCTCAAGGAATCAAAACCTATAGGGTACTTCCCGTTAACCTAGAACTATGAAATTTGGCAAGTAACATCGTTATAGACTACAAGTACAGAAATAAATCTCAAAACTATACATTTGTAAATAGATCTTAGAAAATAGGGGGTCTATATTTTTTACAGGGTGTAGAAATTTCAAATTGAAACTACTAGTTCAAATGGGGTATCATATGAAAGGGCTTGATGTACACATTGCAAAATATATTTTATTTATTTTTTTCGACGCATTATTTCTTATTTATAATGAAAAATATCAAATTTAATAATGATACTACGTACGGAACGGTGGGCGAGTCCGACTCGCACTTGTCCGGTTTTTTTAATTAATTAACCCGCAAACTATCATTGTTATTTGTACTAAAAAAACTACGCCGTAATCAGGCACTTTTTTTCATATAATCAAAAAATTTTAACCGACTTCAAAAAAAGGAGGTTTTCAATTCGTCTGTATATATATATACTTTTTTATGTTTGTTCGTATTAGGTTAATCAGCCATTTCTCAACCAATTTTGATGTAAATTTGATGAAGATTTGATGGTTTGATTGGATGGAGGGCAGTGTTTTCAAGCCACCTAAAGGCCACTCACTTGGCTTAACGACCGACAGCGTAACTTACCGTAGCACGTAGGAGCTCGAAATAAATAAATCCACCCATGGATAGGCTGCGGTCGACATTACTTAACTTGAGTATTCGATTAGACCAGGGGTTCCCAACCGGTGGTCCGCGGACCACTAGTGGTCCGCGAGAGCTTAATATAGGTCAGTGATGCAGATTTATAATGTGAGCTTGAGCAATACTAAACCAAATATTGTATTCTCGAGATAAAGTGTCTTTGATTTATAGAACACTAATTTGAACATGGACTTGGAAGTGGTTCCCGAACAAAAAAGGTTAGGAACCACTGGATTAGACTGACACACGCAACGACGCCACCGAGCGCCTCAAATTTCATAAGAAAGATTATATCCAGCAGTAGGTAGAGCCATAGAGGCTGATGCTAATGACATTTTTGAAGTGAAAACTTCTTTAGCGACTTTGTGTACTTTTTGGGATGGGTAAAAAATGTTAAACTCGCGTCAGGACACGTGGCCTGATCGACAATTCGTAAGACGGAGCCGGCGCCGCGCCGGCGTGGCGTAGGAGAGGAAGTAATATCCTCTTCTCTTTCTACCGCGCGGTGAAAATGTATGCCTGCTCCTGCTGTTTATTTTTAATGTAATATAAATTGTCATGTTTGTGTACCTACGATAGCGCAATAAATGAATATTGTATTTTACCACATAAATGATAGTACTTTTATACTGATAAATAAAGCAATTCGTGCGAAATTATTCCCTAACCATTCCAAAATATTCAAAATTGCACAACGTTAATGTTCAAGTTTTCAAGTTGAGT
This sequence comes from Hypsopygia costalis, assembly GCA_937001555.2. Lineage (NCBI taxonomy): Eukaryota > Metazoa > Arthropoda > Insecta > Lepidoptera > Pyralidae > Hypsopygia > Hypsopygia costalis. The sequence goes on along the minus strand of OW443333.2, from coordinate 3,925,480 downwards.
GAAACTCGTTTTTTTTTTGAACACATAAATCAAGTAATGTGTAATAACAATTGCAAGCGTTTTTCAACGTCTATATAAAACATGATGATGAGAAATACGCCTTAGTATCTAGCTTAAACCTACAATATATTGCGACGAAATACTATGGTAACCAATAATTTTCCAGCGAATATCGCGGGTATATTCCAGATCCACTGTTCCATATTTCATAGTACGCAACACTATTAATCTATACATTGTACCTACCAATTTTACGATCTGAAAGTATAGTGCTTGGGAAAAATGAGCACTTTAGCGTGCAAAGAATTGCCGTTGGGAAAAATTGTAAACAATATTCTACGTGTAATGTGTACTTGTTTATGTATGATAGACCAAGAAAGTGGTCTATCAGTTTTTTTTTATTAAATCTCTACTTAGTAATTCCTACTAATATTATAAATGGGAACGTGAGTTTGTTTGTTACGTTGTCACGCCGAAACTACTCAATCGATCATCATGAAACTTTGTACACATATTTTCAAAGGTATTAGTAGGTTTCAAAGGTATTTTGACCGGACGCGTCGCTCTCGTCTGCACAGTGACGAATTATAATAATTCGCGAGTCGCGCGGCATGTGCCGTGACACGGTAATAAAATGGCTATGAGATCCGAAAAACTCGTAGCTAACGAATTATTGGCATACATCCAGTATGCCATCGACACATTCGACGAGATCAGCATCATGCAGATCTGCAAGTCGAACTTCAACGAAGAGGAAATTAGTAGTGGTAAGAAGCTGCTATTTGAAGAGCTCGGTAAGACCGCGCAGATGCCGTCTCGCAGGAGAGATGGCACCGAGAGGAGTGTACAGGACATCATCACTCTTCTCAAGGAGACAGATCCGGATGACGTGCCCACCTTCGTGGCGAAGCAGCTGAATAAACTTCCAGCTGTGGACTTCGAACACGTCGACGTCACTAGGCTGCTGAAGGATATTAGGGTCCTCAAGACTAGTCTGGACGAAGTCAAAAGTAGATTAGAAGCCTCCGAATCTACTATCAGTGAGCTACGTACCGAATTATTTTCTTTAAAACGTAATGATGCGAATGTAAACGCAAAGCCGCTGTGATCCTACTCCTAGGGCTGACCCACCGTGTCATCGACAGGACACGAAAGAATGTGACGAGGAGGGCTTCGTCAAGGTCGAGAGAAAGAAGAAGAAGAAGCCCGCCAGCCGCAATCTTTGCGTTACCGCACCGACTGGACCAGGCCAGCTGCGTGCAGAAATACCGTCGACGCAGCTGTATGTCTCACTCACGACTGCACTGGTCTACAAAGGTAGAAGAGGTTGTAGAATACGTGCGGATGAAGACCAAGTTCATTCTAAGAGTTGAACGGTTGGAGTCTCGCCATAATGTGAATTTCAACTCATTTGTGGTGAGAGTACCGACCCACCATCTTTCAACATTCTTGAAGGAAGATTTTTGGCCGGAGGGCATCGTATTTCGGAAGTTCCGAGGTCGGTTGCCGAATATAATGCGATACACGTCGCCGACTCAACGTGTAATCTAGTTTTAAGTAGAATTAAGTAATAAAAATATATATATTTGTAGATTAAGGTATCTATTCTATGGACTTATTGTTTTGTAAATTTGTATGCATTGCAATGTTGTCTGAAATAAATGGTTTTATTATTATATGTATCTCTCTTTCATCACGGGTACAAGCCCGGTCATTTGATAGGCGTGCGCGGGGATATGGATCCAACGCGTAGAGGCCCCTTGAGAGAAGTTTGATGTAATGTTGTACGCCCGCTGTGACCCGCTCCAGGATATGTCAATGTAACGACATATCCATGAACAGGTCTCGGCAGGCATTGAGATTATTGCAAAGTGTGATGGAAAATAAATGGGCTATGGAGATGAGATCTGGGTGACCTTAATACCGGGCTATTACAGAAGAGGGACGGACGCCTGCCATAACTGCTTTTATTGCTAGTTATTTGCGGCAGGCGGCGGCTTGCCACTCACTAGATGGGCCCCCGAAATGCCAGGAAAACGGCCGGGGGCAACACCGGTGTGAGTGACTCAGGGGCGTCGAGAGGTGTGCTGCGCTTTCTCCGAAGTTACTCGCGGCGTGATGCCCTTTAACACTTCCACCCCTGGAGCATATAGCTCTAACGGCTCCTCTCTGGACGGCCAATGAAGGCAAGCCAGAGCTGAGAGTCCTGCGGGCCTTCTTGTGTTTACACTCCGACCGACGAAGACACGCCGGAGACGAAGGCCCTGACCGACTCTCTAGAGACTCGGGTCCGTGGTGTTATTATTATTCCATTTATTTCTCATTTTACTCTATTTTATTACATTTTTAAATATAAATATAAAAAAAAATACATTTAAAAATATAAAAAAACAGGGGCACCCGCCGGTAGTGGAGCGAAGACCCAAACTACCGGTGGTCAGGGCTCCAGAGTGAGGAATCTCCTCACAATGCGGGCCGTGTCCAGAAGAACCGCCTTCTGCATCTGGTTCTTGACCCAACTGCCTAGCGTGAGCCTCTCGAGGTGATGGTCGAGGCTCTTAGCTATAAGTCCGTTTACTGACACGACTATCGGAACAATAATCGTTGAGTCCACATGCCACATGTTGGTAACCTCGTGGGCCAAGTCCAAGTACTTAGAAAGTTTCTCTTTCTCGGCCTTAACGAGGTTCTCATCATGTGGAATGGTGACGTCAACGAGAATTGCACGGTTCGTCACCCGGTCTAATACCACAATATCAGGTCTATTTGCGAGAATAGTCCTGTCAGTGATAATAGACCGGTCCCAGTAGAGCGTGACACTACCGTTCTCGAGAACTGGCGCAGGTGCATACCTGTAGTATGGTACTTCAGAGCTCACAAGGCGATATTTAAGAGCAAGTTGCTGGTGTATAATCCTAGCTACTTGATTGTGTCTATGCAAGTACTCGCCGTTAGCAAGATGAGAACAACCGGAAACAATATGCCTGAGTGACTCACCGGGACGGTGGCATGCTCGACAGATGTCGACCGTACCGTCCTTCAGGATATATTTCCGGTAGTTATTCGTCTTGATAACTTCGTCCATAATTGCATAGACAAAACCTTCGGTTTCCCCAAAGAGGTCACCGAAACGTAGCCAGGCCACCGACGCGAGCAAGTCTACATCAGGCCCATTAAGAGCCCGGTAGAATCGCCCATGTAGCTCCTTGCTCTTCCATATATCCTTGCGGCCCTGAGTGGTAAGCACAGCTGGTTTACGCCAATTCTCGTTTGCCAAGGATAGTGGTGTAAGGCCCTTATCAACTGCTACAACGTCGCGATGCATCCCACTTTCACAGTTTAGGAAATATTCCCTGAGATTGCACACCTCACGGTTGTGTAGGTTTTTGGCATTTAAAAAGCCACGACCCCCACACTTCCGTGGGATGTACAATCTCATCACTGACGATCGTGGGTGATGCATGCGATGCGTTGTAAGCAGTTTTCGGACCTTTACATCCAGGGCGTCTAATTCAGTCTGAGTCCACCTTAGTATGCCGAAGGTGTATATCAGCAGGGGCATAACCCAACCGTTGAAGGCCCGAACCTTATTACCACCTGACAACAGACTTTTTAAGACTTTTGTCAGGCGACCAAAGAATCGGTCCATCACCGATTGTTTTATGTCCCCGCCGGCTATACCTAGAGACTCCGACATACCAAGATATTTGTAGGTTTCGACTTCAGGGAGAGATCTGAGGAACATTGTCTCTGAGAGTTGTAAACTCTCCGAATTTGCAACTCTACCCCGCTGCACATGTATGACCGCACATTTGTCAACACCAAACTCCATACCAATGGCGTTACTGAAAGTTTCGGTTACTTTCAGCAACTCCACAAGGTCTGGTTTGTTTGGTGCAAACAACTTGAGATCATCCATATACAGCAGATGAGAAATGATCTCACCCTCTCTATGAAGTCGAATGCCCAACTTTGAATCCCTTAACAGAGTGCTAAGTGGGTTCAGAGCCAGGCAGAACCATAACGGGCTCAGGCTGTCACCCTGGAAGATACCACGTTGAATCCTTATAGGATCCACCAATTCAGGAGAAACTACGCAACCCGGTTGACAAAGGACTGTGGTCCACTGCCCCATGCATGAACTGAGAAAGGAGCATAGAGTTGAATCTATTTTATACAACTCCAGTACCCTTCTCAGCCATGAATGAGGCACCGAATCATAGGCCTTTTTGTAGTCAATCCAGGCGGCAGAGAGATTCTTCCTGTTTCGGCGGACCTGTTGGCAAACGGCTATGTCAATGAGAAGAAGCTCTTTAGTACCACGGGACCCAGCCCTACACCCATTCTGAGCAATATCCAAAATATTATTACACATAATGTGTTTAGTAATTTTAGATGTCAGAATGGATGTAAGGAGCTTGTACAAGGTTGGCAAGCACGTGATGGGTCTATAGTTCTTAGCTTCCGTGGTACTACCATTCTTAAAGAGCAGGAAAGTAATACCAGTAGTCATAAAACTTGGCAGAGATCTAATTTCAAGGGCTTCTTGAAACTGAGTTGCCAAGCGGGCATGCAAGCGACGGAACCACTTAAGCCAAAAGTTGTGCAATCCGTCCGGACCTGGAGCTTTCCAGTTATGTGCCGTTCGGATTGCACAGCTAACGTCTTGGGGGCTAATGATAATAGCCTCCATGTTTCCGATCGACTCACATGCACGCTCGACAACGTCAATCCATGCTCCCTCGGTGTGGTTGATAGGCACCGACCAAATGCTTTGCCAAAACTGCGACACAGCTCCAGCGGTCGGAAGTTGCCTATCAACCACACGGCTAGTAGATCTCTCCCAAGTTCGGTATACTTTCCTTTGATCGCATTGGAAAAGCCGATTTTGATGGTACCTATCCACACGCTGCCTGTAACGACGAATACGGTTTGCCCATGCATACACTTTCTGCTTCAGAAAGTCTATGCGCTCTGTGACCTAGTGCATATAATCCTGGGGCCTAATATTGGTCCCAGCAAATGCCTGGTGCACAAAGCGCATAACTCTCGGGCGGTTATTACCCGATCTGAAGCAGATTAGTTTCCCTATGAGGGCTCTAGCCGCGCTGATACGCCGCTCGATTCTCATTTGCCATGCAGGAACATCGACAGCTGGTCGCGAGGCTCGGTCACAATCCGGAAATTTGACTCGAGCCAAGCGACAAGCCGCGACAGCTGCACAGTAGAGTATCGAGTGGGTATCAGCAAGATCACGGCTAGATTCCAGGTAGGAATCTAGTATGCGGTCTAGAGCCCCCATAAGCGCCATATTTTGTCTATGCACGGGCAAACGTGGTAGACGAGGTCTTTCAGCAATTGGTGTGGATCTGTACGCATAAAGCGCCTCATCCAATGCTCTTCTCAGTTGCTCATCATCCTGGGTTGGATGTACGCTCATGTTCACATATTCATCTGGCACTGGTCCATCTTCCGCATGCGTTGTTGCCGAATGTATGTTATTCGACATCATCGTAGGCGGAGTTTGGCTTACCTCGGTGACTATGTGTACAGGTTGCGTTTCCCGACGAAGTCGCTCAAGTGTAGACTCCTCCAGCAAACGGCAACGCTGGATAGCCCTCACTTGATCCGACAAACGCTGAACAGAATCGGTGACAGTCGGTTCAAGCACCTGAAACAGTGGAAGCATACGAACACGATACGCACTGAGATTGATTCCCCCCTCTGTGGCCCTATAGTAGGCGCGCATGACGTTTTCATTTATAGAATTCGTCCACCTCATGCGTCGCACTACACCACCGGTAGCGGGAGCCTGTCGCGGGGCAGAGTGCCCCGAAGACCCCAAGCCGGCCGGTAGCGGGGGCCGTCCTCTTCGTCGCGCAGGTCTCGGCGGCGACGGGGGCGGCGGTGACTCGTCCTCGTCGCTCGACACGTTGGAGGTCGGAGGTGTCGCGTACTGCTCCTCCGACGACGTGGAGCTAGACGAGGCGGGCGGTGGTGGTGGGCGTGCGTTGGACTGTGACGCTTGCTTATACCTTGCTCTCGTTATCATCTTATATCATTGCTCATAATTCATATTTTTATCATTTTTCTTCATGTATTATGTACTTACTTGACGTATTTGACAATGTCATCGCTCTTTGGTTTTATTTCTTTGTAAATATTCCTTTAAAATCATTTATGGCTTCTTAAATTATTATCTGTATATGATTTTGGTTGATTATTATGAATATATATAATATAAAATTAATTAAAAAAAAAATGACGTCTAAACCACATCAACAAATAAGTTGATGTGGTTTAGACGTCATTTTTTTTTTTTTTTTTTATTTTATTATTATTATTATTAGGAAGGACACAGGTTACTTTATATTAAAAAAATGTATTCGCGGGCGAAGCCGCGGGTGGAAGCTAGTAATACATAAATATGAGAGCAAAATTATACTTTCTTAATTAGAAAAGTACAAACAAATATCAATCTAGAGGTGGTAGACACTGACATGTTATATAAGGTCATGTTACATCAAGTGCAAATATTAATAGGATGTAGAACGCATATGAATGTATTTAGCCCATTGTTTTTACTCACTACTTTACGAGAAAAATTCGATTATTACGTTAACCTCTCGCGTGCCGTCAATTTTGTACCAAGCGCTGCTGTAACAACATCAGCATTGGAAGTAAATGCCAAACTGAATAAGAAAATGCGAAAACAAAGCGATATCCAATAAACCGCTAGCTTACACGTATTGCATGATCATAAAATCTATTACTTTTTTGTTTCGGAATGAGGGTCTTTTGGCAGCACTGTAGCTTAAGGTCCAATGATCTGTCAATTCTGTGGTCAATTCATAGCATCTTGTCAAATGTCTTGTTGACGTCTTGTGAGACAACACGAATGATGTCGTCTTGAAGTTTCACTGTCAAAAAATTCAGTACACTTTGACAATCTGCACCCGACCGACGCCTACCTAGCGACATCTGGTGTCAGAAAAAATATCAAACATCCCCCTTAACGTGTTGGCTTTGATCCGACAATGGAGTACGTAGCCTTACACTTCAAATATAAAATGAAGTTTTGAATTGAAGTTGATAATAATTATACTTAAAAAAAATATTTACCTGTGATTTGAAACTGTAAATTTAATTTTAATTTTATTTTAGATATTGTCATACAAATTAAATTTGATACTTACTAATTTGATAAATGATTGTAACCAAAAAAAAACAATTTACTAATTTTACATATTTTTTTTTATACTACGTCGGGCGGCAGACAAGCATACGGCCCGCCTGATGTGCAGCGGTTACCTTAGCCATATTACGTTCGCAACATAAAATATCGCTTGCGCGCCGCCACCCCCGCTGCCAACGCAGCATCTCCTTCCTTCCTTTCTGGTGACCTCACTCACTCGCAGGAACACAACAACCCTCAAGGGAATTGTTATTTGGCTGCGGTATTCTGTGAGGTGGAGGTACATTCCCTAGTCGGGTAGCTTACAATTACGCTCCCTAACTCCCTACCTCTCTTTAGAGGTAGGGTGCACCGCGTGCAGGTGAAGTTGGCTTTGGTTCAAAGATGTTGATGAGCTACTTACACCCCATAATGTGTGTGATATGATATATCTAATTATGTAAGTATTCCATCATATTGTACCACTTTTAACGCAAAATGATTTGATTTGATTTGATTTGCATACACCTATGTGACGTCAACTTATTTTTATTATTTAAGCAATAAAGAGGAAGTATTTATAAAGTATGTTTTAGAAAATTGTTGTACAAATGCTATAAAGTAAAATGCAGCCAGTGAAATGCCGTCCATAACCTCTCTCTTACCGAAAATTGCATCGGAATGAGAAAAAGGCAGGCAGGCGCATATGTCGCGGGTATTGGCATCGTTCCACTGATTTGGCCACTCCACGGCAGTTCGGCTTTCTTACATCCATGTTTTTAGTCGATACTCTAGAATTGGATGGTATTCATTGCTGAGTTACAGTTTAAGGAATCATCGCGAACTCGTTTCCATGGAGAAAAGTAATTTTCTAAAATAATATATTTCTGCAGTAAATTTCAGGTAAAACCTTTCAATGAAAAATAAAGTCGTTTTTTGAATACCTTAATTCATTCCTGTAGAAAAAAGGTCTAAAAACTTACTGTGGCATTTAGATAAGAGCCTCTTGATTCGGCCCTGTCGCCAAATCTGTTACTTAGCTGACGTGTTTTTTTTAAAGTGAAAACTTCTTTATTGGCGTTGTGCACTTTTTAGGATGGGTATAAAATGTTAAACTCGCGTCAGGACACGTGGTCTGATCGAAAATTCGTAAGACGGAGCGGCGTGGACTGGCGCGGCTAAGGAGAGGAAGTAATATCCCCCTCTCTTTCTACCGCGCGGCCAAAATGTATGTCTGCTCCTGCTATTCATTTTTAATGTAATATAAATTGTCATGTTTGTGTACGATAGCGCAATAAATGAATATTGTATTTTACCACATAAATGATAGTACTTTTATACTGATAAATAAAGCAATTCGTGAGAAATTATTCCCTAACCATTCCAAAATATTCAAAAATGCACAACTGTAATGTTCAAGTTTTCACTTCTGCCGGCACCCCCGGAGTGCAACCCGTTTCTTTTTTAATTTGCTTAAAGATTATCTTCTACCTTTAAACTGATTAATTGGCTTCATAGGTAGTATTTTTTGAGACTACATAACAATTAATCTCTAAACTGTAATGTAATGTAATCAGCGAAAAATGGAATGGAGTAGAAGAACATAGTATTAAACTAGTTACGTTGGGTAAACGTGATTATTATTAGTTTACTCAGTCGGAAGCGCATCATAGATCAGACGATATGCAGAAAAGTACGTTGCCCTATCGTAGTAGTTACCCTTTACGATTCGAATCTAGGTTCCTTTTTGTATGTTCTTAAGAGTCATCTATTAGTACTCGAAACAAAAGAATATCAAACACATTCTATCCCCACAGAAACTATCTCACTCAGTCGAGTGACGTTTCAGTTTCATTTACATAGATAAGCTTATTCTAGTGAATTTCGAAAATAGCATATCAAATCATATACTTCACGCTTTACGCACTTTGCTTTAGGTGAAATCACACTCCGGTCACTTGATACAAATCTCTTAAAATACATGAACAGTGACATCTGTGCAGCGTGAATGAGCGTGTGTGTGTGCGGCGCCATACAAGCTCTAGATTTGTCTCAGAATCATGAGTCTCAAGTTCAGTGGATATTGATTACATTGATTCGGCCCCAAGTTACAAACAGTGAATTGCTAGTAAACCGTATCATTTTCAATATGAGTGGGTAGCGTCTTATGTACGAATGCTGCTCTTTCACTTAGCGTTCAGAAACAAGTATTCGCTGTGAACGAAAGCGTCCTCCGAAGGTTTTTAGTGTCTAATAGAACGCATTTATACTACGAGAGCTATTTCGATAATGCAAAAACTTGTTTTGAATGAATCATATAATAAGTTCATATCAAAATACAAAATAAAAATGTAGGTTATCGGATGTATTACAGTCGCAATCAATGAAATAAATGAGTTTTCACTGAAGCCTATATCCATAAATATTTACTTAAAGGGCTTTATATACCTGTCATATTACCAGGAAACTTACAAATAACCCCAGGAATGTGTGGGCCAAGCAGTAGCCAAATCGATTTGAAGTGACGCCGTCTTACTAGAGCCATCCATCGTGGCCACTGGCAAGCAAAGGCTAATATGCACTTTAACTTAATGTTTGTTATTTTAAAATAAACCCAACGCCAGCTATGCATAATAAAGTCAGAAATATGAATATTCATAGTAGAATAGTAACTAAAGTCACATTGCTTTAACAATTAGCAAGCTGAAGTGGCAGTTGGTAGGCACATAGCACGCAGAACTTATGGCGGTTGGGACAGAAAGGTTTCAGAATGACAAAGTCTAAGGATGTTTATTGGCTGAAATGATGATGACGAGATTGGTCTATCAAATATCAATCTAGTCAAAATCTATGAAGGTTTTAGTGAGGTGCTTACAGCCCAAAATATTTACTTAGAAGATGTGTGATATGTGTACCTGACACACTACCACGAAACTTACAAACAAAGCCCCAGCAATGTATACTGTCCGATGTCTAAACAAACTTTGTAAATCTCAGTAGAAGTCGGGTCAAGCAGTAGCCAAATCGATTTGAAGTGACGCCCTCTGGCTACAGCCCTCGTGGTCGCTGCGCCAATATGCACTCTAACTTAGATGTTTGTTATTTTAAAAATAAACCCAATTCTCTTTGCGGGAACAAAGCCGTTTATTGGCTAAAATTTTCATTCATCGGCCTTTAAAAGGAAGTTGCTTCAATTTGCATCCTGCCGACTAGCAAAAGTGCCTTTGGCAAAAGAGAGGTACAGCGTGTTTGGAAGCTGCCTGACTGGGGAAGTACCTCCACCTCACAGAATACCGCAGCTAAATAACAATTCCTCTATAGGTTGTTATGTTGTGGCGAACGGGTGAGGTCACCAGAAAGGAAGTAGTTACTGCATCGGCAGGGGGGTGGCGCCGGGCTTGTGATATTTCATGTTGGGGGCGTTATATTAACGCCACGGTAACCGGTTTAGTAGTAGTAGTCTAAAAAAAAGCGCCATAACTTTATAGGTTAGGAAAAACATTTTTCCCCAAAAGTATGTATTTTTAGCTAGTCGATAACTGATATATCGCGATTGTTTTTTCAAATAAATTTCAATATCCCAAAAACCACTGGTTTTGTGGTTTTGTGCGATCTAGCTTATCCTCAAAAATGCATAACTCTCCGTAAAGATAACTATAAAAACAGCTACAAAAGGTTCAATAAAAATACTAACAAATTTTCGGAACTGAACATTCCGAAAATTTGTATGAAGTTAGTGGTTTTGTGCGATCTAGCTTATCCTCAAAAATAAATAACTCTCGATAAAGATAACTATAAAAACAGGTACAAAAGGTTCTATAAAAATCCAAACAAATTTTCGGAACTGAACATTCCGAAAATTTGTATGAAGTTAGTTAGTTAGTTAGTTTTGTGCGATCAAGCTTATGCTCAGAAATACATAACTCTCGGTAAAGATAACTATAAAAACAGGTACAAAAGGTTTAATAAAAATTCTAACCTATTTTCGGAACTGAACATTCCGAAAATTTGTATGAAGTAAACAGCAATTTCCCAAACATATTGCAAATATTGAGACGGGGAAAGAAGTGAGTTTCCCATCACTATGTCCTGACTTCGTAAGAATATTAGAAAACATAACTCTGCTTTTTACATATAGCACAAAGACTTAGGGCTGATTAGATACCGCGGCAAACTGTTACTGGAATAGCAGGCCTAATGGAAAAAAAAATTGTACGTATTTTTAATACGTACAATATTTTTTCCATTAGGCATTTTCAATGATTTAAAAAAAAACTCCTTATTTATATGATATCTTCGACGATGCCTTGAAAACTCATGCAACGTGTGCTATCTATGTCACGTTGTTAATATTGCATATTTTATCTAAGCTATGCTTGATCAGTACATAGTTTTCTATGATAAATCTCATCAACTGTTCTGATGTGATACCAAAGTAAATGTAAAAAATGACACGCTCTGTTTTCATTATATTTAGAAAGCAAGCGAGAACTATCTACCTTTTTCCAAATCTGTGGTGAAGAACAGCTTTTAATACTCATAATACAGTGTAACATAGCCTACGAACTCTTGCAATACAAGGTAGGTATCGCTCGGGTTTTACAGCTTTACAAGGTACAAACAGCAGCTTGGTAATCTCCTAAGAGTGAGTCTCAGGAACATGAAAGAGTTATTAATTTTTGCGCTCTTCAATTGTGTTCAAGCACTTCTCCGCTCAAATTAATAAAAAATATTTTGGATAAACTTCAAAATAAACTCGTATTTACAGGCAATTAGATCTACACTACTTGGCGTGCTTCCGCCACTAGTTCACAAAGCACACAAAGTACACACACACATACACACACAGTACAGTAGCACGCAAAGCAGTGTAGATCAAATTACCTGTAAATTTGACTTTCGCAAAATAACACCAGGGGCTACCGCCGAAGCTGAAGCCGACATCAGATTTTTTGATTCCAAAATTTTATCTTAGGTTAAGGTTATTGACAAACATAGCTTCGTGGGTAGACCTCAAGCGTTTCTTCCAGCTAAGTTAAACATAATTATCAACAATCTGAGCAGTAGCGTCATTATCGCATTCGAAAAATTCAATGGTAATCGGCTTCAGCTGCGGCGGTAGGGCCCCTGAATCAATTAACTATAACAATTTATTTTTCTAGCTTATCGCGAAGACAAAATATTTTACAAACAAACTTGGCTGCCGTGTTTAACCTTTAATATCTATATTCTTTTTGTATAAAAATGTATTTGAAGAATTACGACCCGGGAACCCCAAAGGCTTTTAAATTTTATCTCGACTCTTCGGAATCATATTATAAAAATATACCAGTGTCTCAAGTTTATATAAATCATACGTTAACACTAACAGAAGGTTTCCCTCAGAGGATTGTTGTGTTTCTGCGAGTGAGTAATGTCACCAGAAAGAAAGATCGGCGATCCCTTGGTGTTGCTTCACCATAGGTGGTGGTGATTGCTTTCCATCAGGTGACCCACATTCTCATTTGCCCCCCTCTCATATATAAAAAAAACAGTACTATATATAAGTAGGACAAGACCAAGACGGTAAGTACCTACAGAAAAGTTTACGAAAATTCTTCATCACCATTATCACCAGCCTGTATCTAATCACTGCTGAATATAAGGCTTTCCCCAATGGTTTCCACCAAATACGAATCTCTGCCTTTTGCATTAATCCGCTTCTAACCGCTTTCTTGAGATCATCGGGACCATCTAGAAGCAGGACGTCCAACGCTTCGTCGTTCCATGTGCGGAAAAATCATGTGTCGATTTTCAACTGAATTATGTACGTGCTCCTTCTGTAACTAAACTAACTCATTTAACGTGCTCAAACATGAATCGTCTTATATTTAAATGATATGGCACGATTCAAGTATATACATATTATTATGTACCTATATTTGATTTCGTTATTAGACAATTTCTTCACATTATCATCACCTACTACTGGATATAGGCCTTCCCCAATGCTTTCCTCCGTTGCGATTCTCCGCTTTCCGTATCCAGCCATTTCGGGCTGGTTGACCTGCTAAAAGTGATTTTGACTTAGTGGAGTTAATAAAAATTGATATAACACATATTGATACTGGTGACAAACGCGCTTTTTTTAAGCTTCTATTTAGTTTCACCGTTATCAAATATTGCAAGTTAATCTGTCCCACTTCGCTACGTCCATGTGCTGCGATGACTGTTTACCACCAGGCAAGTCGCATGCTTGATTGACATCCTAGAGATATAAAAAAATCTCACACTATACCGCAGGCAAATAACAGTTCCCTTGAGGGTTGTTATGGTCCTCGGAGTGAGTGAGGTCACCAGTCACAGTGAGCGGGGGTAGCTGACCGCGAGAGATACGAGTATTTTATATTGCGATCAATTGTTCTTTATTCTCTAATTTTATTATGGCTATGGTAATCGTATAGGAAATTGAGAGTCGTATTCAATCGTTTCACTTACCTTGCACTGACGATATGGTGGAGTATGACACAGTTGTTCCCCCGCTGGTGGTAGTCCTATAAGTTTCCATCTGATCGGGTACCCGATAAGTGGGTTTGCATTAGGTGGAATTTGAACTTCGCTTGTCTGCAGTTGTGTCTGGACTCAAAAAAATATGTTCTCAGCACGCCCGTTATACGGACATTGTTGAGGTTGTCGGACTGTTAAAAATTGAACTGGCATCGGCGATTGCTTTTTGATTCACGAATCGAAGTTACGACCCAATACATAGAAAGAGGAGCTTAATGGCATTGTTGCGCGTGGTAGCGTAATCGATCACGCAAGTTAAGCAACGTCGGTCGTAGTTTGTCCGTGAATGGGTTTGTTTATCTCGAGCTCCTCCGTGCTTCAGAGTGCACGTTAAACTGTCTGTCCCAGTTGTTGTCTTTAGACGACAGTCGTGAAATCAAGTTAGTGGCCTTTAAAATACTGGCCTCCGCCAACTAGCAGTTGACCAGCGTGATGCAGTATGCTCCAAACCCCTTCGATACAAGTTACGGGGATACGGGTCTCCACCCGTATCAACCAACAGTGGGATGATGATGGGTTGATGCCAGGCCGTAGAATAAGAAAAGTATAAATGCAATGAAATTGTACGATCCTGTGCAAATTACTAAACAGTAATATTTGTTGTACGTCCGATGTGCTGCATGCTCGTACCGTAGACGTACGGTACGTAGTAAAAAAAAAACCGGATAAGTGCGAGTCGGACTCGCCCACCGAGGGTTCCGTAGGTACGTAATATCATTATTAAATTTGATATTTTTAGATAGATAGATAGATAGAATATGCTTTATTTGCATAATACAAATTTAAAGTACAGTGAATCAATAAATTATTACAGACAGTTGACTTGTATATATGCAACAAGGCGGCCTTATTGCTGAGAGCAATCTTTTCAAGGCAACCTTAAGGTAACGAATTTGTGCATGAAGTGGGCAGGAATCGCAAATCAAAAGAATATAATGAAAAATTTAAGTATAGTTATAGGAATCATTACTATAAATTTAGACCAAAATGTGTAACCTATTACTGATAAATAAATGAATAATAAATAAAATACATACACTACAGATTGTAAAATATATAATAAATAAATAAAATAAATAAATAATAATAATACTTTTACTACACACTATACTTACACTACATACATATTATAAAATATATAATAAATACATAAATATTAATATTATAAAATGTCAGTTTACTGAAGTTAAAATTAAAGAGCGAGGAAATGATCTTTTACTTGTTTTTTGAAACTATCTATAGACTTTGCAGTTCTAATAGCTACAGGTAAGGAATTCCAAAGTCTGATAGCTTGAACGTTAAAAGATTGATTGAAAAATTTGGAAGAATGAAGAGGTACCAAAAGAGTAAGGTTCTCGGTGGAACGTAGAGATAGACCATGGGAAGAAGATGAGAAGGCGAAGCAGTCTTTAAGATATGAAGGAGCTTTAGGATTGAAGAGTATAGTATATAGAAAGGATAAAATGTGCATATTCCTACGCTGGCGTATAGAAAGCCATTTAAGTTGTTGCCGATAGTGGGATACGTGGTCATACTTTCGTAAGCCATAAATGAATCGGATGCACAAATTTTGAAGACGTTCTAATTTATTCAATAACTCCACATTAAGATCCGGATACGACACATCAGCATAGTCGAGGACAGACAGGAGTAGGGATTGCGCAAGAGCAACTTTAGTGGCAGTGGGTAAAAAATTTCTGAGACGACGAAGAGACGCAGAAGCCGCAAACATTCTCCTGCTGACCTCAGCCACGTGAGCCCTCCAGGATAAAGTGGAGTCAAAAATAACTCCGAGGTTTTTGACCGACGTACTAAAAGGAATACAGATACCATCAAACACAACCGAAGGAATTAGTGAAACATCAAGCCTGGACATAAACGTCGGACTGCCTATGATAATAGTTTGCGACTTTGTTGGATTTACTGTCAGTCCGTAACGTTTACTCCAAGATGAGATCAGCTCTAGGTCATTATTAGTTTGTAAAACAGCATGCGCAATATTGTCAACATTATAAATAAGAAATAATGCGTCGAAAAAAATAAATAAAATATATTTTGCAATGTGTACATCAAGCCCTTTCATATGATACCCCATTTGAACTAGTAGTTTCAATTTGAAATTTCGACACCCTATAAAAAATATAGACCCCCTATTTTTTAAGATCTATTTACAAATGTATAGTTTTGAGATTTATTCCTGTACTTGTCTATAACGATGATACTTGCCAAATTTCATAGTTCTAGGTCAACGGGAAGTACCCTATAGGTTTTGATTCCCTTGAGTGTGTTTTTTGCTGAATAAACGGCCGTAACTTTTTTCTACGTAAACTTAGCAGTTTGATTTTTTTTTAACTTCATGGGACCGTAGACCTGAGTTTACAGTTCAAATTTCAGCTTGATACCTCCACGCATTCTCGACATAGAAATTCTTGACAGACAGACAGACAGACAGACGGACAACAAAGTGATCTTATAAGGGTTCTGTTTTTCCTTTCGAGGTTCGGAACCCTAAAAAACAGTGGCGCTGGGGAGGGAGTGCCAACAGAAGTGAAAACTTGAACAATTACGTATGTATTTTTTGAATCGTCAGGAAATATTGTGCACTACTAAAAGCATTCTCTTTTTCTAACTCATCATCATCATCAAGTCATTATAGTCTCCACTACAGGAGCACGACCCTCTCTCGTCCGTCCCTGACAGAAGGAGGATTTGGCCTACACTCCCCACGCTGGCCCGACGGGTTGGGGAGGCCTGATCGATGTTTTATAACGTATTTCCCTTAGTCACCTTGTACGACATTCACGGGAAGAGACGGAGTGATTCTATTCTAGTCTGCCGGAAACCACACGGCCAACTCATGTACGTGAATTTCGGGAATGAGAGTAGCGTAGACACAAGGTTGATTGATGAACCGCACCAAATAGACCGGTATCGGTTACGGTAACAGTCTTGCGAATTCAATGGCTTCCTATCGAAAAAAAAGCCCAACGCGCCTGAACAAGTTTTCACTTAAAAAAACGAATAACAAATTCGTATCTTCTACATTGACATACTGTTTTATACATTAGCGACGTCTGAATATTCGCACAGCCAGCGACTCGGGCACATTTTTCTAACATCTTCGCACCATTAAGTAATGCGCTAATGTCGTTCCTTTGTGCAATTTCTCCGCAAAATGTAATTCTGTCGGCACTTTTTGTACATTGGTAATCTTGTTTGAAGTCGTGGATGTCAAAGATGATGGAATAAATAGATTAGGGTTTACGTTATGTATTGAATAACTTATGCTCTTACATCTCGTGAATCGATAAAGTTTGTTTTCTTTGTGAATATTTGCGAGTTTTTTTTTTTTTGTTATATTCTTCCTTTCTCATCATATCTCTCAGCCGTCAATATCTAGATCCTTATTATTACCTAATCGTTGCTAGATAGTTCGTTAGTTAGTTTTCATTTTGAAGGAAGCAAACGATCATGTGGGTCATCAGATGGAAAGCATTCACCACCGCCCATGGATATCAGCAACACCAAGGGGTCGCCGATCTGTAGTCATTCAACAAGGTGTCAGCAGGGTGCACCACGTGTAGAGGTTGGTTTTTGTTCAAAGATGTTGATGAACGACTAACACCGCAAATAATATTGTACTCTTTTCTGTTTTTAATCACTAGGGCCCGAATTTATAAGTAAATACATATTTTTTTTTGAAGTAGTATAATATCGTTCCTAATTATATTTTCTGATTTAATATAAATAATGATATTTAGATAAGAAAATTGCAATTTTATTTTCCATATTTCATAATATATTCATCATTTTCCATTAGATAGATTAGCAGCACTAAGAAATGTCTAGAAAATTTGGTAGATACAGCCACACTGCAGCTAAGAGCAGATCATGATAAAGATAATGGAAGTTGAGTAAAAATGATTTTTAGTTTTGTTTTTTACAATACATGGTGTTTATTTTTCACAATATTGTTTATTTTTAGTTCCATATTTTAGTAAATTAATTAAATAAATTAAATGGGTTACTCACGTCTTTTTGTCGGGAAAGTCGACTAGTTTCGATCTCAAAAGGAGACCTCTCTGTGTGTCCGGCGCGAGAGACAAAGGGTGGACGTGTCTGGACATTCGCCCTGATGAAGGTCTTGTTTTGAGATCGAAACTAGTCGGCTTTCCCGACAAAAAGACGTGAGTGACCCGTTTAATTTATTTAATTAATTTAGTATAATGTCTCACGTGAGTTTTAATAATATTATCCATATTTTAGATTTTTTGATCCACATTATACGTACATATATTTTTTTTAATACATATTGATCCGGGCCCTATCAATTATTACGGTGAAAACATGCTAAATAGTTCGTTAGTTAGTTTTCATTTTCTATGAGCTTTAGATCTGCGGTTCCTAATATTTTTCAATATTTTCCAACGGAATTTATTTTATCCATTCCCAAAATTTAGACCTTATTGGTTTAATTTATTTTCTTTTTTTTTTAACAAGAATTCGATTTATCTGTGCAAGAATAATTATCATTGAGCGACGGACTGGTTCACAGAAAGAGGGTTATGCTTGGAGTTTCTCTAGGGGATTGAATCCGGAACGAAGAAATTCGACGAAGAACCAAGGTTGTTGACATAGCTCTCAGAGTCAGCAAGCTTAAGTGGCAGTGAGCCCACTGCCACATCTGCCTTGTCAGTGATGGCAGATGGAGGAGGAAGGTACTAGAGTGAGCGATGTATGCGACGACGAAAAGGAGCACGTCCCCTCACTATGGATGGACGATCTCAAGAAAGCGGCTGGAAGCGGCTGGATGCCGAAATCGGAGGATCGCATATAGTGGAAATATTATATAATCTAGAAGAATATAGATATAATTGGAGAAAATAAAACATGTGTTTGCACTATGTGTTTAAAGAGAGGTAGGGACCGTAATTGTAAGCTATCCGACTGGGGAATGTACCTCCACCTCACAGAATACCGCAGCCAAATAACAATTCCCTTGAGGATTGTTGTGTTCCTGCGAGTGAGTGAGGTCACCAGAAAGGAAGGAGATGCTGCATTGGCAGTGAGGGTGGCGGCACGCCAGCGATATTTTTAATGTTGTGAGCGTTAATATGGCTGCGGTAACCACTTCACATCAGGCGGGCCGTATGATTAAAGACGTAGAATTAAAAAATATAAAAACTGAAGAATAAGAAACACAAAGTTTCATGATGAAACCATCAGATTTTAAAATTACCTACCATTTTTTTTTGTAGTAATTTACTGATTAGATCAGTATCATTTCCAACAAGAAAACTCGGCATGGGGACGGCCTACATCCAGCAGTGGGTCCAGATACAGGCTGATAATGATGATGATGATATAAACTAGTTACAATAGGTAACTAAAATGTTTACATATTCAAACATTAGCATAGCAAAGTCGTCCTAAAGATAACACTAAGCAATAAAACACGATTGTACAATAACTTAAACTTTGATTGCTATTGGCATTCGGCAAGTAAACGCTAAGTTTAACGATAAATTTAATTTATTGGGTGTTGTAGTTAAACTTTGCCTGTTGACCTAGTTGGTTATTATAATGACTTGGACATAAATGTAATGTCATTTTGGAAGCGTATTAAAAAAAACTTTCGAATAACATTAATGCTTTGCTTTATCGATAAGGTACAGATAAGAATATAGATACAATAAGCGGCCATTGTACTTTTATTCCTTACAAATGTGCTTATTCATATATGTTTTTTTGGTACAATAAAGAGCAATTCATTCATTAGGTCATACGTTCGTTCGTTCGTTCATTAGTTGTTCATAACAATAAGAACAAAAAATCTTATCCTGATTTGATTTGCATATTTATTTTTCATATCCATATCATACAAAGTAGAAATTATAAATCACCATTTTGTGGCAGCCATCATATTGGATTAAAAATGGTTGTATTTAATATTAAAAATGTAGGTAATCGTTCATTGTTACGGGAATCAAGCGAGCGAAATTTCAATTAAATCCGACACTGGGATGGGAGCCAAATAAATTAAAAACTTTTTGGTTTTTTTTTATTACAAACTAGCTTCCGTCCGCAGGTTTGCCCGAGTTTACGAAAAAATCTTTTCATTTTCGGGTTACTATTTAGCCTATGACAAATATTGTGGCTTTCTATTAGTGAAATCATTTTCAAAATCGGTTCAGCAGATCGAGAGATTACCTCCTACAACCTCACAAACTCACAAGCTTTACTCCTTTATAATATTAGTATAGATAGATAATAAAAGTTAGTTTCAATAAATATTCTTGATATGTTCTTGTTATCATAATATTATTTACGGCTGTTTATGTTTTTCCCTTCGTAACATAGAGCAACGATTACTAAACGTGCAGCTGTACACAAAGAGTTCGAGGAAATATAATAAGAAATACCTAATTCATTATTAACATCTTACATATTCTTTGTATGTTTCTTCAAGTATAGTCACCCACAATAATACGCTATCGCTTCTAAATTTAACTAACAAAGATAATGAAACATTTTTATATTTCATCATCATCAGGTCATTTTAGTCTCCACTACAGGAGCACGACCCTCTCTCGTCCATCCAAAGCAGGACTTGGCCTACACTCCCCACGCTGACCAGACGGGTTGAGGAGGCCTGATCGATGTTTTATAATGTATTTCCCTTAGTCGCCTTGTACGACATCCACAGGAAGAGACGGAGTGATTCTATTCTAGTCTGCCGGAAACCACAAATGTTTGGCTGCGGTATTCCCCAGTTCTTTCTTGCCCCAGTACTTTCTCAGACGGGCAACTTATAAATACACTGTACTCTACCTTTCTTTCGCCGGAGCCTGTTTTGCTAGTCGGTAGGTTGCATCACGTGCAGATGAGGTTGGCTTTGGCTCTAAAGATCGTGGCGAGCTACATACACCCCAAGATCGTGGTCAGCTACTTACACACCAGATCGTGGTGAGCCGCTTATTACCAATACATACACCCTTTTAGCCGTATGGTTTCCGGCAGACTAGAATAGAATCACTCCGTCTCTTCCCGTGGATGTCGTACAAAGCGACTAAGGGAAATACGTTTTCAAACATCGATCAGGCTTCCCAACCTGTCTGGCCAGCTGCAGCGTGGGAAGTGTAGGCCAAAACCTCCTTCTGTCTGAGACGGACGAGAGAGGGTCGTGCTCCTGTAGTGGAGATTAAAATGACCTGATGATGATGATGACACCCTCTTAAAGTATTATATACTTCAGTTAAGTAAAAACATAAATAAAAAATTCAACAAAACTTTTAGCAAGTTAAAAATTAGGAATACTTTAAACTAGTAATTGCTCCCGTAGTGGAAGTTGTCATTTATCGACGTTGCCTCAATTGCAAAAAAGGGTACAGTATTTATACAGGAGAAACTTTAGCCAGACAAGTTGTCAGCCAACTTCTAAGAAAAAAAAATGGTTGTCGTCCACTGACAGAATTTTAAACATATTACATTTACAAAACACAGTCATGTTAGTAACACCATATATAGTTCAAGAACTTCTTTGTCGCTTCACTCTTACCAGAGTGGTCGTGGTTTTCATGGTGAGGAAGCAGACAGGACTCGCCTCACGACGTCTCGCCACATCTGCCTGTCGTTGAACGAAATTTTAGAACAATTGGGTCGATATTTTTGTTGCTTGGAATTGTCCAGACAAGGTTTATATGGGAAATCCACAGGAATGAGATAGAAATGAGAATATTGAGCCATAGTGAAGCATGGGCGGGCCGCTAGTTCGTACATAAGGACCTTTACATGAAACTTTCTGGACAATTTACACAGCGCCATCTAGTCCCAAATTAAGCGCAAAGCTTGTACTATGGGTACTAGACAACTGATAAATGTACTTAAATACATTTTTTTTGTAAATACATACATATGATACATAGAAAATACCCAGACCAAGACAAACAGACATGTTCATGCACACAAATATTTGTCATGTGGGGGGATCGAACCCAGGACCTCGGAGTCAAAGTGACCATTGCTAACCATTCGACCACCGAGCTTGTCAATTAGGTATGTTCAATTTTAACTCAGGTAGGACGTTCAAAGGTAGGAAGGTAAATTTTATAGTTTTGAATGAGTGGCAAGCATGTAAACAAGTCCAAAAAAACGGGATGTGGCAGTGTCATGGACAGGGCCGTGTGTTCTACGTGAACACGGTCGTTATATACACTAAAATTATCTCAAAATGGCAGCGCTTCCCCTCCCAAGTGCAAGCGACGATCCATAGTCCTTACGTAATGAAAGTGAATCTAAGCTCTGCGGATTTAGAATATTAATGATTTAGATACATGTTCTTATATTTAATTTCTATGACATTTCTAAGTGCTTTATAAAGTCCAAGGAATAAAGATATTTTGATTTGATTTAACGTAATAAATTCAAAGTCAAAGTCAAAGTCAAAGTCAAAATTCTTTATTCTGTGGGCCCTCGCGGGCACTTAGACACGTCTTTTACAATTAGGTATATTTTTTATCTACCAGCATTTCGGAATGACCATTGACGAGAAGAAATGCCGAAAGAAACTCTGTCAATATAGGTCATTTTTTTTTAAATAGCCATACAATATTATCATAATACAATAAAAATAATGTCAATGTACAATAAAAAAAATGGTATGTCAACCAAAATAAGAGAGATAATAAAAAATAAAAAAACAAGTAAAATAAAATAGTAAAAAAAAATAAAAATAAAAATATAAAAAATCATAGTATAGAGTGTATATACATATTGTATAAAGTCTAAATATGTATATCCACAATACTACTTGTAAAGATAAGACGCCTGTGCTTCACATCCTGTGCCGAGAATTTGCCATACATTTTTATCATTAAGGTAATCGTCGGTCCTGTAGTAAGCCTTTTTACATAAGGTGGTCTTAATAAGCTGTTTGAATTTAGTGTCGGGTAAAATCAGGACCGACTCCGGCAACTTATTGTAGTAGCGGATGCAGTTTACGACAAACGAATTATTGACGATTTGATCGATCGAATTCTTTGATTCTTCATCTATCCAGTGGTGTGACTGAATTTTGGATGGAGATGATAGATAATAATAATAATAATCATTTATTTCAGACAATTTTACAGTGTAAACACAACAAGTCCATATAACAAATACCTTAAACTAAAATATATATTTATATAAATCTATAATTAAACGCGCATAGTCGGCACTGTCAGCTTACTCCGTACGGTATCCTGTAACCGACCACGAAAGCGTCGGAACAAAACACCTTTCGGCCAGAACTCCTCCTTTGTGAAGGTTGACAGATGTTCTGTTGGAACCCTCACCACGAAGGAATTGAAGTTCACTCGGTGGCGTGATTCCAACCTTTCGACTCTCAAATTGAAGTTGGTCTTCACTCGAATGTACTCTACAATCTCCTCGTCCTTTGTAGAGTAATGCAGGCGGGACACATACAGCAACGTCGTCGGCACGGCCGGACGCAGCAGGTGTTTGGGTCATGTCGGTGCGGTGCCGCACTTGTTGCGGCTGGTGGGCTTCTTCCTTCTCTCCACTTTGATGAAGCCCTCGAGGTCGCACTGGTCCTTTCGTGAGCCCTGGTGCGCATTTATACAGGGCTTGTGAGGACTTCGTTTCTCCCTTTGTGTTGTAAGCCGCTTAGGTGGCTTAGCGGCGGCGGCGGCGTAAGCACGATCGGGAGTAATCGTGCCGATTGGTGACGTTTCCGACGGCGGGGCCGAAGTGCGGGGTGCGGGACTCGGTGTCACCGGCGAAGTGACGGCCGACGCAAAACTGCTGACGGCCGCAGGTTGCGCCTCGTGTCGTGCATACACATCAGAGACCTCGTGTGACCTACTTTCCGAGCCAGCGCCGCGCAACGAAAATAATTCGGTACGTAGCTGGCTAATAGTAGATTCGGAGGCCTCTAATCTACCTTTCACTTCCTCCAGGCTCATCTTCAGGGTCCTAATGTCCTTCAGCAACCTAGTGACGTCTACGTGTTCGAAGTCCACAGCTGGAAGTTTATTCAGCTGCTTCGCCACGAAGGTGGGCACGTCGTCCGGATCTGTCTCCTTGAGAAGAGTGATGATGTCTTGGACACTCCTCTCGGTTCCATCTCTCCTTCGAGACGGCATCTGCGAGGTCTTACCGAGCTCTTCAAATAGCAGCTTCTTGCCGCTACTAATGTCCTCTTCGCTGAAGTTCGACTTGCAGATCTGCATAATGCTAACCTCATCGAATGTGTCGATGGCATATTGGATGTACGCCAATAACTCGTTAGCTATGAGTTTTTCGGAACTCATAGCCATTTTTTTAACGCGTCACGGCAATGCCGCGCGAGTCGCGAATTAATTATAATTAGTTACTGTGCAGGCTAGTGGGGCGCGTGCGGTTTAGAGCGCATACTGCACTGCTAATGCACTGATAATGTAGCTGCAACACCAAACTGTATCCCCCGATTTTGTTAGCATTCATTTTTAGGGTTCCGAACCTCAAAAGGAAAAACGGAACCCTTATAAGATCACTTTGTTGTCCGTCTGTCTGTCTGTCTGTCTGTCTGTCTGTCTGTCTGTCTGTCTGTCTGTCTGTCTGTCTGTCTGTCTGTCTGTCTGTCTGTCTGTCAAGAATTTCTATGTCGAGAATGCGTGGAGGTATCAAGCTGAAATTTGAACTGTATACTCAGGTCTACGGTCCCATGAAGTAAAATAAAAATCAAACTGCTAAGTTTACGTAGAAAAAAGTTACGGCCGTTTATTCAGCAAAAAACGCATATTTCGAGACACTCAAGGGAATCAAAACCTATAGGGTACTTCCCGTTGACCTAGAACTATGAAATTTGGCAAGTAACATCGTTATAGACTACAAGTACAGGAATAAATCTCAAAACTATACATTTGTAAATAGATCTTAAAAAATAGGGGGTCTATATTTTTTATAGGGTGTCGAAAATTCAAATTGAAACTACTAGTTCAAATGGGGTATCATATGAAATGTACACATTTCAAAATATATTTTATTTATTTTTTTCGAGGCATTATTTCTTATTTATAATGAAAAATATCAAATTTAATAATGATACTACGGAACCCTCGGTGGGCGAGTACGACTCGCACTTGTCCGGTTTTTTTTAATTGCCTCCCTGTAAGCAATTTAAAAGACATATGTACATCAAAATTTATAACAATGTTCACAAAAGAGAAACAAAAGGTAAAAACATATTGTTAGGACTGTACACTCATATAAATTTCGCCACTCACGTCTGCGGCACTCGAGCGAGTAACGAGTGCCGCCTGTAGCAAGGGCGTAGCAACCATTCTTACGTGTACATTGTTGCGTGACTTATTTATGTAGGCGCTCATAACTTACTATAGAATATGAACCGAACAGAACGAACGCAAAGAAAGACTAAATAAAAAAATATTGAAACTAGGTGTAAGTGGGTCATCATCATCTGTAGAGTAGTCTAAGTTACTCACCATCGTTTTTAGAGCCAAAGCCAATATCGCTTGTAAGTGGTGCACTCTTTGATGAAAGAGAGGTAGGTTGAACATGTCGAGCCCGATTGTCAAGGTATTTACACGGCATAGAATACCGCAGCGAAATAACAATACCGTTCAAAATTATTGTGTTCCTGTGAGTAAGTGAGCTAACCAGAACCAGACGTAAAGAGGCTTCGTGTGACAACGAGGGTGCCACTATTCAACGAACACTTCTTGTATTGCGAACGCCGAGGATTAGGCCAAGATTTTTCAAGTTTTTTTTTATGCTTTTGGGGTGAAAATCAAGCTATCTGTCTGTAGGTCAGCAGTCATCGCAGCCTATCGACACTTGTGTTTCCGCCCCTGCAAAAATTACTTTTTGCCATCCTTGAAAACGCCCATAATATAAATAAATAAATAAATATTGCCAGACAAATTACACAGCGTCATCTAGCCACAAAGTAAGCGAAGCTTGTGTTATGGGTACTGGACAACTGATAAACATACGTAAATGCATTTTTTTTGTAAATACATACTTATAATACATAGAAAACACCCAGACCAAGACAAACAAACATGTTCATGCACACAAATGTTTGTCCCGTGTGGGAATCGAACCCACGAGCGTTGGTGTCGAAGCCGCGTGACCGCTACGCCACCGGGCTATGGCACCGGGTATGAGCCTGTTTTGGTTCCAAGTGCGATGATGATTTCCCCTCCCATGGTGATCGGAGCGACCGATATATTTTGATAGACACCTCATATCAATTCTGTTTGGTCTCTAAATACCTAATTGTATTTAAGCGGTTAAGCCATTTAGTCGTGAAATGGTAAGAAACAAACAGGCAGGCGTACTTTAGCATTTACTTTATTATGTATGGATTTCAATATATATATATTTTAATTTTATTCGACAAATTCAGAAATGCTGCGTTGGCAGCAGGGTGGCGGCGCGTGAGTGATAATTTATGTTGTGAGTGTTAATACGGCTACGGTAACCGTTTCACATCAAGCGGGCCGTATGCTTGTCTGCCACCCGACGACGTAGTATAAAAAAAAATTCAATCATTGTTCATCACTAACATAAACAGTAACACTAACATCTCCATCTTGAAAGAGCTTCGTATCAAACAAAGGCTTTCGTCGATTGTGCAAGTGCGAATCCTTAAGATGTTTGGACATATCATCCGCAACGAAAGCTCTTTGGAACGTTTGATGGTACAGGGAAGAGTCGAAGGTCAACGTTCTCGAGGCCGATCACCCACAAGATGGACAGACCTGATTAAATCAGCTACCAGGTGTTCCCTCACTGAATGCACACGTAATGCCACAAATTGAGAGAGATGGAGGCGTCTCGCAGAGGCCGCAACCAAATTGCCAGGCGATCCATGACCACGACCGCTCCGCCAGGAGCGTACGACTAAGAAGAAGAAACATAAACATAAACAGCGTACGACTAAGAAGAAGAAACATAAACAGGGGGCCTACCGCCGAAGATGAAGCCGAAAACCATCGGTTTTTTTCCAAAAATTGGTCTTACGTTAAAGTTATTGACAAACATCTTCAGCTTAGTCGGTACAGCTCTACGGTTTCTTCCAGCTAAGCTAAACATAATCAAAGCAGTATCATTCGTTTTTGCATTCAAAAATTCCGATGGTACCTAATCGGCTTCAGCTTCGGCGGCGGTAGCCCAGAAGTCCGATTTCCGGAATCAAAAAATCTTATCTGAATCGAATACAGTTTAAGTGGCCTAGGAACACATCCTATTATTTATATTCATTTTCATTTATACGACACCACGGTGGTAGCATCTCTTGCTAACATAAGATTGGCCTTGAAAATCGGTTCACAAACACCGGCGCACATAAAAGTTCAGTCTATTTGAGAGATCCTTTTTAGAATTCAGTTAAAAATATATCCTTAAATTAGCTAAACCTATTTGTAATGCAGTAAAACGATTAGATCTCCACACGGTCTATATTAGCGTACATTTGCATGCAATGGTACTACTGATCCTAAGGGCAAAAGTGCCGTGGGGACGCAAACGGCGTGGCGCGGTCACTTGCATTCATGAATATGCACTTGCACCTTTGAGGACACACATGCATCACTGATTTTGTAGACGAATAGGTATCTAGTGCATCTTGTAACTGATATAGACATTAAATTTGTCTTGCATACATACAAAAATATCTTCATGTCTGTGTCTCAATTCAGAGGACAGTGAGTAAAAGTAACAATTACTAATCTCCTCACCTAATTACCGTGCTTAGGACAATCTGTTAATCTGTAAGGTGTTCGAATGGTTAGCAATGGCCACATTGTCTCCAAGGTCGCGGTTTCGATCCCTATAATACAAATATTTGTGTGCATTAACATGTCTGTTTGTCATGGTCTGGGTGTTTTCTATGTATTCTATTGTATGTATTTACAAAAAAAAAGTATTTAATTATTATATCAGTATCTAGTACCTATAGTACAAGCTTTGCTTAGTTGGGGACTAGATGGCGGTGTGTAATTTGTCTAGAAATATTTATTATTCATTTGTTCCCATCAGCTTTCTAAATGGCTTCAAAAAGAAGGAAGTCTTAAGTTGCCTGTGTCTTTTATATGCTACGGCATATAAAACATAATATTATTATTGTGCAACTTGAGACTGCAATAGCACCTCAATTTTTTTCCTGAGCGCTTAGTGCAAGTTTTTTGTTCGCGATCGATCATGTCAACCTAAACAAACCGACCAAATAGAATAGAACTCTCATGCTGTGAATTTATAAGACGCGTGTTGCATATCAAAAATATGTGGCTTACTTGCTCACATTTTGAAGTGAGTTACTCGACTAAATTGGATATGTAACGCGCGTCTGGTAAATTGATAATATGAAACTTTTTCACAATTTGGTCAAGTTGTAAACATTAAAACGTTCGAATGTGTCCAAAAATTTTGCACTAAGCACTATATTGTTAGTATTTTAATTTAGTATTCCACACTTTTCATCGTATATTTTTATACTTAAAAAAACCTAACTTAAAATAACGAGTCCGACTCGCACTTGGCCGGTTTTGTTATAATAAAACATCCCTCCTTATGATAATAAGTAGTCGTTTTAATAATTCTTACACTTAAATACCATTTAAAATCCATCTGTCATAATTACTTTAACTTCAATAACATTGGACTTTCATACAAACTACCATCCCCCGTTTTAACCCCAAAAATGGGTTTATTTCTAAAGATACATTATTAGTACACCTCCACACCATCTATAGAGCATTCATTTTAAATTTCAAGACTGTTACTTCAAAAACATGGGACTTTCATACAAACTTTCAACCCCCGTTTTAACGCAAAAAAGGGTTGATTTCTAAAGATACATTATTAGTACACCTCCAAACCGTCTATAGAGCAAACATTTTAAATTTAACACCAGACTTGCCAATTTTTTAGGATATTTCCCTAAAAATTTCCCCACCCGATCACAGTCACACTTAGTAATCACACTAGTGCTTTTTCATAGTTAGGACACAAAAATTGATGTATGTTTATCAAAATTTATCTTAATCAGGTGCAGTAGATTCGGGTAAAAATGGCTTGTGGCTTTTACACTAATCTTAATATCCTAAGAGGGTTTGGTTCGTAACTTTTACCCATTACTCCTTAAAACCACTAGGTTTGAAGTCTCATTCTCATAGGATTCAGTTTTTATCCTCACTCACCAAAAAGTTTGGCAATCATTTCTCTGTCGAACCATAAAGTTGTGGAATTCGCTACACACATGTTTCCCTCTTTCTAAAATAACTAAACTAACCGACTAAATGACTAAACTAACCATGACAAAATACTTAACCAATATTTTTTCGCGCTTTCTGCATTCAGCAGCGCAGTACTAATAAATAATACGGTTTCATCTGTGAGGCTTTCCATGAGGCGAGGTGGAGATACTTCGGCGGACCATTTTAAAAAAAAAAACCTAGAAAACAGACATATTCAATTTATGACATCATTCAAGCTGCACCTGAGGAAGCATGTGGGCGGTGCTACAGATCTCCTTAGAATTAATTAGAACTGCAGCTGTAGTGTATATAATATAACATTGCAGCTGCAGTAATGTGATATGTTCAAACTTTACTTTCAATGGTTTCATAATTAGTTTAATTATTATTATTTAAATAGTTGTCTTGGCCAACTTGCCAGATAAATATTTTTTGAAAAATAGAAAAATTCACCTGCCTGAGGTCGTGGGTTCAAATCCCACCTAGGAGGGGCAGGTGAATATTTCAATTTTTCAAAAAATATAATTAGTTTAATTTTATAATTATTAATATTTTATTACCAAGAATTGTACATAAGCTTTCGCCAAATGTATAAGTCCGCCATTGTACATGTAACTCATCATCATGTTTATGTAATTTATTTTGTACAATAAAGTAAAGTCTTTACAACAACAACAATAATAACAATCTTATTTGCAACAATAATAAAGTAAATTATTATTATTTAAATTAAGAGGTCATTGCCGCTATCATCATATTACCTATTGTAGTAATAATTTAGAGACTACACTTTTTTCTCAAAACAGTCCCATTATACCCATTGATTGAAGAATTGACGAATATAATAGCTTAGTGGTTATCGTGGGAAATGAAATGTCACTATTGATATTAATGATCATACTATTAATATCAATATTGGCATTTCATTTAGTGCAGCCGACTCAAATTAAGTAAGTCAACACTTGACGAGCTCGGTGGTCGAATGGTTAGGACTTAGGAATGTCCACTTTGACTCTGAGGCCGCGGGTTCGATCCCCGCACAAAATAAAAATTTGTGTGCACGAACTTGTCTGTTTGTCTTGGTCTGGGTGTATTCTATGTATTATGTGTATTTAAGTAATGATAATGTAAAAACAATGACATGGAATTATTTAAATATTGTAATGTAATGAATGTAGGTATATAGCAAAATTGAATTTCTTACCCTATCAGAATGTAACCACCCTGAATATATAATTGAGAAAAAGAGACCAAACCAATTGAGGCTAGTCCCACAAGCAAATAAGTATGTTCTACCTAAGACTAATAATTTGTATGGATTAAGAATGGATAATTATTTGATCCCGAAATATTTAAATAAAACTACTGAGATGCTTCAAAAAATGTACAAAGAAAAATCGAAAAACCTTAAGTCTAAATTAAAAAAGCACTATGTAACCAATCAAAATGTATTTTAACGGCTCACCGGCCTTGGATAAACCCCATGTGGTTTGTAAGGTGTGGTGTATTATCATTGTAACTGTAGTATTAAGAATTTTGGAAATAAACGATTAAAAAAAAAAAAAAAAGGTATAATATCAATTATCTAATACCCATAGTACAAGCTTCGCTTAGTTTGGGATTCGATGTCAGTATGTAATTTATCCAGGAATATTTATTTATTTACTTTAGTTTCTAAATAAAAACAATAACTTGCTGAGACCGGTGTCAATCTTCCAGAGTAAGTGAAAAAAACCTGACTACGCGTCTCTCATACGAAATACGAGTATGAATTCGTAAAGACCTCGACAAATGACGTTTGTAAAATTTAAAGCATTCCAAACCTTACTGCGTCGAATTAAGACACTACAATTTATGTGTTAGTATATGTTACGTGATAAATAAGAGGTCTGACGTTGAGTGATAGTGGTTACATTTTCAGGGACCCTTTGGCGACCCCACTCAGATTCTTGTTTGTTCGCGGACAAAATATTGTCTTTATGTACAAATAAATTAAGATGGCTCCAGGAGTATTCTTGGCGCGACCCCTCCTTGATGTATGGCAGTATTTTTCATTAAATATTATGACATATTTTATGTGTATTTTGGTGAGATTTGCAGCATTATAGGGGCAGTGACATACCGAGCGTCATAATGTAACTACCTTGGTAACTTAATAATGATATCATCATACCAAACCTAACCTAGCCTAGTATTCCAGTCACATATTCAGTATTTATATAACATGTAATATAACATGTAACATAATTTATTTTTTTCTTGATTTTTTTTCTGAGGAATAAATAAATAAATTTTGTCAGACAAATTACACAGCGCCATCTAGCCCCAAAGTAAGCGAAGCTTGTGTTATGGGTACTAGACAACTGATAAATATACGTAAATACATTTTTTTTTTGTAAATACATACTTATGATACATAGAAAACACCCAGATCAAGACAAACAGACAAGTTCATGCACACAAAAGTTTGTCCTATGTGGGAATCGAACCCACGAGCGTTGTTGTCGAAGCCGGGTCATTGACCGCTACGCCACCGAGCTCGTCAGAGGAAGGCAAACGAGGTGACCCACATGGTCCACTGATGGAAAGCAATCACCACCGCCCAGGGAGATCAATACCAAGGGGTGCCCGATCCGTTGCCAGCCTAAACTTCTTCCTTTCTTTCTTTCGGTGGACTATCCACCTGCAGGACTAAAGGCAACAATCCTCAAGCGAATTGTCATTTGGCTGCGGTATTCTGTGGAAGTACTTCTCCAGTCGGACAGCTTAAAAAATATACCTACTAAAAATATTATTTTAGGCGAAAACATGTTAATTGTGTTATTTTTTATTTATATAGTTTTTATAACCATATTGTTTACAATGTAATGTTTTCCATATAAATTTATAAAATAAAATAAAAATACTATGCCTTACCTCTCTTTTCGCCAGAGCCTAGTTTGTCAGCCAACAGGGTGCACCACGTGCAGGTGAGGTTGGCTTTGGTTCAATGATGTAGATGAACCTCTTACACCCCAAAATATACCTTATAAGTATAACTAAGCAGCGCACACCTTTTTCACTATATTATGCTTTTTACCCGCGACGGAACGGAGACGGTATATGCGTTTGGGGTGCTAGGATGTTTGTGCAAATCAATGTTTCCAAATATCTCCAAAACTACGAGTCCGATTTTGATGCGGTTTTCAGTGATGGGTTCGGGTTTGATTGGTGCATGTTGTTAGATAGGTGTTACGCTGACAACTCACCAGGGGGCGCTGCAGTAAATATTTGTTTGTGAAACCAGTGTTGCCATTTATCTCCAAAAGCACGAGTCCGATTTAAATGCGGTTTTCAGTGATGGGTTCGGATTTGATTAGTGCATGTTCTTAGGTAGGTGTTACAGTGACAACTCACCAGAGGGCGCTGCAGTAACCATTTGTTTGTGCAACCAATGTTGCCATTTATCTCCAAAACTACGAGTCCGATTTTGATGCGGTTTTCAGTGACGGGTCCGAGTTTGATTGGTGCATATTCTTAGATAGGTGTTACAGTGACAACTCACCAGAGGGCGCTGCAGTAAACATTTGATTGTGCAAAACCAAAACTACTAGTCTGATTCTGATGCGGTTTTCAATTGTAATGCTTGCTCTCTAAAAAGTTGGAAATAAAAACAAAATTAAAAATTTTGAAAAAACCCACGACGGTTAAAACGTAGTTGAAAAAGGATAAAATAATTTTGAAACCGACTAAAAGAATTTATGCTATGAACTTAATAAAAAAACCCAAGAAAATCCGTCGGGGGCTGCTTTCAACATAAATATAAATAAGTATACAAGTTACTATAAAACTGCCAAACTAGTTCATTTATTTGTAGCCCCAACGGATTTTCTTGGATTTTTTTATTAAGTTCATAGCATAAATTCTTTTAGTCGGGGGTTTCAAAATTATTTTATCCTTTTTCAACTACGTTTTAACCGTCGTGGGTTTTTTCAAAATTTTAATTTTGTTTTTATTATGGGATTTTCAGTCACAAATCAATGTCTTTGAATGGTGTTCTGATACAAATAATATACATCTGTCTAAAAACGAAAGAATATTATTTACCTATTTGTTATTTTGAGTTTTAGAAATACAAAAACGATATCTATCGTCATCAAACCATATTCATACTACTGCTAGGATACGTGTAATAGTAGTAAGTAGGTAAGTAATACTCAATTGATGGGTTTAGAGCAAGGTTTCCCGAAATATGGTCCGCGGAACCCTGGGGTTCCGTGGAAGGGTACACAAGGGTTCCGCAATCCGCCAAAAATTAACAAAACATTCGTCGAAAAAAATGACTAGTTAGGCCCTAAGTAACAATAAAATTATAGCAGCTAGGGTTCCCCTAGGTAAAGAATTAACAATTAGGGTTCCGTGGTAAAAAAAATTTGGGAACCTCTGGTTTAGAGTATACTCAACCATGTTGCTCAACAGTACTGCTGGTTGACGTAGGCCAGAGTTTTCAAACCGCCCAATGTTCATTGACTTGACTTAACGACTTCCGTCTAATGACAACAGCCCATACATACCGACGAGCCGAGAAATACGGAAGAGCTCTAGATAAATAAACCCATCCAAAGATAGGCTACAGTTGACGATGCTTAACTGGTATGATTGATTAGACTAACATACGCTACGATGCCATCAAACTCTTCCAAAACCATCGAACTCCCCCATTAAGCGAAGAAGTGTATAATTTTTCACTCGAGCGGAGCTAGACATGGGGAGCGGGTAAGTGAGGGTAAATACCTGGAACATAAAAATGGATACAAACGGATAAACCGGGTAAATACCCGTTTACACCCGGTATTCACCCGATTGAACGGGTAAAATATTATTTAAAATTGTTTTATGCTTACAAATGCTGTTTTCATTAAAAGTATAGATTATAAGTGTTATTAGATAAGTGGCATAGTTAAATTGTTAAGAAATCTACTGAAGGTTTTTTGACAAATTATGAATTATTAGCTTTTTGCACAGCATCGCACCGCGTGAGCACAGTACCTATTCGAGACAAAAGTATCCAATAATTCAGAATATGTTTTAAATGTTTGTCAAAATTATCGGATAGGATTTCAAACGATGCGTCGATTTGTGTTTACAAGTACATAATAAATAATGTGTATTACTGTGTAGCGTGCTATACAGTAGTACCACAGTATAAGTAATAGTCCTATCGTAGTAGTACGCTGTGTGTACATATACACAATATGACATGTAATTATTTGACATTATTGATATGTGACAATATGACATACATAATATTGTAATATATACAACGTGTAATTTCAAGTACGCAAAACCTAAAAATAGTTTGTTCAGAATCATGAGTAGAATTAATTCCATAATTTTCATCCATTTTTAAAGTAACTGGTTTTGAAAAATAATAATTATTATTTTTAATTGCCGTGTCTATTATTAAATTGCGCTCGACAATCAACCGAGAAAATGTGAAGTAGGTAAACAAACGTAATACTGCCGCGCCCAAAGTCTTAAGCGCAGTACAGAGAGCGGCGCTTACGCGTCATTAACACGATGCATGCTCTATAATATTAATATTTGCCTATGGTAGCCATTGGCGCGTCTTTTTGATAAGAAAGCGCCACAGAGCTCAGAAACTATTAGAATTATTAGGAAAACAAAAAAGTGTTATATCTCCGATATTTCTTTTTTTCGAAATTATTACTTAGATAAATCATTTTATAATAATAAAACTCAGTTGGGGTGTTTGAGGTTTTGCGTACTTGGAGTTACACGTTGTATATATACAAATTACGTTGTAATTGTTGAATTGTCTGAATATTTAAAAAAAGGCTCATATTGGCAAGTTTCTTTCAAGCATTTCTTCTTTGCCAATGGTCAATACCGAAATGCTATATTTTTCCCTTCCGACCCATGGTTACACTGATTTGTTACACCGGTGTAACCACTGAGCACACTTATGACCGATAGTTACACTAATGTAACTATCGAGCATATCTATTACCGGTGGTTACACTCAAACATGGTAAACGCAACGACTACGTACATTATTAAATGTGCCGATCAGCTGCTTCTCTCAAATTTATTTACTTTTATTAAATTGATAATAATTATTATATATACATATTTGTAATCATAGAGGCTGAGTAGTAAATTAAGGAAATAATAGTAGGGGAGGCCGGGATGCTAAACTTGCAGTTACTAAAGCGTCATGGGGACTTGTTGGATGGTGAAGATTAGGTCCTAAAAATAACGAAAGGTTTTATTAAGTTTTTAATTTTAGTGGGGAGCAGTCAGTAGCTGTAATCTCCACACTTTGTTGATGATTTTAGATATATAGATCTCACCTCCAGATTAAGTGGCCAGGTTGTGATAGTGATATACATTATAATCACATAAGGACAGTGGCTGA
This sequence comes from Hypsopygia costalis, assembly GCA_937001555.2. NCBI lineage: Eukaryota > Metazoa > Arthropoda > Insecta > Lepidoptera > Pyralidae > Hypsopygia > Hypsopygia costalis. Next base: position 3,890,079 of record OW443333.2, on the reverse strand, counting down.
TTAAGACTTAAGCCAGGTTGTGATAGTGATATACATTATAATCACATAGGGACAGTGGCTGATTAAGACTTTCTGAGGCCCTAAGCATAGAGCTCATGTGGGCCCTCTGTAGCTTGAATTTGGAAGATATCGGATATATATTAGATTGAATCCTTACTAATATTATAAATGCGAAAGTGTATTTGTTTTTGTCCGTCTCATTTCTCATTTGTTCATGGCTCAACTTTTTAATTAGTATTATATAACATGGATAGGGTCCCCTGGAAACCAGAGGCCCCAAGCACGTGCTTATAATGCTTATACGTTGATCCGCCACTGCATAGGGACTTAAAACCTTTTTGTTTGTACAGTACATTCTTCATCTTCGTTTGAAGATACAACGCATCTTTTTGAAACACGCGAGTGACTGCTTAATCTATTGGGCACCTAAAGGTATTAATGAATGTTCATGTTTTGTTTGTTAATAAATTTTATCATATAAAAGTGTTTTCAATTGTACACACAGCCATTTTTATACTTAACACATCCCAAAACCATCCTTAACACATCCCAAAACCATCCTTATCATATCCCAAAATCATCCTTAACACATCCCAAAACCATCCTTAACACATCCCAAAACAATCCTTAACACATCACAAAACCATCCTTATCATATCCCAAAACCATCCTTAACACATCCCAAAACCATCCTTATCATATCCCAAAATCATCCTTAACACATCACAAAACCATCCTTAACACATCCCAAAACAATCCTTAACACATCACAAAATCATCCTTATCATATCCCAAAATCACCCTTAACACATCCCAAAACCATCCTTAACACATCCCAAAACCATTCTTATCATATCAGATGCCGTCCCGCAGGAGGGATGGAACCGAGAAGAGTGTGCAGGATATCATCACTCTTCTCAAGAAGACCGACCCGGACGACGTGCCAGCCTTCGTGGCGAAACAGCTGCACAAATTGCCATCTGTCACCATGGCACATGTCGATGCCGTCAGTATGCTGAAGGACATTAGGAACCTGAAAGCTACCCTGGCCGAATTTAAGAGTAGGGTAGAGGCCTCGGAATCTACCATCAGTGAGCTGCGTGCGGAATTAGTGATATTAAAGAATCGTGATTCCGTAAGTAGGTCACCCGAGGCCGATAACATCAACACACGTCGCGGAGCTCGGAATGCTAGCGTTTGCAGTTTTCCTTCGCCAACTGTTGCGGTGTGTGATGCACCGCGTCCCACCGCCGCCGCTGCCGCCCGCTCCCCCGATACGAAGATGACGTCAACTCCCCGCGCTTACGCCATCGCCGCCCGTGCGCTTCGCAAACTCAGCGGCAAACTAGTAAGGGGAAAAAACAAAGCCTATGTGAGATTGTTCCCAGGGCTGAGCCACTGTGTCCTCAACAGGACATGAAGCAGTGCGACGAGGAGGGCTTCACCAAGGTGGAGAAAAAGAAGAGGAAAAAGCCCGCCAGCCGCAATCTTTGCGGTACCGCACAGACCGGACCATGCCAGCTACGTGTAGAAACACAATCGACGCAGCTGTATGTATCCCGATTGCACTGGACTACAAAGGCAGAGGATCTTGTGGAATACGTGCGCGGGAAGACAAAGTTCACCCTTAGGGTTGAGCGGTTGGAGTCTCGCCATAAGGTGAATTTTAATTCATTTGTGATGAGAGTTCCAACCCACCAGCTATCGACTTTTTTAAGGGAAGAATTTTGGCCGGTGGGCGTCGTATTTCGGAAGTTCCGAGGTCAGTTGTCGAATGCAACGAGATACACGTCGCCGACTGAACGTGTAATTAAATTAGTTTAGTATTATATTTTGTATGTATGTTAGTTTTAAGGTATTTATCTATGGACTTATGTTTATTATTAGTTGTAAACATGTTTAGTCTGAAATAAATGATTTTTATTTATTTATATCCCAAAATCATCCTTAACACATCCCAAAACCATCCTTAACACATCGCAAAACCATCCTTAATACATCCCAAAACAATCCTTAACACATCACAAAACCATCCTTATCATATCCCAAAACCATCCTTAACACATCCCAAAACAATCCTTAACACATCCCAAAACAATCCTTAACACATCCCAAAACCATCCTTATCATATCCCAAAACCATCCCTAACACATCCCAAAACCATCCTTATCATATTCCAAAACCATCCTTAACACATCCCAGAAAAACTTTTTACTAGCCCCATTAGGATCTTTTTGAACTATCAACTATTTCTATTTTAAATGTGACCACTGATAATAAGTGTGCTCAGTGGTTACAACAGTGTAACAAATCAGTGTAACCATGGGTCGGAAGGGATATTTTTTTGTTAAATACTACGTCGGGTGGCAGACAAGCATATGGTCCGCCTGATGTGAATCGGTTACCGTAGCCATATTTACGCCCGCAACATAAAATATCGCTCGCGCGCCGCCACTCCCGCTGCCAACGCAGCATCTCCTTCCGTTCTTTCTGGTGACCTCTCTCACTCGCAGGAACACAACAACCCTCAAGGGAATTGTTATTTGGCTGCGGTATTCTGTGAGGTGGAGGTACATTCCCCAGTCGGGTAGCTTACAATTACGCTCCCAACCTCTATTTTCGCCTGAGCTGCGTTTGCACCACGTGTAGGTGAAGTTGGCTTTGGTTCAAAGATCTTGATGAACCACTTACACCACAAATTAGTATTAGACAAAAAATAACAATATTATTAATAAAAATGTGTAAAAAAGTAAGAAGTGTCTAAGTGCCCGCAAGGGAGAGTAAAAAAAAAACATAGTATCTGCCTGGTGGGTAAGCATTACCAAAGTCTATCGAGATTGCGACACCAGAGGTATCAACTCCCGCGTTACCCACCCTGTCGAATTAAAATCCGTTCAGCCGTCTACGCGTGAAAAAGTAACATCCATCTATTAATCATTATGATCAGGCGCATAACCATCTTTAAAGTCTAAGCCAACCTCACCTGGTGCACCATGCCAACTTGTCAACGTGGTTCTGGCGTCTCTTTCGCCAGGCTTAGTTGGTTCGGCGCTAACGTTACAGACATAGATACATGCAGTATCAGATCAGTATATTTGGGCTGTAAGTGGTTCATCAACATCTTTGAATCAAAGCCAAGTTCACCTGCATGCGGTGCACCCTGCTGACTGACAAACGAAGCTCTGGCGAAAAGAGAGGTAGGGAGCGTAATTCTAAGATACCCGACTGGGGGATGTACCTCAACCTCACAGAATACTGGAGCCAAATAATAATTCCCTTGAGGGTTGTTGTGTTCCTGCGAGGGAGTGAGATCACCAAGAAGGAAGGAGATGCTGCGTTGGCAGCGGGAGTGGAGGCGCGCGAGCGATATTTTATGTTGCGAGCGATTATATGGCTACGGTAACCGCTTCATATCAGGCGGGCCGTATGCTTGTCTGCCACCCGACGTAGTATGAAAAAAAGTATAACACAGTTAACTTTTTTATTTATATGTTTGTACTTAAAACGTTCCAAACATGTTTTGTTGATCAAATAGTTACGAAGGTTGTTAGGAAACTACCACGCTTCGTTAAATATATATTTCATAATAAATGTTATCTCTATAAGTGACACACTTATTTATAATTCGAAGCTTTTAGAGGTTCATAGTGATGCAGAAATAATTCTATGTATATTAACAAAAACACGATTAAAGCGTGTTTCCGTCAAATAAGACTAGGATCGGATTTACAAAATGAAGAAATCAATGTTGTGAAATGAAATGAAGAATGAAAAAATTTAAAAGCTTCGCCCACCTGTTAGTTATTATAATATAACTTTTTTCCGTGGAAATAAGATGTTTCTCCGGGTTAAAAAATAGCCTTTCTTACTTTCCCTACTTTAAACTATCCTCGTACAAAAGATGTCAATCCATTGGATCCTTTCGTTGTGTAAAAAGGACAAACAAACAAATAAATATCATCGCCCGCGTGGTCGTTTTTTTAATAAAACTTTGTTTTCCTGTTTGAATAAGATGTTTTTCCGGGTTAAAAGTAGCTTATGTCACTCCCCAGGCTTTTAAATATCCCCGTAAAAACATGTTATGGCATTGGTTTCTTTCGACGTGAAAGAAGGATAAACAAACCAATAAATAAACAAACATACTTGCACATTTATAATATTACTAGATTCCACCCGCGGCTTCTCCCACGTTTACTTTTTTTTTTATAAAAGTGTCTTATGTCTTACCTAGATTACTCATAAAAACACTGTGCTCATGTTAACATCGGCTCCTTGTTTTTATTGTGATAAAAAATTGTATCAGAGATTTTACGCGTAAAATAGTGAAAAATTGTGAAGGTAACAATTAGATTACGAACCTCTGCTATTAGTACTGTACGGAAAGCTAAAATTTGTGCTGCAAATTACTATAAATCGACACAACAGTGACCGTTTAAAATCAAGCTGTCAACAAAGAATACTCACGAGATTGGTCAATAAGGCAATATTTCCGAGGTTAGTGGATTTAAAAACTATATTTATGACATATTTAATGAAAGTGAATAAAATTTATTAATATTACATAACCTCAAATCATAAACGGTCAAATATTTTCAAAGGAATATCGAGATCGTACTAACAGCGCCATCTATTGAGGAGTAGCTGTTACTAATTAGTTACTTAGATTACCGCTAGAGGGCGTTAATTAAAACAAATATGGACGATGTACTAAAAATTTTAAAACAGATACAAGAAGATCTTTCAACACAAAAAGTAGAAATGAAGAACATGGAGGAAAATATAAAAGAGTCGATAAATAAAAATATAAATGAAAAATTCAATCTTCTAGAAAAAAAGACAATAGAATTGGAAAAGAAAGTAGAGGAGCAGCAAACAACAATTGATTTATTAGAAAGTCAAATAAGAAAGAAAAATTTAATTTTTTTTGGAGTCGAAGAAACCGAAACGGGTTATAATAGCCTACAAAAAAATATATTAGAAATAATAAATAAAACCATGAACATCTCGTGCGACAAAAAAGATATTGACACATTAAGAAGAATTGGAAAAAAATGCGATAAAATCAGACCTATAGTAGTAACGCTTACAACGTTGAATAAGAAAATAGAATTGCTCAAGCGAAGGAAATCTTTAGAAGGAACATCAATCTATATCAAAGAAGATTATCCACCAAAAATTTTAGAAAAACGTAAAGAACTGCAAGAAGAATTAAAAAGAGAACGCGATTCAGGAAAAAGAGTAGCCCTACGGTACAACAAAATTGTGATACTTCCAGACAAACGCGAAGAAAACAAGGAAATAAATTCAGAGAAGAGAACAGCTAAGAGATATCTGTCAGTATCATCCCCTGAAACAACACCACAGAAACAAAACACTTCAAGAAGCGATATAATGAAACAAGCTAGCAAGAAAAACAAGGGCCAGAGTATTGCTTCTTACATGTTGCAGGCAAACGTGGATGGGAAGAAAACTTCAGATACTATAGAATGTACTAGTAACCAAAAAAACTTCTAGATAGTGTCCCTCAATCCCCCCCTCTTCCAAGCCGGCTGGTCACCGTGGAAGAGCACGACCAACACCCCCCTATATACGTCAATCAAAAGACGAACCGCAACACTGAAAAGTGCACTAAAAAACAATGTTTATACATTTCAAGTTTGAATGTTAGAACTCTCATGCACGACAGTAGACTAACAGAACTATGCTATGCTATTAAAACTTTAAATTGGGATATTATAGGACTTTGCGAGACAAGGAGAGCAAATGAGTGCATAGAAGAATTTCCAGAGTTTATACTCTGCCATACTTCAACATGTCATGGTAAGAATGGTGTCGGTTTCATAATTAAGAAGTCACTAAAAAACAACATAGTTGGCTTTAGAGCATTCTCGGATAGAGTAGCTTCACTAGAGATACAAACGTCGGACAACACACTGTGGTCAATAATTCAAGTGTATTCACCTACAGAAAACTACAAAGAAGAAGACATGGTCCATTTTTACGGCACAGTAGAGACGGCTCTAAGGTTTGTGAGTGGTAAAAATCTAATTTTGATGGGAGATTTTAATGCTCAGGTCGGAAAGGCGCTACAACATGAAAATCTAGTATTAGACAAATACGCTTACGGAAAGCGAAGCCCGCATGGTCAGACACTGGTAGACTTTGCATTAGAAAATAACTTGAAATGTGTAAATAGCATGTTCAGATGCAAAACACATAAAAAGTGGACATGGAGATCCCCAAATGGAAGAGACTTTAATGAAATTGACTACATATTTACCAATAAACCTACTAATATCTATGGATTCGATATTCTAAGTCAATTAAATTTTAATACTGATCATCGCATGATCAGATGTAAATTAGGTTTATGTGAGAAATCAAATAGAAGAAAACATTATAAAAAAACATTTAATAACAATTATGCAAGGAATTTGTCTTTGATATCTGGTGAAATGGCGAGTCATTGGGAAAGTAAATTCATCGCGGCTCTTACCAAATCTACAGAAATTCAAACACAATATAACCACTTTGAAGCCGAAATGAAGGAGCTACAAACCCAATTACCAACAGAGAAAAAGGAACGCTATACTTTGAATGCTGATACGCTTACCCTGTTGAATCAACGAAGAGATCTCTATAAAATGAAGAGAACTAAAGAAGTTAAAAATAAAATAACTGAAATAAGTAAACAAATAAACCGGTATATTACAAAGACAAAAAAAATATATAGACAAAAGACTATCGAAAAATATGTAGAGAAAACAGGAGCTCTCAAAAAAGCTTTTAAAGAGCTGAGAAATAAATCGGAATGGACTGCAAATCTCCACAATAATAGAGGGAACGTTCTTACAAACCGACCAGATATATTAAAAGAAGTTACTGATTTCTACAAAGAACTTTACGCAGATAATTCAGAAAACATAGAAAGTTTCGAGGTCTTGAAATCCACCAATCGGATACAGATACCAACCATTTTGCTGTCAGAAATAGAATATGCAATAAAAACTCAAAAAAACGACAAAACTCCGGGGCAAGACAATGTAACAAATGAATTATTAAAAGCTCTAGCTCCGTCACTAGTAAGACCGTTACAAATTCTCTTTGGTAGTGTAATAGAGAAAGGAACCGCGCCCGAACAGTGGTCGAACTCTACAATCATATTGTTACACAAGAAAGGGGATAGGAGGAATCTTGGAAATTACCGCCCTATTAGTCTAACATCGAACATTTACAAGCTTTTATCAAAAATATTACTAAACAGGATATCTAAACTCTTAGAAGAACATCAACCACCAGAGCAAGCTGGATTTCGTAAAAACTTCTCAACTATAGACCATATTCAAGTAGTAACCCAATTAATAGAAAAAGCCAACGAATATAACAAGGTTATATATATGTGCTTTATAGATTACACAAAAGCCTTCGACTCTCTACACCATAGAGCAATTTGGGAATCACTGTTAAATCAAGGTATAGATGAAAAATATGTAAATTTGATACATAACATATACTCTAAGAGTTTAGCAAAGGTTAGGCTCGAAAATGAAGGGCCGGAGTTCCCTCTAAGGAAAGGAGTCAGACAGGGCGATCCATTGTCGCCGAAAATGTTCTCTGCTGTACTCGAAACCATTTTTCAAAAATTAAACTGGAAAGGCATTGGTCTGAAAATAAATGGAGAGTTCTTAAATCACTTGAGGTTTGCGGACGATGTAGTGTTGTTCACAGATAATGCACCCGACTTAGAGTATATGATAAACAGCTTGGCGGTAGAGAGCAAGAAAGTAGGGCTATCTTTGAATGCATCCAAGACTAAAATAATTACAAATGGCGATACGGTAGATATTATGGTAGATGGTTCCAAAATAGACTATGTGAAAGAATATGTATATCTGGGACAGTCGGTTTCTTTCAGTAACTGCACCGAAAATGAAATAAATCGAAGGATTGCTATGGCTTGGAAAAAATATTGGGGACTAAAAGAAATTATGAAAAACAAGGACGTTGATATAAAAATTAAGAAAAAAATATACGAAATAGTAATACTACCAGGCTTAACATATGGATGTCAAACTTGGTCCCTAAGAAAGAAAGACGAGGAAAAACTAGCAATCTGCCAAAGGAAGATGGAAAGAAGTATGTTAGGAGTAAGAGTTAAAGACAAAATCAGAAATAAGAAAATAAGAACAATAACAAAGATCCAAGATATAACAGAAAGGATTCGACTATTGAAATGGAACTGGGCGGGCCATATATGCAGAATGGGAAATGACAGATGGACAAAGAAAGCTACAGAATGGCTACCGAGAGAAGAAAGGAGGAACAAAGGACGCCAAAAAACAAGATGGAGAGACATTTTTACTCAAAGAATAGGGCCGGGCTGGATGACAATAGCAAGAGATAGAAAGAGATGGAAAGAAATGGGGGAGGCCTACGCCAAAGAGGCGACTACTACCTAGAGTACAATTAATAAATAAATTATAAATTATAAATTAATAATGGAATGATAATCATTATATTATATAATTCAATACATCTTATAATTATAATATAATAAAAAATAATAATGTGCAATTCTAAGTAAAGGTTAAAAACGAAATAAATTATTATGATGTAATTTAACAGAAAAAAAAAATCAAATATTGTAAAAAATTAAGATATTGATATATTCATAAATACTTGTAATTGTAAAATTATGGAATGGTAGTAGAATAAATGGCTATTTTATTTATTTATTTATTATGTCTTACCTAATACCTTTTGAGAATATGTGTACAAAGTTTCATAATGATCGGTTGATAGTTTCGACGGAAAATTGAAACAAACAAACTCACATTCACATTTATAAGATTAGTAGGGATTATAGACAGTAAACGATCAAACACCCGAAACTGTGTGATTTCATAGATGCATAAGTAAATTATGATGCTATCGCTGGTGCTTTTACTATTTGCCTTGTTCTTTCCGTTCGCTTGCATCTACATATAAAAAAAAATCTGTCACCGCCGATGGAAACGTACCTTTGGCACACAATTATTTGATGGCAAATTGTCCCATTTACAATAAACTTACGATATAAAAACGCGAATCTGTTTACTTCGTTATATTTGAGTTATCGTCTTATTTTTATTAGGATTAGTATTTGATAAGTTTCGCAATAATTTTGTATGTTGATGTTATTTCTAGGTATTTTTACATAGACATGAAACGAAAGTAAGTTTTTTATTAACAGTTAATAAAACTTTGTTAATTGTTTTTTTTTTTGTTTGTTGAAAGTCCAAATTGTAATTTATAAGACACCACTGATCCCTTTCATACACAATAAGAATGTCCAAAATAATTTCAAAATTACCAGCGTTATTACGTAAAATACATAATTAACAAAAATGGTTTGAGAGCCGTCTCGTGAAGTAGTGAAGTTGGAACGAAAAATTGGATTTATTCTATTTAAATAGAATAAATCCAATTTTTCATTCCAACTATGAGTGAAAAAATGTTTGTAGCAATATCTAATGATTTCCATACTGCTCCTACGGTTTTTGAATCACAAATGGCATTCGCGGTAATATTTATCGATACCTACTTATTTAACATAAGCTACTAACTGCCCATTTAAATAATATATTGGAAAAATATTCTAAATGCGTTCGTGACGAAGAATTTTTTTGTTAATGGGTAACGGTGCTCAGTAGTTATTCGAAGTAGAGAGGACATCTTCGCCACGGTGTGATAAAATCACACTTACCTAGCAGGCAAGTTTGATGAAGTGGAGGTACTTCCCCAGGCGGGCAGCTTATACGCTGCCCTACCTCTCTTTGTGTCAGAGCCTCGTCAGTTAATCAGCAGGGTACCACGTGCAGGTGAGGTTGGCTTAGGCTCTAAAGATGGTCGTGAGCCTGTACATTCCAATAGTTAAAACATCTAAAAATAAATTTCGAGAACTTCAAGAAATGTGAACTTTAATTGAGATACTGTTTAACGTTATCATAATCTAACCTATTCTGCACATGAAAAAAAATACATATTGCATATCAAATGCAGGATTTGATGTGCTATGAGATTAAATTGATGTGCAAATCTGGTTATTTTAGTGGAATAATGTTTCTTTTATACTACGACGGGTGGCAGATAAGCATGCGGCCCACCTGTTACCGTAGCCATATTAACGCTCGCAACATAAAATATCGCTCGCGCCGCTACCTCCGCTGCCAACGCAGCATCTCCTTCCTTTCTGATGACCTCACTCGCTCGCAGGAACACAACAACCCTCAACGAAATTGTTATTTGGCTACACACCCCACCTCTCTTTTCGCCAGAGCTTCGTTAGTCTGTCAGCAGGGTGCACCGTGTGCAGGTGAAGTTAGCTTTGGTTCAAAGATGTTGATGAAACACTTACACCCCAATATTTTCCCTTTAATTGTGCCATTGCAGCAACGTATGAGCGATTTATCACAAATATTCGTTCAATATATTACGTCCCGGCTCCGCGTCGAAGCTTAAAGATAAGAATTTCAAAGTAATTGCTGAGTATCGTTCATCATGATCCATCTTTCACGGGAAGTGGTTCCGTACTTAAACGCTGAGCTACATATGAGCAAAACCATCGACCGATCCATTAAATACAGGATTAATATGGTAGAAAAAGATATAATTATTAAATTGCTTTAGCAGAAAACAAAAGGTAGTGGGTTGTAAGAAGTTCATCAACATCTTTGAACCAAAGCCAACTTCACCTGCTCGCGGTGTTCCCTGCTGACTGACAAAAGACGCTCTGGCGAAAAGAGAGGTAGGGAGCGTAATTGTCAGCTAGCCGACTGGGGAATGTTCCTCCACCTCACAGAATACCGTAGCCAAATAACAATTTCCTTGAGGGTTGTTGGGTTCCTGCGAGTGAGTGAGGTCACCAGAAGGGAAGGAGATATTGCGCAGCGAGGGTTAATATGACTACGGTAACTGCTTCACATCAGGCAGGCCGTAAGCTAAAAAAAACCAAGAACAGTACGTAGTTATGCCGTCTTGGTATTTATACGAACTTTCTGGATTTTTTTTTATAAATAAATATTTCTGGACAATTTACACAGCGCCATCTATTCCCAAATTAAACGTAAAGTACTATGGGCACTAGACAACGGATAAATGTACTTAAATGTAATTAAATTTATACCACTCGGAATGCTAAAAAAACCCGCCTGAAGCATTTCGAGTTGCTTATATCTACATCAACCAACATTCATCTCACTACTGAGATACGGGTCTCGAGAGGTTTAGAGCATATACGCTATATACATAGCGAGCGTAAACATTGATGTTTACTGCCCAATGCTCACAGACCTGCTAATGACAACAGCCGGAACCCACGGTTTAACGTGCCCTCCGAAGCACAGAGGAGCTGATAAATAATCCCACCTATAGACAGATTGCGGTTGACCTTGCTTAATTTCCGTTATTAATTAGACTGATACGCGCAACAACGCCATCGAGTTTCTTAAGTCATCATCATCATCAATATCAGGTCCATTTTAGTCTCCACTACAGGAGCACGACCCTCTCTCGTCCGTCCTAGACGGAAGCAGGATTTGGCCTACACTCCCCACGCTAGCCAAACGGGTTGGGGAGGCCTGATCGATATTTGATAATGTATTTCCCTTAGTCGCCTTGTACGACATCCACGGGAAGAAACGGAGTGATTCTATTCTAGTCTGCCGGAAACCACACGGCCAAGTTTCTTAAGTGTTGGTATAATATTAGTGATGTTGGGAGATGATGCAAACACTGAGTCTCGAGTAGAAGTGATTTTATTAAAATAATATTCGATTAATATAATAATATGTAGTAATGAACTTAATGATACATAAAGGGGTATTCACACTACAATATGCGACTTTCATTTGAAAAGTATTTTCTGTCAGTGAGCATAGTTGCAGCTAGTTTTCTTTTCCTACACTTTATAATTGTCTGTACTATGCTGATAAAGTTCTATACTTAGTGTGTGCACGCACAAACAAGCAAGATGCACTAATAGGAGAGTAGTTTGCCTGAAGCTTCATATTGCACAGTGGGGCAGTTGTAGAGATAACAATAAGGAAAATATGAAAAAGTAAGGAAAAAATTAAAATTCTAAACAAGAGTTAAAATCATGACAACGATTTTGTATACTATAGATATTTAATTAATGGAAAAATTCACGTCTCCCGCTTAGGTGGTTCGTGAGTTCAAATCCCATGGAGGCGGGGCAAGGAATTATTTCCATTTTTAAAATATTTATCATAATCTGACGAAGTTGAACGACGAAGACTAAGTTGACTGAAGTTGGCCGAAATTAATAATATATAATAATAATTTTATATATTATAAAAATCAAATGCCGGCATCTCGCCTGCATGTGTGTATATCTTTCCGAAAGCAAACGAGGGACTAGTGTAAAAGTATAAAAATAAAGGTAACAAGTATGATATGAGTGAACTAATTAATATGGACACTGACCATACTTAGACACTGACCATCGGACTGGTCCACAGGCTAAAGGTCGCGCAGCGAGCGATGGAGAGGGCTATGCTCGGGGTTTCTCTGAGGGATCGAATCCGGAACGAAGAAATTCGACGGAGAACTTAAGTTGTCGACATAGCCTTTCGAGTTTGCAAGCCGAAGTAGCAATGGGCGGGTCACATCTGCCGAGTAAGTGATGGCAGATGGAGGAGGAAGGTATTAGAGTGGAGGCCGCGCGTAGGATGACGAAGCGTTAGACTCCCTCCTTCTACATGGTCCGATGACCTTAAGAAAGCGGCTGGAAGCGGCTGGATGCGGAAGGCGGAGGATCGTATTTGGTGGAAAGCATTGGGGAAGGCTTATATCCAGCAGTGGGTAGATACAGGCTGATGATGATGATGAATTAATATGGAATAAGACACCTCACAAAAGACTAGTACTAAATAACAATCGTATAGAGTGTGGTCTTATTGTATTTCCGTCTGTTAGTGAATTCAGTATGTGTTACTTACCATAATTATTTACATGGGTTATATCGGTTACATTGACGGGCTGGATGGTGAAATGAACGATTACAAGTATCTAGAGTCTACAGTAACTACTTTTCTATTATATTATATTATATTATATATCAGAATTAAAACGGAAAGAATCAATTTACAAGGCTAAATACTACTAATAATAAATATATTACCTAATAACTATGTGGAGGTGTTATTAAGAAGTTTTTTCAACAAGCGATAGAAAAATCTAAACAATATTTTTGAGATTGTGATTATAATGAACATTTTGTAAGTACTTGTTCTGAAATGAAAATTTTATTATTCTTCGTAGAAACTGAGTAATATTAAGTTCGATAATAAGTGACAGCATGTCATTGATATGATGAAGATAGAGAGCAAGCGATAGAATGGAACCCTGTGGAACACTGGCGTTCACTGACATAAACCGCGAAGCCCTTCTATCTACAAAGACGCGGATTCTGCACTCATGCAGGAAGCCAGCACTCCAGTCACAAAACTGGACGGGGAGACCGTATGCTAGAAAAAGAAACACTCATAACATGTATTGCAAAACGATTATAATGTAATATTTAGGTGGTTATTTACAGCAACAACAACCTATGACCATAAAAAGTGAAACGAATCGAGGCAAGGCTAACTATTTTAAAATGAGGAGAGCAACGTCATTGCGATCTCTACTTTATTGTGCATAGGTATATAGTTACAAAAGATAACTTAATTAAATGTAATATCGAAAACTTCTTTTTCGCTACAATTACTAGTCGTTTGAAATACCGTATAATCATAAAATCTTACAAGTAAAATCTCTAATTTATATTGCAACCTTAGCGATAACCTAAAATTACGACCAAATCATCAGAGATTTAATAAGTTAATCATAAATTAATTATCATAAAAATAATGTAACGCAAATTTTATCCACACTTTTTCTGAATACACCCAACTGTGCCGTAGTGTAAGATTGGTAGCTCTACTAAGTCTTCCCGTATCTTAACTTCACTTGTTAACTTCTCGAATAAATGCAATTTGAATGGGAAACTAGAAGTCGTACGAAATCGTTTCTTGTGTTGGTAGAAGCTCAATAAAAATACGTTTTACAGTGAAAGAATTCCATTTTTCTTCATACTTCAGTGTTCAGAAAATAATGGGAATTTTCGTTTTTTGAAAACAATATTTTATCATTATTATTATATTAGTATTGTAGATAATTTTAACAAAAAAAAAACGACTCTAAATAGTTCCGTTTTTTGCCATTTGGCTACGGAACCCTAAAACATAAAATTGAATTGAGAACCTCCTGCTTTTTTGGAGTCGGTTAAAAAAGACCATCAATCTCCTTTCTAACTCTATTGCTACTCGTATTTCTTATTTCTATGGTTTTAACAATAGTATTAGGCCTGTTCATAGTGAAAACAAAAATAAAGAAAGCTCACAACTAACTGTCGCGTTTGTTTTTGTCACGAGTAGGTCGGGGAGGTACGCAGATCGTAAACTTGTCACAAGCACGCCCCAGTAAATATCGTACGGGTTCGCTGGGTTTGCCCTCCCTTACGTAACTATGTATAAGACACGTATTTATGTATACGTAGTTACAGACAGAAATCGTATTGGCAAAAGAAATCAGGCAGAAAAGAAATGACGTCCTATATGTTAAGTATTCTTGTGTTTCAATCTATACTAACTACACATGTCGCAAATCTACAAAAAGCATGCATGAATTGTCTATGGTCCTGCAAGGCCCGATGGCAAATAAATATGTTTGTATTTACACTAATAATTTAAATACGAAAGTCATCTTTGCGTGACTGACTTGACTCGTTTCAAAGAGGTTTTCACCACCGAACTATTAAGTTGTGGAATGCATTGTCGAGGTTTTCTCATGAGACCACGGCGTCGGGTTCTTCAAAAAAGGTGTGAAGAGGTCTTTAAAGGGTCGACAACATGCGAGTGATGCCCCTAGGAATGCCAGCGTTTGACAACTGCTTTCTATTAAACGCGCAGTGCGCTTATTTCCCACCTTAGTGGTTGAAAAGAAATTGACGCAGAACCATTACAGAGAAATACAAAATTTGGACAGTATACTTTTACGGCCTAGACAAAAAGTAAAAAAAGCTTCTGGAAAGTTGCTTTCTTCCTGCCACAATGGAAGAAAACATCATAGGTTTTATCACGAAAACAGCCAACGAGGGTATTTTTTGTAAAAAAGAATCCCATTGCCTTACAAATACAAATTAAATTCCTTCACCCAGTTCCATATACAACTAAATCTAGCTTAGCCCAGCTATTCCTGTACAAGCAGTTTGCGAATGTTGCGATACGTTTTCAGCGGATTCAAAGGATCAATTGAAAATACATTGAGTGAGATCGGCTGCTTGTGGCTGCCCGGTTCGAATCAAGCGCTGCTCGATAAAACTGTACCAACATAAGAGGACTGTAAACGCCCATGCTGATTTGAAAATGGGAAGGTTCTTTACCATTTTCTACCTAACTAACGAAGAAAGGCGGGTAATGTTTTTCGAGTGTGAGTATGTATGTGTATTTCTTTGCCACGCTTTATATAAAACATCATTCTTTGTAGACCCGGATGTTTCTCATTGATAAGCCACCTATAGGAATCGCAAAACTTACCTAGCTCTTAATAGGTACTCCCGTTTATTATTACAAAGTAGTTATATCTCATTGATTTCATAGATTGCGATTGGATATATTTATTACTAAGTATTATTAACTTAATTATTATTAAGTTTATTATTAACCTTTGATCTACTCGGCATTAAAGACAAACCTCAGCGATTTAAATCGATGACTTTATTGTAAAACAAAAACATAAGTATATATATTTTGTAAACGAAAAACTGGGCGTCTATTATACCTAACTGTTCGACATAAGATGATAGGTAAGAAACAAACCAAACCTAACCTTGTATTTCAGTCGCCTATTTAATATTATAATCTTATTAATCTATTATTTTCCAATAGAAAACCATACACTTTGCAATCGATTACAAATTATAGAACACTATCGTAGCTGCTAGTTAGCGTATGTTTTCCTCTTACTAGAGAACTAAAATATAGAGGACTGCACATCCAACAGACAACTCTACAAATGCAAAATGTTTACTGTATATATTGAAATTTAATGTATATTGACGAACCCGGTGGTCAAATGGCTAACAATGGCTAGGTACTTTGACTCCGAGATCGCGGTTTCGATCCCCGCATAAGACAAACATTTGTGTACATGAACATATCTGTTTGTCTTGGTCTGGGTGTTATCTATTTATTATAAGAATTTATTTATGAAAAAAAATGTATATAATATAAAATAAACGTACATTTATCAGTTGTCTAGTATCCATAGTACAAGCTTTGCGCTTAATTTGGGACTAGATGGCGCTGTGTAATTATCCAGAAATATATTGAAATGTATTATGATGTATAGTGTATTGTAGTGTGCAAATAAATCAATCAATCTATCTATTACCTGTTATATATATATCAGACATTGGAATAATATTATGTTTATGTATACAGTTTATAAGTATATTATGTATTTATAAGTATGTAAATATACGAATATTTCACTAGGTAATATTTTTATGTCACACTGCTATTATTTGTGTTATGTATCAGTTTAATATTAAGAGTTACACTTGTTTGTTTAGTCCCGTCCAATAACTTTTTCGGAAACTATTAAGTACATTTATCAGTTGTCTAGTACCCATAACACAAGCTTTGCGCTTAATTTGGGACTAGATAGCGCTGTGTAAATTGTCCAGAAATATTTATTTATTTATCTCTATATTAGCTGGAATAGATTTCTTGTAGAGCTCACCTTTGTATACGTATATTTTTAACTATATCATAATTGTTTATGTGCAATAAATAATAATATAAATAGAGAAAACTACAGCCAAATATTAATTCCCTTGATAATTGTTGTTTTCCTGCAAGTGAGTAAAGTCACCAGGACGGAAGGAGTTGCTGTGTTGGCAGCGGGAGGTTGGCAGTGCGAGCAATATTTTATGTTGCGATCGTTTGTATGGTAACAGTAATTATTTCACATCAGACAGGTTGTGTGCTTCTTTTCCGCCAAACGTATAATAAAAAAACGGTAACAGATTCGTGTCAGTTGGTAGATGAGGTCGGCTCAAGAGAAGAGGGGAATGTCCATACTGTACGGGAGTTATTAAGTACCTACAGTGTACTTTTGCAATCACAAATTAAGCATCATAGATAAGATTCAACACAGCGACTACAAAGTTACACTTGCCACGATACTTTGTAATTTAACTGCTGACTGACGGTTAAAATAGATAGAGATAAGTGTTCATGTTTAAACGATTTCTTAAAATAGTGGAATTGTAAATTGAAATACTCAACAGGGTAAAACTAGTACCAACTCTTGTTTGGGAAGGTTTCATAATAAATAAGGAAAGTTATACTACGTTAGTACTATTACTTATACTGTGGTTATACTAAGGCTCAATTTACAATGCCGCAGAATGTATTGGAAGCGACTTTTTGCAACGAAATTGTTCATATCATAATGAACTTTATGCCAATGAGGGTCTGTTGGCAGCACTGTAGCGTAGGGTCCAATCGACTGTCAATTCATAGCATCTTGTCAAATGTCTTGTTGACGTCTTGTGTTGTCTTGTCGTCTTGAAGTTTCACTGTCAAAAAATTCAGTACAATTTGACAATCTGGAACCGACGCCTACCTAGCGACATCTGGTGTCAGAAAAAATATCAAACTGTAATGTTCGGGTTGTCGGAAGAGGCTTTTTCCAATAAACGAACAGCGTTTTGTCGAAGAGTATTGTAATATTGTAATATACACACACAATTATATATTAAAATACAATATATGGAGCAGAGTAACTGCTTGCTTACGAGAACACTTGAGCTGTTGAGGATTGTTGAGACGAGAACAGACTAGACGAGACTGACTTCCTAGGGCAAGGAGACAGTATTTAAATCATTAGGTTCTACAAGCGGGGATGCGTTATCATTGCGTACATGTCTAAAGTTCACGACAGTAATTTGGGAAAAGTCAACAGTAACAAGACCATTAGGAATTACTGGTAATGAATTAATGGCAGTAAACACTATTGATTATATTTGTACAACAATTATAAAGTTCACCGATAACGTATCCGCTGTTGAGAAGTTCTTTGTGACATAACATATCTAAAATTTTCCATACATTACAAAACACCCCCATTGTATAACAAAAATACGAGCCAAAAAAGGTCGCGCGTCTTCCTCGCGCATTCTCGAAAATTCCCCAAGCTACTGATCGTATTTAAGTTTATATGTTATACAATTGACATAAAGTTCATTATGCTATGAACAATTTCGTTGCAAAAAGTCGCTTCGGTTCCATTCCGCGACGGTGTAAATTGACTCTTAGGCTTTGTCGGATACTAGTGACATATCTAATCAGCTCAATCG
The DNA here is from genome assembly GCA_937001555.2 of Hypsopygia costalis. NCBI lineage: Eukaryota > Metazoa > Arthropoda > Insecta > Lepidoptera > Pyralidae > Hypsopygia > Hypsopygia costalis. Next base: position 3,871,612 of record OW443333.2, on the reverse strand, counting down.
GTAGTGCTCTAGGGTTTCTACCATCCAAGTTAAACACAATTACCACCAAAGTAACTGAAATTTGTAAACAAAAATCCAATCGGATCAGTTTCAGCTCCGGCGGTACGGCCTTTCAGAATCAGTTCCAGATAAAAGAACACTTCCAGGGTCACAGTAAAGGCACGTATAGAGTATACTAGATCTATATAATATTCATAAACGATATGTTATACCAACATTACGGTGGTGTCGCTAGTATGCATTTTGTCACGTCAATGACGCCCTAGGGGTGTCGTTTTGGGAGTGCCGTTAACAATGAGCGCAAATTGTGCACCCGTGGTCGGATTGAATAGGGAAGTTCTCAATATTTATACACAAAATATTGAAGACTAGCGAGCAGAACAGGTTTCACAAGGGTGTAATATATAAAAATAGAAAAAAGTCAGTAAATTTATTATTAAAAGATATTGAAAAAGTATTTCATAAACCAATTAGATTATTTTAGGCCACGACGGGTGACAGACAAGCCACCCGTCGTGGTTTATGTAGTAGTAAACCCAAACACCCAAACCAAGATAAACAGACATGTTCATGCACACAAATGTTTGTCCTGTTGGAAATCGAACCCACGAGCGTTGGTGTCGAAGCCGCGTCATTGACCGCTACGTCACCGAGCTCGTCAAGATGAGCAGCGTGGCCCCACCACGCTAAACCAGCGGTTCTACCTAGCGACATCTGGTGTCAGAAAAAATATCAAACTGTAATGTTCGGGTTGTCGGAAGAGGCTTTTTCCAATAAACGAACAGCGTTTTGTCGAAGAGTATTGTAATATTGTAATATACACACACAATTATATATTAAAATACAATATATGGAGCAGAGTAACTGCTTGCTTACGAGAACACTTGAGCTGTTGAGGATTGTTGAGACGAGAACAGACTAGACGAGACTGACTTCCTAGGGCAAGGAGACAGTATTTAAATCATTAGGTTCTACAAGCGGGGATGCGTTATCATTGCGTACATGTCTAAAGTTCACGACAGTAATTTGGGAAAAGTCAACAGTAACAAGACCATTAGGAATTACTGGTAATGAATTAATGGCAGTAAACACTATTGATTATATTTGTACAACAATTATAAAGTTCACCGATAACGTATCCGCTGTTGAGAAGTTCTTTGTGACATAACATATCTAAAATTTTCCATACATTACAAAACACCCCCATTGTATAACAAAAATACGAGCCAAAAAAGGTCGCGCGTCTTCCTCGCGCATTCTCGAAAATTCCCCAAGCTACTGATCGTATTTAAGTTTATATGTTATACAATTGACATAAAGTTCATTATGCTATGAACAATTTCGTTGCAAAAAGTCGCTTCGGTTCCATTCCGCGACGGTGTAAATTGACTCTTAGGCTTTGTCGGATACTAGTGACATATCTAATCAGCTCAATCGGTAGTGCTCTAGGGTTTCTACCATCCAAGTTAAACACAATTACCACCAAAGTAACTGAAATTTGTAAACAAAAATCCAATCGGATCAGTTTCAGCTCCGGCGGTACGGCCTTTCAGAATCAGTTCCAGATAAAAGAACACTTCCAGGGTCACAGTAAAGGCACGTATAGAGTATACTAGATCTATATAATATTCATAAACGATATGTTATACCAACATTACGGTGGTGTCGCTAGTATGCATTTTGTCACGTCAATGACGCCCTAGGGGTGTCGTTTTGGGAGTGCCGTTAACAATGAGCGCAAATTGTGCACCCGTGGTCGGATTGAATAGGGAAGTTCTCAATATTTATACACAAAATATTGAAGACTAGCGAGCAGAACAGGTTTCACAAGGGTGTAATATATAAAAATAGAAAAAAGTCAGTAAATTTATTATTAAAAGATATTGAAAAAGTATTTCATAAACCAATTAGATTATTTTAGGCCACGACGGGTGACAGACAAGCCACCCGTCGTGGTTTATGTAGTAGTAAACGACGCGACAATTGGCTATTTGACTAACATTTTTTTCTGTTTGATATGTAGGGACGTCTCCATAATATAACCATAGGTGAAAGAATTACTTCGATAGCACAAAAATCTCTCGAGATAATATTAATTTGAAAATCACAATTTTTAGACTGCCCCAAAACGCTCCATACAAAAGACTACCGAATTATGACGTCACAGTTTTGTATTTTATATGCATCAAATCAGAAATTTGTACGACAGCTATGTTAAATATTACGTTTATGTAATTATTATCATAATAAAAGTTATAGCATTTTTTATTGCTACTCCAATGGAAATATTATTTTTTAATAATTTCATACTTTTAAAATGGACTTTCCCGCCAAACTTTGATCGACGCTAAAAAAAGTCTGACTGAAGATATTAGAATGAAAGTTTGCAGATCTTTATAGTTTTGTGTATTTTACGATATTGTTAATTTATTTGTACAATTTTTAAACATTGGAAACAACCCAATTGTATGGAGTGGCCGGGGTGAGCTTCTATTGTTATTGTCAGGATTTGAAATATCTTTCTGGCCGTAGCAATATTATTTTGTTCCCTCTAACTACAACTACAATTGTTTGCAACGTTCAAATTTAATCACAAAATTATTGTTTAACCCAACCGGTAGCTGACCTAAAAACAGGGTACAGAGTGAAGAGGTAAATAAATATACTAAAATAACAGTTCTAGCTATATAGCTAGAACTGTTATTTTAGTATATTTATTTACCGTGAAGGCAAGAAGTAGGAGTTAAGCATATGCTTAACTCCTACTTCTTGCCTTCACGCAGCAGCGTGAAGCTGCTCAACTGTGGATTGGCGGAGGCCAGTGTTTTCAAGCCGCCTAAAGGCCACTTACGTGGTTTGAAAACTATCATCTACTGACAACAGCCGAGACAGCCCTCCCCTCCGAAGTACGGAGGAACTCGAGACAAATAAACCCATCCATTAACAGGCTACGGTCAACGTTGCTTAACTTGCGTTTTCGATTGGACTATACGTACACATTGAACGTAGTACTATTAATTATACTGTGCTAGAAGTCCAGAGTAAATAATAGGATACCTATTCGTCGTCCACCCTTACTCATACCACTGCTGGGATACGGGTCTCCCCTCAATTGAAGGGGTTTAGAGCATAATACACCACGCTGCTCAACTGCGGTGTGGCGGAGGCTAGTGTTTTCAAGCCACTGACTTCGCTTAACGACTGTCATCTACTGTCAACAGCCGGGATCGAAGGCTTCGAAGATCGTGCCCTTCGAAGCACGGAGGAACTAAAGAAAGAAAGAAAGAAAAACATTTATTTGCTCATTACACAGCATATTATGTACAAACAAGATAAAATATTAAAAAGAAGAGTAATAAAGTACTGTGCAATGTCGCAAAATGGTCCTAACTTAGCATAAAGACCGAAATCTGCAACAGACGCGGCACTGATTTTCAGTTAGGACCAGTTGCAACATCACGGACATACAAGCACAATAAAAAAATGAGAGGCTGGGATAAAGACATTTAATGTATAGTATTATACATTAAATGTCTTTGTCACAGCCTCTGTTAGATTGTCGCTTTAGGCTGAAATAATTGTATCATACTTTTCATAAAAAATAATAAATAAATATTTCTGGACAATTTACACAGCGCCATCTAGTCTCAAACTAAGTAATTAACTAGACAACTGATAAATACTTAAATACATTTTTTTTTGTAAATACATACTTATAGTACATAGAAAACACCCGGACCAATATTTCATATTTCAAAGTGTAGACATCTATTATATTCCTGATATTATTTATAAACTGTTGAACACTCATTTCTATTATTAGAGCCCTTGGCCTATTGCTACGGCGAAAATAGATATAATTAATTTGAGATCCAAGATTAATTAACATCGAAGTAACGATTGACAACTTTGTAAGTTGTGCCCAATTTACAAAATTGTCAATTAGGCACTATTTTAGACATTAGGTACGTCTACAAGTTACTAAACTACAAAGCATTCATGCCACTGTGCGAATATGGATATACCATTTATAGAGAGTGGGCTTAGAGCGTACTCCACCATGCTGCTCAACTGCCGGTTGACAGATGCGAGTATTTTCAAGACGCCTTATGGCTAGTATTAACACTAGCTTGGATTAACTCTTACCGTCGCACTCAGAGATGTCAAATAAATTAAAATGACAATTAAGTCTGCAGCATCCTTGTCTTATGGTTAGTGGTAGACAGAGACAAAGTTGATTTAATTGTCATTAAAGTTTAGGTGACGTCTCTGAGTGCGACAGTTAGATCACTAATATTAGTGATCGCAGGACTATTGTCATTTAATGTCAACAACCTAGCTTGACGGCTTAACGTGCTCTTCAAAGCACAGAGAAACTCGAGGTAAACAAACCTATCTATACACAGGTTACTGCTTAACTTGCGTGATCGTGTAGGGTTGAACTCCATTTTAGCGAAAAAGTGCGGTTATGCGATGTGTTTCTGTACATTAGACGCCTCGCTGTACGCCGCATGCAGTGTTTTTACAGGGGGGCAAACGAGTATGTGGGTCAGCTGATGGAAAGCAATCACCACCGCCCATAGAGATCAACAAGACCAAGGGGTCGCCGATCCGTTGCCAGCCTTTTAAGGGAAATAAAGACTTCGTTATTGAATGCTTCCATGTCGTAATTGTTGGGAAATACCGCCGAGGGAAGTTGATTCCACAGTTTCACCGTTCGTGACATAAAATGTCTTGGGAAGTGTACTGTGGTAGATCTAATTATCAAGATGTTAATTGGTATACTCATATTGCTTGTTTATCGTTGTGTGAGTTTGGCACGCTTGGTTCCCATACAAATCTAATTGTATACTATCCATTTGATTTGATATCAGTAAAGATATCAGAACCCAGAACTTTCAAAAGTGAAGATAACTTCATGGTGATTTCAAACTAATGTAAAGAAGAAGAATAAATTATCAAGTAAGAATAAATCTACAAGAAAGTGAGTTGCAATAGTAATGCATATTATACGTGAAGTGAATCATATTTATTCTGAACTCTCGTAAGATAAAACAATATCTTGGAAGTGGTTAATATTAGTAGACTTGCATAACGATGTTTGTCTAGCTGTTATATTGTACGGAGCTCTTAGTCTGTTGGGTTTTTAAAGAGTTTTAAAGTTAGTATAAAAATGTTAGATATATTCTAAAGAATCCAAAGACTCATCATCATCATCATCATCATCAGCCTGTATCTACCCACTGCTGGATATAAGCCTTCACCAATGCTTTCAACCAAATACGATCCTCCCTCTTCCGCATCCAGCCGCTTCTAGCCGCTTTCTTAAGGTCATCGGACTATCTAGAAGGAGCGCCTCCAACACTTCGCCGTCCTACGCACGGCCTCCACTCTAATACCTTCCTCCTCCATCTGCTTTCACTTACTCGGTAGATGTGACCTGCTCATTGCCACTTCAGCTTGCAAACTCTGAAGGCTATCCGAAAACTAATTTTCTAATATGACGAGGTCGACGGCGTCGTTGCGCGTATCAGTCTAATCGAATACGCAAGTTAAGCAACGCCGACCGTAGCCTGTCCATGGATGGGTTTACCTATCGTGCTCCTACGTACTTCGTTAGGCACGCCAACTCGCAGATAAATAAATAAATAAATAATAAATAAATATTGTCAGACAAATTACACAGCGCCATCTAGCCCCAAAGTAAGCGAAGCTTGTGTTATGGGTACTAGACAACTGATAAACATTCGTGAACACATTTTTTTTTTGTATATACATAGTTATGATACAAAGAAAACACCCAAACCAAGATAAACAGACATGTTCATGCACACAAATGTTTGTCCTGTTGGAAATCGAACCCACGAGCGTTGGTGTCGAAGCCGCGTCATTGACCGCTACGTCACCGAGCTCGTCAAGATGAGCAGCGTGGCCCCACCACGCTAAACCAGCGGTTCTCAATTATTTTTTTCTACGTACCACTTCAAGATAGATCTCAAACTTGCGTACCCCTCATTGCAGGAACGTTAAATAAAAAATTTAATCAGGTGTATTATTCATCAAAAGACATTCTAATGACACACTATTAAAGCGTTCGATGCATACGTTTGAATTAGGTACCTTTAATTTAATATTTTAGTTAAGAGATTGCTGCGCGTACCCCTTAATACCATTCGCGTTCCCTGGGGGCTCGCGTACCACTAATTGGGAAACACTGTTCTAAACCAGTGGTTTCCAACCTTTACTACGAGGTTTTTGTAGGGTGTAGGGTAGCGTCCCCGAGTATCATATAAATCCATTATTCTATAATTAATAAATAAATATTTTTGGACAATTTACACAGCGCCATCTAGTCCCAATTTTTTTTTTTGACAAATTACACAGCGCCATCAAGCCCCAAAGTAAGCGAAGCTTGTGTTATGGGTACTAGACAACTGATAAACATACGTCAATACATTTTTTTTTGTAAATACATACTTATGATACATAGAAAACACCCAGACTAAGACAAACAGACACGTTCATGCACACAAATGTTTGTCCTATGTGAGAATCGAACCCACGAGCGTTGGTGTCGAAGCCGCGTCATTGACCGCTACGCCACCGAGCTCGTCAATTTAAGCGTAAAGTTTGTGTTATGGTATATTATTCTGTGGTTATAGGTACTAGACAACTGATAAATGTACTTAAGTACATTTTTTTTTGTAAATATATACTTATAATACATAGAAAACACTCAGACCAAGACAAACAAACATGTTCATGCACACAAATTTTTGACTTGTGCGGGAATCGAACCCACGACCTCGGAGTTAAAGTGGCTATTGCTTGTCATCCATCGGGCCATCTATATGGGCCTGATGTTCTATGTCTCAACGAAATGACCATCTTCGTGTCCACGGTGGTCAGCCAGTGTCGTGGCGTCATATTTGAAGCGTCCGCGTCCGCGTACCACTCATTGGCCCGCGTGCCTGAGGTTGAGTAGCCTTGCTATTGGGATTGTAGCCAGACCCGGATTCCAACAGTGGGTTGAATAAAGGTTGACAACGGAGTCTGAAATAGAATCTCAATCGAGGAACGCAATAGCGTTCCTATTGCGAACGCTATTGCGTTCCTCGATTGAGATTCTAAATCAGACTCGAATGAGTTTCTTCACGACTAGGGAATGCAATCTCGTTCTCGCGAGATCTCGGCTTTTTTAGCAAGATCAATCTCGGCCGATAAATGGGCGAGATCTCGTGAGTTTAACGAGATTGCACACGAACATAAAAACGTCTTCAAACTTTAATTTTAATATTATCATAATTATTAGTCTCATTTTATAATTATTTTTTATTTTATTACCACGAATTTTTATAATCAGATTGTGCCTAAGTTTTTGCCAAAATATGATATCTTTTTAACTGCTCGTTGAATAGTTGACTGGAAGTGATCCCTAGTGGGATAAGTCCGCCATTGTACATGTAACTCTTTTCATTATTATGTTTATATAATTTCTTTTGTACAATACAGTGTTTACAACAACAATAATATGTGCAGGTGAGGTTGGCTTAGGCTCTAAAGATGATGTAAGTCTCTAAAACTCCAAAAAAAAAAAATATTTGATAGAAAAAAGCAAAACCTTGTGTTAAAGTTCACTACCTATTACAAATAAACTGTTGTTATCTGGTTGTTATAGAGACTTCTTACTATCTTAACCTTTAGAGACAGAATAAATATAGCGTTATTGAGTATTATTATAACGTTTGTAGTCACTATACCCTTCCCTTAACATTAATCAATGAGTGAGAGAGAAAGCAACATCTATTGTAAGCCAAGAGCCGGGATTCAGTAAAACCATTGACGTAAAAGTATTAGACCTTTATTCTATAATCTATACTAGATGTTGTCATCATCATCAGGTCCATTTTAGTCTCCACTATAGGAGCACGACCCTCTCTCGTCCGTCCTAGACGGAAGGAGGATTTGGCCTACACTCCCCACGCTGGCCAGACGGGTTGGGGAGGCAATACTAGATGTTGTAGTTTAAGCAAATGTTTTCTCTGTGAATTTATTTCGTGTAATGCTATGAATACAAATTAAAAAAAAGATTTCTCATTTTTATTTTAGAAAATATAATAATTTCCATTTATTATTATTATATTATTATGTAATAAAGGCTTCTTGAAGCCTACTTCAGGCACCAGCTTCTCATTAAATAAGATAACAACACCGAAAAAATGTTTTTGTATGTATAGGTAGTGTGTTAATTGTTTTGTTACTGTTTTTCTTTTTTAGTATCTTTCAAATTGTGTGAGAAGGAATAAATAAAAGTTATTATTATTATTATTTACGATCATTTACTAAAAATACTTAATCGTAGTATTAGTAGTATATACTATACCATAATGTACTAGATAGAAATTAGAGCAAACTACAATAATCTATTAAAAAATGTAATATCCGGAGTTTGCTAAGTTTGACTGGTAAGATATTATGCACATTGTGATAATTAATATTGAATAATTTCTAGAGTGGTAATTGGTATTTTATTTTAATGTCCGTCTTGCAACATGCCATGCTAGTAATACGCGTATGGTACTTCTGGCTAACTATTCAGATTAAATGGAAGCAGTTAATTTTTTATTTACGCTATGTCTAGACTCGGTATTCTGAGTTACGTGACTTGTCTATCGTAAACGTCGACGTGCAACGATTTATTGTGACTCGGAAGGCTGTTTTGCAAACGGAACTAGCTAGATATGGCATGCCTGCAGCGAGTGTAGTACTTAAATCAATATACATAGAAAAAAAACGTGTACAATGTGCCTGCCGCTAAAACTCAGAAACGATGTCTGCTACGATTGTGGGAGTTATATAGTGTGGTAGCCATCCATAAAAATAGGTTCCTGTTTTTTTGTTTGCCTTGCTGCTTTAAGCTATTAAATTGCTGTACATCCCAGATCATTGAAGTATTCGAAATCAGTCTTCAATGTTAGAGAATAATATAGAACACTATGTGAATATAACTCTGAGGATTACTGGATACCGCAGCACTATAGTACGAAATAAAAAAGGATTCAATTATATACATTTTTGAAGCATCCACGAGTAATCTGTAAAACATGTATTTTTCTTGAAACCTCATCCCTTTCTTAAACCTTGTAAAGAATCCAGTTTTTATATTACATAGCTACATACGAATCCTAACGACAAAGGCCATGGCGTTTGCTAAAAACTGTCAATATAAATTAACATTTAATTTTATTATATTGACATACTCTTTAAAATCATTTTATTAAACGGTAAAGATGTACATAAATTTTATACATAAATAGCTAAAATATTGATAGTAATTAAACAGTACTAAAGTTATAATAAAGTTGAATAGTTCAAAACGCATGTTACCATACTTGTACGCACATTCACAACAAAACAACAAGATTGATTTAATTTAAAACATAACGCCTAAATCCATCTGCCACGCCTCAAAAACCACTAACACATCTTTGTAATACCTAGCAGGATTTACATGTTTGTCATAATCTGTATACTTTATATAACACATTTAGACACTACGTACAAAATATGAAATACAATAAAAACACTGAATATTGAATAAATAAAAACAAATCGTAGTCTATAATTTTCAGACGTATATGATATCAATGGCTATCACGTCAAAAAAGTATTTATCACCGGCTGAGCAGACGGCTGGACTTTGACAGATCGTCCTCGTGTTTTGCTAAATAAGTCAAGATTCACTGGTGACGGTGTTTGCCCACTTTTTGTCCACTCCCACTCTATTTTCCTTCTCACGTCGTTCGCCTCCAATTTGTTAGGCGTCGTTTTTTGTCCCGCTTTTTCTGATACCGCTGAGATGACTACGTGATTATGTCAAACTTTCTGAGATGTTTATTGGGTTTAGTAAATAAATTGAGAAGTAGACATTTATACGGTTTGTGCAAGTTCTTTGCTACGAGTATACTACGATTCGATGTTTGCTATATGATAACAAGAAAATACGACTGTTTTGGAAAAACAATATTATTGTTAATAATACTTATTTTTGGGGTGTAAGTCGCTTACCACCAACTTAAGAGCCTACCTCATCTGCCATACGTGGTGACCTCTTTCATTTAATGCGACTCTGAAAGAGTAGTAAGACGAGTCCGACTGAGAAAGTAAAATAGAATCTCTTCACCAGCGCCAAGATCTCAGGTTTTGAAGATACGATTCGCTCTAGCTTGAGCTTCGACTGATAAGCGTTTTCAAAAGACTGAGAAAAGACTCCGTTGCGGGCTATTACGTCCTCAATTAGTTTACCATTGAAGACGCGGTAGTCCTGCCTTATCAGCCTTCTGATCTGTTTATTCAAAACAACTTACTCTGTCATAGCCCTAACAGATGTTATCAACTCTCGTCACATCTGCATAAGAGCCAGAGTTTCACTAGAGAGTAGCCTATCGAGCTCAATGCTGCCGCCCAAAGTGCCGACTTCGTGTAATGTTTTCCTTTTTCTATGTGAATGACTTATATTATCAGTTCGAACGAAGTAATTACTGCCTTCTCTTTAAGGAGAAAGACCGCAACCACCTTGAACTCTTTAACATAGTTACATACCCTATAGTATGATGGCAGTATAACATGGTAAGCGGCTGTCTTTCATCTTTGTTGCTAAATCCCATGGTACAAAATAAGGTACTTTTTCCTGCATGTGATATCACTCACGAGCTGCTGACCCTGCAAATATCTTTTCATGCTTTTTTAAAGAAACCTTGACACAAGTAAGCTGAATTAGACCCACCTCTTCATGTCCTAAGGACCTACGGGTTGAATATGTATGTATTGACTCAGCTCCTATGATATATATAGACGAGCTCGGTGGCGTAGCGGTCAATGACGCGGCTTCGACACTAACGCTCGTGGGTTCGATTCCCACACAGGACAAACATTTGTGTGCATGAACATGTCTGTTTGTCTTGGTCTGGGTGTTTTCTATGTATCATAAGTATGTATTTACAAAAAAAAAAATGTATTTACGTATGTTTATCAGTTGTCTAGTACCCATAACACAAGCTTCGCTTACTTTGGGGCTAGATGGCGCTGTGTAATTTGTATGACAATATTTATTTATTTATTTATTTATGACAATGGATTTTATGGTAATTATAACCTAAATCTACTTCCAGGATTGGTTGTAGGTATTCCTTGTCATTGAACTTTATAGCACGTAGAACTGGTGACCGATGGAGCAGGAAAGTTCTAGAAGCGCCATTCTAGAACTTCCCTGCTTTATGGGTCTTTCCTGCCCGGGGTCGAAAAACGCAGCGTAGACTAGACGGCAATTGGCCACATTAGATGGACTGGCCATCTAATGATCAGCGTAGGGAGTTGAAGGATGTAAATATCACAAAACCTATCATTGTAAAAGATTATGGAGGAGGCCTATGTTTAGCAGTAGACGTCCTTTGACTGAAATGATGATGATGATGATAGGAACTCTTCAGTGGTCAACAGCACAGACACGAAATTTTGTATACGCATTTTATTAAAATAGCCGTTTTTAAGGTTTCATCCTGATATAGTTTCTGTACTCAGGTCTAGATCTTGGCTAGAGAACTCCTCAATGGTTAGCAGCACAGACATGGCATGCTGTTTTACGCGTTCTATTACGATAGTCCATTCAAAGTCACGCCATGACATAGCTAAAAGTTTATTTTTGTATGTATGTATAGTATTAATTTATGACAAGCCATGTGGTCGAATAGCTAGTAATGTCCACTTTGACTCTGGGGTCGTGGGTTTGATTCCCGCATAAGGCAAATATTTATGTGCATGAACATGTCTGTTTGTCTTGGTCTGAGGGTTTTATATGTATAATATCAGTTAACTAGTACCCATAGTACAAGCTTTGCTTAGTTTGGGACTAGATGGCGGTGTGTAATTTGTCCAGTGACATTTATTTATTTATTAATTTACTATGTTTGCTGTAAACTAAACCCAGAGCCCCATAGGTAAGCTTCATTCATTATTTCACACGTCAACTTGCCCTAATTACTGAGCACATTAATCACGCCGAAATCGAACCCGTCAGTGATGACATATTTAGTGATTCATTGCTACTAAGGTGCTGTGTTTATGTTCCGTAATAAGTTTTCTCAATTAGCTGTGGCACTGTAACACAAAATAAACAAATTTCTTTATATCACTAAGGTGGCAAACAAGCATACGGCGTGCCTGATGGTAACCAGTTACATCTTTAACACAAGGGATATTTCACGCGCGTTGCCAACCCTGTAAAATCCTCATCACGTCCTTTTTGAAGAATCCCATGTTGTAGTCTCCTGGAAAAACCTTTGCTGCTTCACAAACGAGGCTCGGATATAAAAATGGTGGGTAAATACATACAAATTATTAGTTGTTGTTGTACCGGTAAACTATCTCCACCTCACAGAAAACAGCAGGCAAATGTAATTAGCTAAAATATCTGCGAATGAGTGTGGGCTTCAGAAAGAAAGAAAGGAAGGATATAGGCTGGCAACGAATCTGCGACCCCTTGGTGTTACTGATCTCCATGGGCGGAGGTAATTGCTTTCCATCAGGTGACCCACATACTCGTTTGTCCCCCTCTCATATAAAAAAACCAATTTACTAGACTTCTAGCAAGGTTTCTTTAAGAGATAGAATCCTGAACTATTAAGTGGCAGTGGGCCAGACATATCTACCAAGTCAGCGATGGCAGATGGGAACCTTTCTTCCCTAGTCGTTGTCGGTTCTAAGAGTCATATGGCAGACCTTCTGGCTGACCTACTGCCATTTAAGCTTGCGTAATACTTTCAATTTCTGGCCGTGTGGGTTCCGGCAGACTAGAATAGAATCACTCCGTCTCTTCCCGTGGATGTGGTACAAGGCGACTAAGGGAAATACATTATCAAATATCGGTCAGGCCTCCCCAACCCGTCTGGCCAGCGTGGGGAGTGTAGGCCAAATCCTCCTTCCGTCTAGGACGGACGAGAGTGGGTCGTTATCCTGTAGTGGAGACTAAAATGGACCTGATGATGATGAATACTTTCAATTGTCAAAGATATAATTATTATAGAAATCAGATGCTTTATAATGTGTTCTATTCCTGTACATACAATGTAACTTTACTTTCCATTCAAACCATACAAGTAACAAACGACTAAAAAAGAAAACCAAACAGGAGAACACGAAAACAAACAAAGCGAATAGTCTTAGAGCCAGTATCCGTGGGGATTAACTCGCTACTTGTAAACAGCGATAAATGCGGATGTGAGGTGGCGGGAAAAGGAGCTTATATTTGTTTAAGTCTCACTTCATGCTCTTAAAGTCGCGGTATTTTATTTTATATCTACTGGCTTTTTGCCGCAACTGTAATATATTTTTTAAGATATATTTTATAGATTTGTACTTTTTAGGGTTCCGAACCTCAAAAGGAAAAACGGAACCCTTATAAGATCACTTTGTTGTCCGTCTATCTGTCTGTCTGTCTGTCTGTCTGTCAAGAATTTCTATGTCGAGAATGCGTGGAGATATCAAGCTGAAATTTGAACTGTATACTCAGGTCTACGGTACCATGAAGTTAAAAAAAAATCAAACTGCTAAGTTTACGTAGAAAAAAGTTACGGCCGTTTATTCAGCAAAAAACGCATATTTCGACACACTCAAGGGAATCAAAACCTATAGGGTACTTCCCGTTGACCTAGAACTATGAAATTTGGCAAGTAACATCGTTATAGACTACAAGTACAGGAATAAATCTCAAAACTATACATTTGTAAATAGATCTTAAAAAATAGGGGGTCTATATTTTTTATAGGGTGTCGAAATTTCAAATTGAAACTACTAGTTCAAATGGGGTATCATATGAAAGGGCTTGATGTACACATTGCAAAATATATTTTATTTATTTTTTTCGACGCATTATTTCTTATTTATAATGAAAAATATCAAATTTAATAATGATACTACGTACCTACGGAACCCTCGGTGGGCGAGTCCGACTCGCACTTGTCCGGTTTTTTAGATAGAGTATAATAATTAATTTTAGATAGATAGAGTATGCTTTATTTGCATATTTCAAATTTAAAGTACAGTGAATTAATAAATGATTACAGACTTGTATGTATGCAACAAGGCGGCCTTATTGCTGGGAGCATTTTTTTCAAGGCAACAATTTGTACATGGAGTGGGCAGGATTCGCAAATCAAAAGAAATTAATGAACATTAGAAGTATATTCATATTATGAGAATCATTATTATGTATAGACGAAGATGTATAACCTATTTCTGATAAATAATTGAATAATAAATTAAAATACATATACTGCATATTATAAAATAGTTGTAATAATAATAATAATTAATTATGTCCGCAGGGCAGCTTGTGTGGCGAGCTGTTGTGTGAGTAGCGACACCACGGACCCGAGTCTCCAGAGAGTCGGTCAGGGCCTTCGTCTCCGGCGTGTCTTCATCGGTCGGAGTGTAAACACAAGAAGGCCCGCAGGACTCTAAGCTCTGGCTTGCCTTCATTGGCCGTCCAGAGAGGAGCCGCTAGAGCTATATGCTCCAGGGGTGGAAGTGTTAAAGGGCATCACGCCGCGAGTAACTTCGGAGAAAGCGCAGCACACCTCTCGACATCCCTGAGTCACTCACACCGGTGTTGCCCCCGGCCGTTTTCCTGGCATTTCGGGGGCCCATCTAGTGAGTGGCAAGCCACCGCCTGCCGCAAATAACGAGCTATAAAAGCAGTTATGACAGGCGTCCGTCCCTCTTCTGTAATAGCCCGGTATTAAGTTCACCCAGATCTCATCTCCATAGCCTATTTATTTTTCATCACACTTCGCAATAGTCTCAACGCCTGCCGAGACCTGCTCATGGGTATGTCGTTCCATTGACATATCCTAGAGCGGGTCACGGCGGGCGTACAACATTACATCAAACTTCTCAAAGGGGCCTCTACGCGTTGGATCTATATCCCCGCGTACGCCTATAAAATGACCGGGCTTGACCCGTGATTAAAAAGAGACATAATAATATTATTATTACAACTCTCAGCTCTGGCTTGCCTTCATTGGCCGTCCAGAGAGGAGCCGCTAGAGCTATATGCTCCAGGGGTGGAAGTGTTAAAGGGCATCACGCCGCGAGTAACTTCGGAGAAAGCGCAGCACACCTCTCGACACCCCTGAGTCACTCACACGGGTGTTGCCTCCGGCCGATTTCCTGGCATTTCGGAGGCCAATCTAGTGAGTGGCAAGCCACCGCCTGCCGCAAATAACTAGCAATAAAAGCAGTTATGACAGGCGTCCGTCCCTCTTCTGTAATAGCCCGGTATTAAGTTCACCCAGATCTCATCTCCATAGCCCATTTATTTTCCACCACACTTCGCAATAGTCTCAACGCCTGCCGAGACCTGCTCATGGGTATATCGTTCCATTGATATATGGAACGATATACCCATGGAGCGGGTCACGGCGGGCGTACAACATTACATCAAACTTCTCAAAGGGGCCTCTACGTGTTGGATCTATATCGCCGCGCATGCCTATCAAATGACTGGGCTTGACCCGTGAATTAAGAGAGATACATAATAATATATCGTTTATTTTCTCTCACAAGTATATACCAAATATATAATACATTGTTACGTACATACGTAACATGTTTAACTTTTCAAGTGCTTGTGAGAGACTGCCCCCTTACCACCATCTCTTATTGCGATTCATTAATTGAATAGATTGCTTATTCATACCAATGAATAAGCGACTCTATTACATTTGAAATAGAGTCGTTTATTCATTGGTATGAATAAGCATTCTATCCAGTTATTGAATCGCAATAAGAGATGGTGGTAAGGGGGCTGGTGCTTGATGTAGGTTCCGAGGAACCTGTGTAGCAGGTCACCAATTTATATAATAAACCAAATTATTTAATATATAAATAATTTTATTGTGATGATACAAGTAGTGTAGGTTTGATACTACTGTCTTTCACATAAATGTACGGATTGTGTGCCACAGAAAATTAATTGCCAAGCAGTTTTATATCTTTGCATATCAATAAGTATATAAATGGTGTCTTAACAATTATAACGGTGTCAATTCATCCGCTTCCCATTTAACTAAGGAGAAATGATGATAAAAAAGATATCTTATTCATGTCGTTCAAATTACTTTTATATCAGCTATCGAAAACATCTGAGCAACTCTATGCCGACATCTCATTTAGTTGAAGGAATTGACAAAGTTATAACTGAGTCAATTAGCAATAGTTTGCTCACAAACTTCCAACTGGAAAAATAGAGGCATAATTGGTAACTTTAAATGATTGGAAAATATCTTTTAAATTCAACATACTGTTATTGTTATTCTACATCCGTCTACAGAGAAGGTTAAGTGTATATCCTATTCAATGATGCGCAGACATGCTGGAAATTGAACATTGTTACTTATTCTTTAATTGAGCTGGGCATCACTGGTTCTGTGACCCGTGTGTGTGTGACGTCCGATAATTTTTGAAAAAAAAGAGATAAAATATTGACCACACATAATAGGTACACAGTACACTATTACCTACCACAAAGAAATTCGATTAATTGTGTTCAGAACTTCATACAACTTATAAAATCAGGGTCTGTATTGAACAGTTGCTTGTCATTTAGTACTTTTAGAAGAAACGGAACGGAACGGGACGGGACGGGACGGGACGGGACGGGACGGGACGGGACGGGACGGGACGGGACGGGACGGGACGGGACGGGACGGGACGGGACGGGACGGGACGGGACGGGACGGGACGGGACGGGACGGGACGGGACGGGACAGAACGGAACGGAACGGAATGAAAAGAAACGAAACGGAATGGAATAAAATTATTTATTCTGCCATTGGGTTCTAAGAAGAACTGCTTAAAAAAACTTGCCAATATAATATACAAAATTACAATTTAATTTATATATACATTTCGTAATTAAGATATCAAGTAATTGATTTAGTTATTGTTATTCATTTCATGTCTGTGCATATTCTTTCTATATGTCATTAACACGTATGTATTCACCAATTCTATAGCACCTACGCATTTTTATTAAGAATCATTTTAACGTGTTTCTTGAACATATTTTCGGGTAAGGAAAGGACTGTTTCGGGCAATTTATTAAAGAATCAAATGCAATTTACAACAAAAGACCAACCGGTTCTTGCAAGTCGGCGTATTGGTATATGAAGTTTATATTTATTTCTAAGCTTTACAGTTGTAACAGTTCTCGAATTTTAGAAAATAATAAAGATTTTTACGAGCATACATATTGTATTATAAATAAAAGTCTTAGAGCCAGTAAATATATATATATATATATATATATATATATATATATATATATATATGTATATATATATATTATAAGCAGCACCCCTTCCATAGGCAACACCTACCCTACGCTCATTATAAAAAGCGCGTGGAAACGTCGGCAGCTCTCATTTGCTTCACGACGTTCGGCGCGCAGGGAACTCCAAGAGCTGTCACTCAGGTCATACGAGCCATTGTTATTTTTATTGTGTCAAGTTGTCAAGTACGTAATTACCTTGTTAATTGTAAAATTACCTGCAGTATTCATTATTTTATGTTGTAATCAAGTAAATTATAAAAAGACCTTGTTTATTATAAAATTGTTGTTTTTTTTATAATAATTAATGCCTAGTTGCTAACATCAGAACTGGGATTAGTGAACTAAAACTGCCCGCTAACCGGAATCTATTTTTGTGTCGTTTACATGGTAATTACGTACTTGTTTTAAAAAAAAAAACTGTTTCTTTGTTTGTTTGTTGAACATTTTTTATAAGATTTAACATGGGGCGTTCCAAATCACGTAGCTGCGAACAACAATACACTCGAGGTAGGTCGCGTGACCGTGAGCGTCGTTCAGGAAGTAGGAGTGTTTTGCGAAATAGGTCGCGTGATCATAGACGCAGTGTACGGTATAGGAATGCGTCGCGGGATAAGTCGCGTGATCATACTCATAGCGGTGCACGACGTAGCTCGAGTGGTTTACGTGATTTACGCGGTGGCTCGTGTGACCGTCATCGTCGTAAATCCCGCGGTAGGGATAGGCGTCGTTCGCGCGATTCTTCCCGTAGCAAGTCGCGGTCTCGTTCGCGCAGCGTTTTACGCAATGTTAGAGTACCGACATGTGAAAATCGTTCGAAAGCGCGTCAGAAGTCTAGGGTTGCCTCTCCGCGTACATCGCCGCGCCCTTGCTCCGAATCGATCGCCCAAGGCTCTGAGGCGTCCACTCTCGCCAATGCTTTAATACAGGCAATCAAAACCATACACCCCACAAAGGTACAGTCTCAACATTATTTTATTTCCAACTTTGATCCGTCCGTAAATAATATTGATGCATGGTGCGAGGAAGTGGATCGCGCCCGAGACTTGAACAATTGGAGTGATCACGAGTGCTTGTCGCGTGTAGCCTCATGTCTGAAAGGCGATGCCAAAGTCTGGTTAAGCGAATGGGTCACAAACGATAGAACATGGTCAAGTTTCAAACAAGAATTTAAACCACTTTGCCCTAGTAAGTTAGACTATGCAAACATATTATTCGACGCCATGAACAATACATCGGATAAGTACCCAACTTTCGCGGAATATGCTCGCCGAACGTTACTACGCTTGAAAATAGTCCAAGGTCTCAGTGATGAATTAAGAACGCTTATTGTTATTCGCGGAATAGACAATCCTCAGGTTCGCGCAGCGGCGGCGAACGGTAACCTGACCCCGGATAACATCGTGTCGTTTTTATCAATTTATGCCAAGCCCAGCTATCGGGGAAAGCATAGTAATCCGTCTTCGGGTGGCAAGAAATATATTTCACATAAGCCTACTAGTAGTCGCAGTACGGCTATAAAATGTTTCAAGTGTGGACAACGTGGTCACATAGGGCGTGAGTGCAAACGATCTAAAAACAAGATATCCACCGACCCACAACCGGGAACAAGTGACTCATGTGCATTTTGTAGAAAGCAGGGACATACTGAGAGCATGTGCTTCGCGAAGGCGCGATCGGAATCTCGTAATCAGCATAGCGTTAACCTCTGCTCTCTCAGATCTGACTCTTCTTATGACAGTAACATTTCTACCGCTGTAGTGGACGGTGTACCAGTTGATGTGCTCATTGACAGCGGTGCCCTCGATGTGTCTCTGATTTCTGAAGATGTTCTTAAACATATATCTAGCCAGCCCAAGCCTAGACGTTGTGTATTGAAAGGCATCAGCGACAAAGAAATAGTTGCGACTTCCTATGTAACATTAACAGTAGAATTTAGCGAAATATCGATTGAAGTTGATCTAGTGGTAGTTCCGTCAATATTTATGAATGCACCAATAATTATAGGCACGGATGTACTAAATCGTGACGGTATCACGTATGTACGTACAAAAAATAAGCAATATCTGACGCATGCTGATCTTTCTTGCTTTTCTGTGAATAACGTTCAGGAAGATGATTATGCTGAGATCAATACACCGCTTAAAGGTAGGGAATTAGACGATCTTATGGCCGTCATAAATCAGTTTTCGGATTTCCTTATTTCTGGAACAGCCCAGACTACCGTTAAAACAGGCGAGATGGATATAAAACTTACAAGTCCTACGCCAGTAGTATGCCGACCATACAAACTATCTTATCAAGAAAAACTTAAAGTTAGAAGCATAACAGAAGATCTTTTAAGTAAAGGCGTGATAAGGCGATCTACTTCGGAATACGCGAGCCCTATAATATTGGTTAAAAAACGCGACGGTTCAGATAGACTCTGCGTCGATTTTAGGGCTCTTAACCGTATTACAGTGAAAGATCGGTATCCCCTTCCGCTAATAGATGACCACATCGATAGACTAGGAAGCTTCAGGTATTTCTCGAGCCTCGATATGGCTACTGGGTTTCACCAGATACCCCTTAAGGAGGAATGCATTCACTTAACTGGCTTTGTAACACCTGAAGAGCACTTTGAATATGTCAAAATGCCCTATGGTTTAGCAAATTCTCCTATTGTATACCAACGAATCATAAATGATACTCTGCGTGACCTCATAAACGAAGGAAATGTCTTGGTTTACGTAGATGACGTGCTCCTTCTGAGTAATACTGTCACCGAAGGAATAGAATTGTTACGAAAAGTGTTAGATACTCTCACACGGGCCGGGTTTTCAATTAATCTGCGAAAATGTTCCTTCCTCGTGCCCGAAGTGGAGTATTTAGGTAGGGTAGTAAGCGAAGGTCAGGTAAGGCCGAGCCCGCGAAAAATCCAAGCCTTAGTAAATTCAGAGCCGCCTAAGAACGTGAAGCAAGTCCGTCAATTTCTTGGCTTGGCGGGCTACTTTCGGCGATACATAAAAGATTATGCCACGAAAACCGCTCCTATCGCTCACCTCACTAGAAAAGACGTTGCATTCCACTGGACACCCGAACGCGAGGGTATTCGTCAAGACCTAATAAAATGTCTAACGCATGAGCCCGTGCTCGCTATTTTCGATCCAAGTTTACCTACCGAAGTACACACGGATGCAAGTAGTGCAGGATACGGTGCTGTCTTGTTACAAGGACATAGTGACGGTAAAAAGCATGTGGTGGCCTACTTTAGCAAGGTGACTCAAGGAGCCGAGAGCAAATATCACTCCTATGAGCTCGAGACCCTCGCTGTCGTCAAGGCTCTTCAGCATTACCGCCATTATCTAGTGGGGCTGAAATTCGTCGTAGTCACTGACTGCAACGCTTTGAAGTCCACAGAACGAAAAAAGGATTTGCTTCCTCGGGTCGCACGTTGGTGGATTTACCTCCAAGATTTCGATTTCTCCATCGAGTATCGAAAAGGTCTAATGATACCGCATGCAGACTACTTGAGTCGTAATCACGTAGTCAATCAAATCTCTAGACCCCGTAATTGGGCGCAGATAGCCCAGGCGGCTGACAATGAGACTCAAGACCTTATACAGAAGCTCAGTGATGGTGAACTCGACTCCAGTCGGTACGTCGTTCAAAATGGTATCTTGTACTATAAGTACACCCCGGTAGGACTGGAGCCGCGGTCACTCTGCTATGTTCCGAAAGGTCATCGACTCAGCCTCCTTAGAGTGTTTCATGATGAGCATGAACACATTGGGAGTGACAAAACACTAGACCTCATTCTAAGACATTTTTGGTTCCCTGGGTTAAAACAATTTGTCAATAAATACATTGCTCATTGCCTTATTTGTATCTCCAAGAAAAGGGTTCCAAGGGCCCCTTTGCAACATATAACGTCATGGGAGAAACCTGATACCCCTTTCCATACCATACACATCGACACTTTAGGCCCTTTATTAACCTCCGAGGGCTACAAATTTGTTCTCGTCATTATAGACGCTTTCACTAAATTTACTTTGCTATATCCCATGTACCGACAAGACGCAACGGAACTCAAACAAGTTGTTATCAAAGCCGTGTCTCTCTTTGGGGTACCCAAACTAGTAATTACGGACAAAGGACGTATGTTCGAGTCGCACGAGTTCGTGACATGGATCACTGAACTGGGCTGCGATCTTCATTATATAACTCCGGAGATGCATCATGCTAACGGCCAGGTCGAGAGATATATAAGGACAGTCCTTAATATGTTACGTGTAGAGGTGAATCATAGAAACTCGTCTTGGTCAGAGATGCTGTGGAAGATGCAGCTCGTGTTGAACATCACCAAGCAGAAGACGACACAAACGTCTCCGCTGAATCTGTTAATCGGTACTGATGCAACGACTCCTGTAATCCGTGCACTAGTACGTGATATAGCAATCGAGGGATCAGCACCTAATCAAGCCACTTTGAGAGAAGTTACCAGGGGTAGAGCACGTCAGCTCCTCCAGAAGAATCAAGCCCAACAAGATGAACGTGTAAATCGCCAAAGACACGTACCACGGAAATTTGAGATTAATGATTTTGTGTTTGTTATAAAAATTTCTCAGTGTACAGGAAAACTCGATCCTGGTATGCGTGGCCCATACAAGGTGGTCAAAGTCTTGCCAGGCGGACGCTACGAACTACGGCTGCTCAGTGGTGGCTACGGCAAGACGACGCAGGCCGCGGCGCAACACATGGTGCCGTGGCGTGGGGAGTGGTGCCCCGAAACGTGCGCCGCATTTTTTGAAAGTAAGTCTCTCGTAGCAACTAATGCTAGCCGAGAGTGGGCGTTAGTGCTTGCCACTAAGCCGCCCTGGGTGTTAACGTTAGTCGTTAAGCCGCCCCGAGCGTTAGCGATTGGTCGTTAAGCCGCTCCGAGCGTTAACGTTAGTCGTTAAGCCGCCGCCCCGAGCGTTAACGTTAGTCGTTAAGCCGCTCCGAGCGTCAACGTTAGTCGTTAAGCCGCCCTGAGCGTTAACGATTGGTCGTTGAGCCGCTCCGAGCGTTAACGTTAGTCGTTAAGCCGCTCCGAGCGTCAACGTTAGTCGATGAGCCGCCCTGTAGACCGACAAGCGTCGATCTGCGGCCCAGTTGGGGCAGCCTGTCACGTTTGTCGTCAGGCGGACGCCAAGTGGCGTCGACCCGTTTGTCGAGTCATGTGCAGGTGCGTAGGCTGCGCAGCACTCCTCCGGGCGAAGATGTACATCGACACTCAGCTTCAAACTTCAAAACTGGTTTGATATTTATAAAGAGACGTCTCTGATTTATTAAACTTAGAATAGTGCATGTCTTACTTTTAGCAACCTAAGTAACTTTTAACAACTTTAGTATAGTTGTTATAGTCTGCCAGTTGAAGTTTAAATTATGTAAAAGACCGAAGGAAGACAGTGATGAATGCTTACGTATTTACTGCATAGCTCATCATTGCTATTCATAGAATGTGTGACAGATGAAATCTGAATAAATTAAAAGGAGACAGAATGAAAATCATATGAAAGTAGTCTAATAGTTAGTAAGTAGTTAATAATAACCTTTTACTATAATTCTTGCGCCATGTGGTTACATAATGTTCTCAGGCGCGGACAATTCAGACGATCCAGCTTCAGCACCACTAGTTCCAGCGGTGGAGCTATCCATGCCGCTCCTGGATCAAGACGTGGATGCCAGACCTCCAGAGGCGAGCATCGCTGGACCAAGTGGCACCACTCGAAGACCTTGTGTCGAGGACGACCCGCGGTCAGGAGAGGCCGTATAAGCAGCACCCCTTCCATAGGCAACACCTACCCTACGCTCATTATAAAAAGCGCGTGGAAACGTCGGCAGCTCTCATTTGCTTCACGACGTTCGGCGCGCAGGGAACTCCAAGAGCTGTCACTCAGGTCATACGAGCCATTGTTATTTTTATTGTGTCAAGTTGTCAAGTACGTAATTACCTTGTTAATTGTAAAATTACCTGCAGTATTCATTATTTTATGTTGTAATCAAGTAAATTATAAAAAGACCTTGTTTATTATAAAATTGTTGTTTTTTTTATAATAATTAATGCCTAGTTGCTAACAATATATATAGACTAATATTATTAGACTGCGGTAACTGCTTCATATCAAGTAATACATATAGAAAACACACACTTATATATCTCTAAACATACACGAAACGAATTAGCAATGACAGCAATAGCACAGTATTACTATTTTTCATATTTAAAACTGTGGCAATAGGCAGTACTAAAGCACTTTGGCTGACTTGTTGAATACGGACTTATAACTACAGAAGCAACTTTATTATCGCCACTGACACCTCGAAAAGTCTTTGCACACTAGCTCTAAAACTAACAAGTGTTGAAGAACTTATAGACGCTGTTGAAACTGAAGTTGGTTTGAAAAACAAAGGAATGGTTACGGAAACAAGCGTCGGGAGCACTGTTTCTGTGCTCTAGTTGGGCGATCGCGCCCCGACGGACTGAAAGTTTCGTTTTGTTTCATTATAAAAGTTAAAATATATTTTTGAAAAAAAGGACTACTATATTTAACACAAACATTACTTTTATATATTCGGTTAGTATTGTGCAGCAATACAACAATTAATGGACTAATCTATATATAAAAATAAATCTCTATGTCCCTTGGTCATGGATTCACGCGTGAAAGGCTGGACTAATTTCGGTATTTCTTTTTATGTTGTATTTGTTATTGTTCGGGGAAGGTTCTTATGAAAAAAAAATAAGAAAGTTACGCGGAAAATTAGAAAATTTAAGAAAACTGAATATAACCATATAAACTTTTCTAATGTAACTTTATGTCATTTGACAAAAGTGTCAGTAATTTGACATATTGCGCGAACTACTTCAAAGTCAATATTCATTGTTAAGAAGACAGGACAACGTCTGTCGTCAATGTCAACGACAACGTCAACGTCTGTCGGAGCAGCTAGTTAAATATAAAGTCAGACTTACTGCATAAGAGATTTCTTTCAGTTAACTTTTTAAAGCTATAAATAATAGCATTAACAATATTAAAACAAGATTAAACAATATATAATCAGTGAACACACAGATCTTGGATGTATGTAGCGACAATAATAGGTCTGTGGGTCAATAAGTAATACATAAGGACTAAATAAGATAAAATAAAAAAATATCGAAGTGAAAATAAATTTAAGATAGATAGAAATGGAATTTGAATGTGCCGTTATTTTATTGTGCACAAATATTTTTGTAATAACTTGTGTCACATCACAGTTTGGTGGATATGATAATCGTGGTTTGTATTTCCATTTTATCGTTTGTTGTATTTCACTTTATAATATTCTTAAATTTATACTGCCTGTTATAAAAAACCGGACAAGTGCGAGTCGGACTCGCCCACCGAGGGTTCCGTTGGTACGTAGTATCATTATTAAATTTGATATTTTTCATTATAAATAAGAAATAATGCGTCGAAAAAAATAAATAAAATATATTTTGCAATGTGTACATCAAGCCCTTTCATATGATACCCCATTTGAATTAGTAGTTTCAATTTGATATTGCGACACCCTATAAAAAATATAGACCCCCTATTTTTTAAGATCTATTTACAAATGTATAGTTTTGAGATTTATTCCTGTACTTGTAGTCTATAACGAAGTCACTTGCCAAATTTCATAGTTCTAGGTCAACGGGAAGTACCCTATAGGTTTTGATTCCCTTGAGTGTGTCGAAATATGCGTTTTTTGCTGAATAAACGGCCGTAACTTTTTTCTACGTAAACTTAGCAGTTTGATTATTTTTTAACTTCATGGGACCGTAGACCTGAGTATACAGTTCAAATTTCAGCTTGATACCTCCACGCATTCTCGACATAGAAATTCTTGACAGACAGACAGACAGACAGACAGACAGACAGACAGACGGACAACAAAGTGATCTTATAAGGGTTCCGTTTTTCCTTTTGAGGTTCGGAACCCTAAAAATAGAAAAATTCTTATGTATTTTTCTTTTTTCTTACAATTTCACTGATTAATGCTGTCAGCATTCTTGGTACGTACGGGCACTCTCTTCAGACTTTAAACTATACCCGTGAAAAGTCAAGTCAATCCGTTGGTTCCTTTCGACGTCAAAGAGGGACGAATAAACGAACACACTTTCACATTTATACTATACGTATGAAAGTATGGATTGTTCCTATTTACTATGGTTTTCTATTTTTTACTATGTTTGTACGAGTAAAAAATAGAAAAACATAGTAAATATAATTATTATGTTTTACTATGTTTTATTTAATCGAGTCGTTAACCCATATTCATCCCAATGCTGGGATAAGGGTCTCCCCTCAATCGAAGGTGATTACAGTATACTTCACCACGCTGCTCAACTGCGGGTTGGCGGAGGTCAAAGTTTTCAAGCCGCCTAAAGGCCACTGACTTGGCTTAACGACTGTCAGCTGATGACAACAGCCGGGACCGACGGCTTAATATGCCCTCCGAAGCATGGAGATGCTCGTGATAAATAAACTCATCCACGAACAGACTACAGTCGACGTTGCTTAACTTTCGTGATCGAGTACTTAGATTTTATGATAACAAATTTATATTTTTTTAAATCGTATTTCTAGATATGCCTGTCTATATAAAGAAATTCCTGAACGAAAGGAAAAACTTCAGATTGGCACCGGCAGAGAAAAAGAGATCGTTCACGAACCTCACTCTTGGACAAGTGGTTAACAAAATAAAGGTTATCACACGATCTCTGAATGAGTATGCGAAGAGAAATGGTTATAAAGTGGATTACACGTTTAGATTAACATAAGCATAATATTTCATTAAATAAAAAATAAAAATCTAACTAGGTATGTGTTCCTAAAATGAAATGAAATGAAATTCTTCATTTTTTTTATAATATCATAAAGGAGGCAAACATGCAAGCAGGCCACTTGATGGAAAGTGGTCATCGCTGCCTATGGACATCAGTAACGGCACTACCAATTGCGTTGTCCACCAAGGAAAGGAGTTGGGCTTCCGGATCTCTCACTCACCGTTCGGAACACATTGCTGCTTCACGTCGATTATCTGTGAAGGGTGGTACTTCCCCGGTCAAGCTAGCCTATTCCATAACTAGCTCTACTACCCCAAAAATTATTTGCGGCAAACACCGTAATAAATAGATATTTTATAAATTATATTTATTATGCAAGCGTGTTGGGCCAAAAATCGTCATGCAAATTTACATTATAATTTTTAAATGTACAATTTAGAAGTTAACTTTTTCTTTATTTAGTCTATCAATGTCTTCTTAATGTATAACAGTTGAAATAAAATTAAATGTCAATAGCTATTATACAATTATACAAGGAATAAAACATTAAATTGAGGTATTCTCATGTCAAAAAATATATTTTAAAAATTCATCAATTGTGTAGAAACAGTTATTTACCAGCAATGCATGTAATTGCTGGCTTTCCAGCAGACACCTACCGTCTTCTATATATTTTTTTTATTACGTTGGGTAGCAGACAAACATACTGCCCGCCTGATGTGAAGCGGTTACCGTAGCTATATAAACGCTTGCAGTATACCACCCCGTTACTGTTGGGATACTGGTCTCCACTCAATCGAAGGGGAATTGTGTGTATTATAAATGTATATATTTACAAAAAATATAATATATAATATAATATTATATAACATAATATAATATTATCTAGTACCCACCACGGCCAATTAAATAATAGTCCCAAAAACTAAGTAAAGCTTGTACTATGGGTACTAGATATCTGATATAATACTTAAATAGTACATTTTTTTTGTAAATACACACATATAATACATAATTCCCAGAAAATTTAACATAGAACTGTTTAAATTACATTATAACTGACGTAGTGACTTGTGAGCGTCGTCGTTTCTTGCTCTCTTCGATTTGTCAACGTCACAGCTCATATTTTATCAAGCGGGGACAATGGCAACTAGGTTTTGATATCGGCGGCGCCTAGTTTTCAAACGTTTGATGGATTGCCGTACGCCTTTTTTCAATGAATCCCAGGATTGATGTATTGCGGTTGTAAATAGTGATGAGGCGGCTTTATCGCGAAGTATTTTGTTTTGATTTATATTTTTAGCTTTTTATACTGTCGTGGCGACTGAATTATCTGTTTTGAAACGTCTATGTGAAATCATTTTGTATCTTTTTTTCTTTTTTGGGTTCCGACACCTTTGGAGGTTTGGAGGTCTTAAGGAAAAACATGGAACCCTTATAGGATCACTTCGTTGTCCGCCCGTCCATCCGTCAGTCAAGACCCTTTTTCTTAGAAACGTGTGGAGGTATCAAGTTGAATTTAATATCACATACTCAGGTCTGCAATCTCTTGAGGAAGTGAAAAAATCACGCTTCTAAATCGACGCAATGATGGCAGATGGAAGTATAAATAAATTTAATAAATATTGTCAGACATAAATTACACAGCGCCATCTAGCCCCAAAGTAAGCGAAGCTTGTGTTATTGGTACTAGACAACTGATAAACATAAGTAAATACATTTTTTTTTTGTAAATACATACTTAAGATTCATAGAAAACACCCAGGACAAACAGATATGTTCATGCACACAAATGTTTGTCCTATATGGGAATCGAACCCACGAGCGTTGGTGTCGAAGCCGCGTCATTGACCGCTACGCCACCGAGCTCGTCATGATGGCAGATGGAAGTGGTAACCGTATCCATATGGATACGGTTACCACTTCCATCATAACGCTCGCAACATGAAATATCGCTCGCGTGCTGAGTTGGCAACTCAGCAACTCTTTAATTTCTGGTGACCGCACTCACTCACAGGAACACAACAACCCTCAAGAGAATTATTATTTGGCTGAGGTATTCTGTAAGGTGAAAGTACTTCCCCAGTCGGGCAACTTAATACCACAGTATAAGTAATAGTACTAACGTACAGTATGGCCACTCTCTGCCGCTCTCACTAGTCGATCTCACCTCCCCTCTGAGACCGATGTGGAACCGTTCGCAAGGAATGCCACAACGTACGAAGTGACGTGGCTTGTATTTTATTCTCCATTCAGTTTAAAATAAAAGATGGGAGTTACTTGTGCAGTAGACGGACGTCTCAACACATGGAAAGTCAAAAAGAAAATTTTATTCGTTTATACGCTGGCCGGGGATTGTTAATACGCTGTACCTCTTGAATACCTAACTTTCATTTCGTCTTTCTAAACTACGTATGATTAAGCAGCCATTCAGAATTATTCTCCTGAAATTTGAAGCTTTACAAGTTACATAGCTTAACAAATGGCATACGTAGCGTAGAAACACGACCACATAATTACCTTGATAGAGCCACAAATTGAGATTAAATATTTTATGATAAAATAAATATTTCTGTACAATTTACACAGCGCCATCTAGTCCCAAATTAAGCGCAAAGCTTGTGTTATGGATACTAGATAACTAATTAATGTACTTCAATACATTTTTTTTTGTAAATACTTATAATACATAGAAAACACCCAGACCAAGACAAACAGACATGATCATGCACACAAATGTTTGTCTTGTGCGGGAATCGAACCCGCGACCTCGGAGTCAAAGTGGCCATTGCAAACCATTCGACCATCGAGCTCGTCAAATAAATTAACAAGCCTAAATACAAAAAAGGATGAAATTCAATCAATAAAATATAATAATATTTTATACACTCAGCCTAAAGATATTGCAGAATTATTCAACAAATACTTTATAGAATTGACAAATAATAATGTTAATGATACAGCAAGCACAACTAGTACAAAGATACCTAATAATGAAAATACTATGTTTTTAACCCCAGTATCAGAAATCGATGTATACAAGGCAATAAAATCACTGAATAATACTTCATCGGTTGGATATGATTGTATAAATACAACGATACTAAAAAAATGTGCAACATTCTTGTCAAAACCACTTAGCCATATAATCAATTTATCATTCACTGACGGCAAGTTTCCAAAAAGGCTTAGGTACTCAATTGTAAAACCGTTATATAAAAAAGGATTAACCACGGATTTGAATAATTATAGACCAATTACAATAATCCCTATATTATCTAAAAGCTTGGAGAGTATCATGCGCGACAAGCTACTTAATTTTATTTCAAAATCTGACATATTGAAAAAAGAACAGTTTGGCTTTGTAAGAAATAGTTCTACTACCTTAGCTTGTTTTTCGCTTTTAAAATTCGTAACTGAAAATCTAAACGACAAAGTACCAGTAGTGTCTATTTTGCTAGATATGACCAAGGCATTTGACTTTGTATGCCATAAAAATTTGCTCGACAAACTGTACAGATATGGTGTACGTGGACAAGCTCAAGAGTGGTTGAAAAGTTATTTACATGATAGAGCCCAATGTGTTGAAATTGTAAGAACCGACAAAAATAATAGGAAAACTTACAGATCTGTTTATAAACAAAATAATTATGGTGTACCTCAAGGGGGAGTTTTAAGTCCATTACTTTTCATACTGTACATTAACGATCTCCCTGACATAATAAATAATCAATGTATACTGTTTGCAGATGACACGACTTTACTGTTTAAAATTAATTTGTTTAACGATTATAATAAGAACATAAATGAGACATTAGAACATGTGATACAATGGTTAGAGCAGAATAATTTGAAAATAAATATTTCAAAAACAAAATTAATTCAATTTCAGACATATAATAGTACACCACTAGCCTTGAACGTTAAATATGGAAATACTAAAATCGAAATCGTAGATAACGCAACATTCCTGGGTATTGAAATAGACAAATACTGCAGATGGGATAAGCATATAGACAAAATAACATCTAAATTAGATAAATTTGTCTATGCCGTTAAACATTTACGGCAAACCTCATCTGTGGAAACTGCATTATCAGCGTACCACGGCTATGTTTCCTCGGTCTTACGCTATGGGGAAACTCTGTGATGGTTAATAATGTCTTCAAAGTGCAAAAGAAATTTGTAAGAATATTGTGTAATGCCGACTTTAGAGACAGTTGCAAACCTTTTTTCCAACAATTAAAAATACTTCCCCTCCCCTGCCTGTATATCTATGAAATGTGTATCTTTGTAGCTAAACATTCATTTCTTTTTAGAAAAAATCAAAACATAGAGGGCAGTAGGACTAGACACAAAAATAAACTTTGTGTACCACCACAAAAACTGTCTGTATATCAAAGAAATGCATACTGTATGTCTATTCAAATTTATAATCATTTGCCTGAACGTTTTTATTTACTAAATTTAAGACAATTGAAGAAATCACTGTTTTCTTTATTATTGGCCAAATGTTATTACACGGTTAACGAATTTATTCACGACAAATTAATTTGAAATTGTAATTATTTATGGACATAATGGAACATTTTTAGATTTTTTTTTTTTTTCTCTTCTTTGACTTTTTATGTTTTCAAGTGTTGTGTATTTTATTTATTGTTTGACATGTAATTGTAATTTGGACTTATAAATTTAGATATCGACATAGTTTAATAACATTATTTGCACTGACCTCTTGATTATATGTTTGATTATTGTGTTATATTGAACTGCCATTCTGATATATTGTTATATTTTCAGTTAATTGATTCTAAAATTATGTAATTATTGAGATATAAATAAGAGAAACAAGTTTGTAAAATAAACCATAACATTCACACGCCGAACAATCGGCAAGATATGTAAGGCCACTATGCTATGAAAATGTAGACCATGTAATTTCACCCATATCCAGTGAATAAACAATTCTGATTCTGATTCTGATTCTGATATGTATATATATATATAGGTACGAGTATGTGCACCAAAAAGTCAGAAATAATAAAATCATTTTAAATCCGTCTCACTGCTTTTTTAATTTAATTAATTAAGCAGAGGAAGCCGTGATGTAATATCTAGTGTTAAAAATTTTAAAGCACCCAAGAGACACAGCTGCAGTAAAAGGTGTTAAATGCGTTTTTATGGAAAATGGACGCATCATTAAAAGGCCGTTTACTCTAAATGGAAAGAAGTTTTAATTGCATTCTATAAACGGGTCTAAAGAGTTTTATTACTATGTAAAATGGTACATTTTTATCTTCATTTTTTTTAATTTTTGCATCACTAAGGTAAACTATTCATATTATTATCTTCATGTGCGAACAAAAAAATGATGCCTTGGTAGAGATGTAGTGCCGTGATGCCTTTTGAGGTTAAGCTGGACAATACCTCAAACAAACGCTTCTACTCGTATTTTGAAACATTTTTCCATTTATTATTGCAGTAAATTTTCTAAGGTTGTGCTGTACCGTCCCTGAAAGATCCCTGCTAACTATCGAAAAATTTCACCCACGGTTAATCCGTGGGTGAAAGTTTTCGATAGTTAGCAGGGTACACTATGTGCAGGTGAGATTGTTTTCGCCTCTAAAGATAGTGGAGACCCACATATGTTCCAATCTCACCAATTCATTCGAAGAATCCATTCCAGACAACCTTTGGTTTCCTGATTAGAGCAATGAAGGACGGTGAATATTTATGGTTTGATTTTGCTTGTAGTAAATTAAGTTTAACAAAAAGAGGTTGAGCATAGATTTATACTTCGATTTGGACTAAACCTACCTTGTATGCAAATAACAATAACAACGCTCTGCCACCAGAACGCCAATTGTTTTAAATATTTTAAATCGCAGAATGAACGCTGACCAAATCGAATTTGGATTACGAATTGACTGAAAAATGTATAGGCAATTTCATCTACACTAACCTTGGGTACTTCTATGGCCAGTTAGTTCATGACTACCGTCAGCGACTGATCAAGAGTTCTGACCGCCCTAGGCTAATTATGAGGACGAGACCACCGACTGATTCGAGTGACAAGTCAATATTTATTTTACGCGCGCTTTTTAAAATTTATTGTTAAAATCATGAGCTCCCAAGCTTTTTCAGTTCACAGCGCATTTAGTTTTCTAGTGTTTTGTCTCAGTCTAGTTGAAATATGTAGGGTAGTTGCAATGATGCTAGATTAATAGTGCATGCGAAGCTATGCGAAGACACGATTTCAGCGCGCCCCCCCCGATCCTCGCGCTCTATGCTGCAGCCTACTTAGCCTAAGGGTTAATCAGGCCGTGACTACCATTAGTAGATGCATGCAACTGCCTGGACTGATTCACACATATCCTAGAGACTGTAGATCAACATCTACAGATCGCCTGATGATGCCTGGCGTAGAGGCGAAACACGTGTCGCAAAGACGTGTCGCTCGTTTCTTCTGTTTCAGATGTTGGAGAGTCGCAGACACGACCGCAGCAGCTGGGGCAGAGACGACGACTTTTCCATCCCACTGATGGAATATGGGTTTCCCCTCAATCGAAGGGGTTTAAAGCATACTCCACCACGCTGCTAAACTGCGTGTTGGCGGAGGTCATTGTTTTCAAGCCGCCTAAAGGCCACATGGCTTTGGCTTGACTTGGCTTAGCGACTGTCATCTAACAACAGCAGCCGGAACCGATGGCTTAACGTGTAAGAAGCACGGAGGAGCTAGAGATAAACAAAACCATCCATGGACAAGCTACGGTCGACGTTGCTTGACTTGCGTGATCGATTAGACTGCCACGCGCGTCGACGCCATCGAGCTCCTCCTTTTCGTCATCTTCGTTAAAATGAGCGTAGTAATTACAGTACTACACATTTCTTGATGAGGAGACCAGCTAAGTGCGACCGCTACGGAGCCGAGAATGGATGTCGCGAATTATGGTAATGTATTATGATAATATAAATGTGTCTAACGACTTGAGGACATACTTTCTTAATAATACACATTGCTGAGTCGGTTGACGAACTTTTTTTTTTCCGTTTTTGCCCTAGGCACTACTGCGTAGCACTACCAGTAGTGTTATCGGAGATATATATTAGCTCAGTACAGTGGTTCAGCTTCGCTTAATGGTAAGCGAAAAGAGGAGCCTAAATTGCAGCGGCAATTGACTAAAGACCTGCGCCCTTACCACCAACTCTTATTGCGATTCAATAACTGAATAGAATGCATATTTTATACTACGTCAACAATTACGGCGAACAAGCATACGGCCATCTGATGTGAAGCGGTTATCCTAGCTATTTGCTAGAAATATCGCTCGCGCGCCGCAACTCTCGGTGCTGAGCAGCAGCTCCTTACTTCCTGGTAACGTCTCTCACTCGTAGAAACACAACAACCCACAGAGTAATTGTTATTTAATTGCGGTATTCTGTGAGGTGGAGATACTTTCCTAATCGGGCAGCTTACAAAATACACTCTGCCCTATCTCGCTTTTCGCTAAAGCCTCATTTGTCAGTCAGCAGGGTGCACCACATGCAAGTGAGATTGGCTTTAGCCCAAAGATGGTGGTGAGCTGCTTACACCGCTAATGTTTTAGAATGATAGACGCAAATTAAAAAAAATTCCGGACAAGTGCGAGTCGGACTCGCCCACCGAGGGTTCCGTACATAGTATCATTATTAAATTTGATATTTTTCATTATATATAATAAGAAATAATGCGTCAAAAAAAATAAATAAAATATATTTTGCAATGTGTACATCAAGCCCTGTCATATTGAACTAAGAAATTTCGACACCCTATAAAAAATATAGACCCCCTATTTTTTAAGATCTATTTACAAATGTATAGTTTTGAGATTTATTCCTGTACTTGTAGTCTATAACGATGTTACTTGCCAAATTTCATAGTTTTAGGTCAACGGGAAGTACCTTATAGGTTTTGATGACAATGTGTCGAAATATGCGTTTTTTGCTGAATAAATGGCCGTAACTTTTTTCTACGTAAACTTAGCAGTTAGATTTTTTTACAACTTCATGGGATCGTAGACCTGAGTATACAGTTCAAATTTCAGCTTCATACCTCCACGCATTCTCGAAATAGAAATTCTTGACAGACTGACAGACTGTCAGACTGACAGACAGACAGACTGACAGACAGACAGACGGACAACAAAGTGATCTTATAAGGGTTCTGTTTTTCCTTTTGAGGTACGGAACCCTAACTAGGGACATTTATGCAATCCACTAATGCAGCCATTGAAAAAAAATGCTTGTACGCAGTTGAGAAAAAAATAACGGAAATTTGTTAGTTTCTTACTCCTTTCTGGCTCGTCCGTTTACCCGTGAAGTCTTTAGAAAGATAAATAAACATTCATACATTTATACTCATAAACAATCACATCTCTATATCTTTATTTATATTAAAATCCTGTGCCACAATGTGTGTCCGTGATAAACTCTAAAACTTAACCGAACTTAATTTTTCCTATTATGTCACATAGGCTACTTTTATTTATCCCAAAAACCATCTTTCGAAAAATGTTTGATAGTCGCCCACCGGGCTCAAACGATCCGTGTACCATAGTGATAGTATAATTTAAGATTAGGATTAGATAATTAGCAAGAATAAGAAATTAATATTTTTTTTACAATGAGGCTTGTACTGACAAGCCTCATTGTAAAAAAAAATATTAAATTTCTTAGTTCATTGTTCGTAGTTCATCAAAATATACAATATAAATGCGATAAACATTACATTACATTACTTATAAAACATCGATCAGGCCACCCCAACCCGTCTGGCCAGCGTGGGGAGTGTAGGCCAAATCCTCCCTCTGCCTGGTACGGACGAGAGAGGGTCGTGCTCCTGTAGTGAAGACTAAAATGACCTGATGATGATACTTACCTATATCGCAACGCAAAAACCTCATCGGGTAGCTTACAATAACAGGTGAAGTTGGCTTTGGTTCAAAGATGTTGATGAGCCGTTACACCCCAAAGTGTATGGTCATAGGCTTGAGTTAATCCACGGGGATTTTTTATATATGAGCACAGTATAAGTACTACGTACAATATTGCCAGTCCCTGCCGCTCTCTCGTGTCTTCCTCTGTTCGTCATTCTTTATGTCTGTAAGTCCCGAGTGTTAAGAAGGCAGATGGTGACGATTGGACATTATACACCGCCTTTCCACTGCTAATCCACTTTTCCATCCAATTAATTCCATTATTAAAGTAATACAGATTAAAATATAAAAGCGTGTCTGTTTTTGTTAGCTGCTTTTGAAATTTTTATTTATTCCCCTGAGATTTAATTAAGATTTTTGTTTTTGCTTGTTCTCCACAAAATAAGTTAAGGTTTTGTTTTAAAATAATCTTCGTAATATACGATTATAAAACACTAGCTTCCGCCTGCTGTTTCGTCTGCGTGAATATCATTTATCGATCCAAAAAGTCATTTTTAGGGTTCCGTACCTCAAAAGGAAAAACGGAACCCTTATAAGATCACTTTGTTGTCCGTCTGTCTGTCTGTCTGTCTGTCAAGAATTTCTATGTCGAGAATGCGTGGAGGTATCAAGCTGAAATTTGAACTGTACTCAGGTCTACGGCCCCATGAAGTTGTAAAATAATCAAACTGCTAAGTTTACGTAGAAAAAAGTTACGGCCGTTTATTTAGCAAAAAACGCATATTTCGACACTCTCAAGGGAATCAAAACCTATAGGGTACTTCCCGTTGACCTAGAACTATGAAATTTGGCAAGTAACATCGTTATAGACAAGTACAAGAATAAAACTCAAAACTATACATTTGCAATTAAATCTTAAAAAATAAAGGGTTTGATTCCTGAACTATTTATAATGATCCTATGTACAGAACCCTCGGTGGGCGAGTCCGACTCGCACTTGTCCGGTTTTTTTAACAACTACGGCGAACAAGCATACGGCCATCTGATGTGAAGCGGTTATCCTAGCTATTTGCTAGAAATATTGCTCGCGCGCTGCCACTCTCGGTGCTGCACAGCAGCTCCTTACTTCCTGGTAACGTCTCTCACTCATAGAAATTTCATAGTTATTGGTCAACGGGAAGTACCCTATGAGTTTTGATTCCCTAGAGAATGTCGAAATATGCGTTTTTTGATGAATAAACGGCCGTATCTTTTTTTTACGTAAACTTAGCAGTTTGATTTTTTTACAACTTCATGGGACCGTAAACCTGAGTATACAGTTCAAATTTCAGCTTGATACCTCCACGCATTCTCGAATTAGAGGGTCTTGACAGACAGACCGACAGACAGACGGACAACAAAGTGATCTCATAAGGGTTCTGTTTTTCCTTCTGAGGTACGGAACCCTAAAAAATATTATTTCTATAGTAAATATACCTACTCGTACCTAGCGAAGTTGTCAATGTCAGGATAAAATTTTCCAACTTACTCAGCTTAAATATCTCCAAATAGTCTAAATGAAATATGGGCCAAGGTAAAGAATGGTCCGTTTTCCCACTGCCCGTGTAACACCGGTACCTACGTCACACGGAGTGACAAGCTTCCCCTTTTCGTAACTGGGTGAAATACAACGCTATCACTTTTATCTACCATATTTTGATTCTACTTTGACTTCCAAAGATATTTTAACGCCGTTTTATATTTTGATAAAAGTTTAATTTAACAGTTTCATGTTTTTGGATTAGCATCCTAGTCTATTTTTTTGTGTAATAATATACTTAACATTACAAGATACATAGACGATTTTGACGAGCTCGGTGGCGTAGCGGTCAATGACGCGGCTTCGACACCAACGTTCGTGGGTTCGATCCCCACACAGGACAAACATTTGTGTGCATGAACATGTCTGTCTGTCTGGGTGTTTTCTATGTATCATAAGTATGTATTTACAAAAAAAGATGTATTTACTTATGTTTATCAGTTGTCTAGTACCCATAACACAAGCTTCGCTTACTTTGGGGCTAGATGGCGCTGTGTAATTTGTCTTACAATATTTATTTATTTATTATTATAGGATATAAGAGCTCTATGGCGTCATTGCGCTTGTCAGTCTAATCTAACACACAAGTTACGCAACTTCAGCCGTAGTCCATGGATGGGTTTATTTATATCGAGCTCCTCCGTGCTTCGGAGGGTGCGACACCGACTTGCAAAAGAAGCTCTGGCAAAGAAGAGGTAGGGTACAGCGTGTTTGTAAGCTGCTCGACTGGCGTAATACGTATACCTTCACCTCACAGAATACCTGAATATAATACGCGCTGCCTGAATCGCTTAGAAGTATTTCAAACAAATTTAAGTTTAAAAAGACAATCCATGCTTACCTTTTAGATGTTTTAATAAAGTACTGATCATCATCCTTCTATGTCGATGTATGTGTATGTATGTTTATTATTTGATATAATACAATATGTATGTTTATTTTATATGTAGGTATGTTTATTTTTAATTAGAATTGAATAGAATAGAATATTATTTTAGTTGAATAGTTATTATCTCTATTGTTGAGATGTTATTTTCTGTCATTTGCTTAGAACCGCATTCATGAATTTCTGCTTTTCCCGAAGGTTGTCTGGTAGAGAATCCTTTTAGCGTTAAGTCCGCCTTTTGTACCCTTATGTAATTTTGTGGTCAATAAAGTTTAAATAAATAAATAAAATAAAAATACCGCAGCCGATTAACAATCCCCTTGAGGGTTGTTGTGTTCCTGCGAGTGAATGAGATCGCCAAACGAAGATGGCATGCGAGCGATATTTGATGTAGCGATCGTTAATATGGCTACGGTAACCGCTTCACATCAGGCTGGCCGTATGCTTTTCTGCTACCTGTAGTATAAAAAAATATAGGTTTTTTTTCTGTTTCGAAACATTTATATGACAGCGCTATACAATCTCGATATTCTCTATGTTATGTTTGCTACGCCAACCATGGGGCCTACCGCCGAAGCTGAAGCCGTTATTACCATTTGTTTTTTTATTCTAAAAATTGGTCTGAGGTTAAATTTATTACCAAACTTCTTCAGCTCAGTCAGTCAGTAGATATCAGTAGTCATTGGGGTGTCAGTGGTTCATCAACATCTTTGAACCAAAGCCAACTTCACCTGCACGCGGTGCATCCTGCTGACTGACAAACGAAGCTCTGGCGAAAAGAGAGGTAGGGAGCGTAATTGTAAGTTACCCGACTGGGGAATGTACCTCCACCTCACAGAATACCGCAGCCAAATAACAATTCCCTTGAGGGTTGTTGTGTTCCTGCGAGTGAGTGAGGTCACCAGAAAGGAAGGAGATGCTGCGTTGGCAACGGGGGTGACAGCGCGCGAGCGATATTTTATGTTGCGAGCATTAATATGGCTACGGTAACCACTTCACATCAGGCGGACCGTGTGCTTGTCTGCCACCCGACGTAGTATAAAAAAAAGAGCGGTAGGATTCCTACCAGCTAAGCTAAACACTATTACCGTCGATCTAAGCTAAAATTTAAAAAGTATAAAATAGGCTTCGGCTTTAGCGGTGGGGCCCCAGGTGTACATAAAACGTAGTCTGCATATAAGGCAACCTTTGTTGATGTTGATCTATCAACGCTCTGCTCAAAACCACTGGACGGAGAGGTTTGTTTGGCATACATGTAGCTATAATGAAGTAGGAATCTGCTAAAAAAAATTGGTTGTCGAGAAAGTCGGTCTACAGACGATAATTTTACTTGATAACGTAATACCAAAACATCGGCCGATGGAATGGAAGAGAGATAAATGCGTCACAAGCCGAACCTTGTTCTCGATTGGACGCTCGGCTCAGGCGGGACGTGACTTGAGTCATGCTTTTTCGTGCGTGCAGCCAGCGTTCATTGATTTATAATAAGACGTTATCACGGCAAAAGGATATTGGGAAATTTCCACGGGATACCGGGATACACGTGAAGTAGTCGCGGGCGCATGTTAGTGTACTATTTGTTTTCAAATCAGACGAGGAGGTATATTATTCCAACAATTACATTAATTACATAAATCTAAGACAGTTGTAGCTATAACATTTTGTTTTGTTTAAACAATTTGTTTATTCAGTGTTTCATCAGCTCTATAA
This sequence comes from Hypsopygia costalis, assembly GCA_937001555.2. Taxonomy (NCBI): domain Eukaryota; kingdom Metazoa; phylum Arthropoda; class Insecta; order Lepidoptera; family Pyralidae; genus Hypsopygia; species Hypsopygia costalis. The sequence goes on along the minus strand of OW443333.2, from coordinate 3,832,300 downwards.
ATATTTAAGCAAAATTTTAAGCGACGACAATACAGTAGCGACTGTAGTGCAGTGAACAGTGTAATTTTAATTTGTGTACTACAACGTGCTTAAAATGTAAGTTACGAGTAGCAAAGTAGAAAATTATACTTAAGTAATTAAATATAGCTTTGTGGAGAATATCATAGAGTTATATATAGTAGCCCACTTATAAGTAATAATATACCTATCTATTTTGATTTTTGAAGTGATAACTTCTTTAGCGGTGCTGTGCACTTTTTGGGATGGGTAAAAATAAGTTAAACTCGCGTCAGGACACGTGGCCTGATCGAAAATTCGTAAGACAAAGCTGCCAGACTACAAAATTCAACTTTAAGCAAAGACGATACGATTGAGATTGCTTTGAATATTTTAATTAATGGAAATAGTTTTGCCATTCAACGCTAGATGTCTAGGTGCTACAAAGTTTTGTGTGGTTTTACTACTCCCTAACAGGTGGCACTAGGTATTTCATCATCACTACATAGTATAAAACAAAGTCGCTTTCTCTGTCCCTATGTCCCCATGTATGCTTAAATCTTTGAAACTACGCAACGGATTATGATGCGGTTTTTTTTAATAGATAGAGTGATTCAACTGGAAAGTTTATATGTATAATATATGCATAACATAGTAGAAAAACACTGATAATTTAGAGGTTTCTAATGTGATGTCGTAAATAAACACATTTTTTTGCTCTTTCATTGCAAACGCTGGCTGAACCCAACGAGATAGATCAAAATAATGTAGTACAGTATTGTTCACCTTAAAATGGTCTACAAAAAAGTTCGCGATGGTATATGTCTATCTCTTAGAGGTAACACACAATAACCGTTATTTTATCCTTTGCTTTTTACAAGAAATAATGCCTTATTTACGAACCGATCTTAAGCAATACAGAATTAATCCTTATCCAATTAAGTACCTTAAATACATTGCGCATTTAATATAGATCAATATGGCCCTTCACAGCATGTAATTTAAATGAATAGTTTAGAAGATATTACACATTTAAAATGCAGGGACATAACGGCTGTGGCGGTACCGGCCGCGGAGCCGGCGGCGTGTGCTTATAACTGGGGAAGGACTGGATAGGACAAAGCGCAAAGACCTTCTGTAGTACATTTAGTATCAGCATTGTACCCGTGCGAAGCCGGGGCGGGTCGCTAGTTCTATTATAATTCTTATGTCGTTTCAGTAAGACACAAAATATGTTTTTGAAGTGAAAACTTTCTTAGCGGCGTTGTGCAGATAATTTTTTAAAATTTTTAATGCAATATAAATTATGTTTGTGTACGAGAGCGCAATAAATGAATATTGTATTTTACCACATAAATGATAGTACTTTTATACTGAGAAATAAAGCAATTCGTGCGAAATTATTTCCTAACCATTCCAAACTTAGAGTATATTTTACAGTAGTACTACTGTATAAATACTCTAAGATTCCAAAATATTCAAAAATACACAACGTTAATGTTCAAGTTTTCACTTCTACCGGCACTCCCGGAGTGCAATCCGTTGTTTTTTAAGGTGATTCCTACAATTATTGTAAACTAACTGACCCGACACACGTACTGTTTTCCAAATTTGAATGCATAATTAAAAGTGATTTTGATTAACGTTCTCAAAACTATTTTTGACCAATTTTTCCAGCCAAAAGCGGTTTTGACTGGCTGTGAGTTTTGACTGTATCATATACATTACTTTACTAAAACTTTACGGAATTAGATTCTATAGAATTACTACAAAATCTAATTCCGTCGTCAGCGAACCCCCTATATACTATACAAATAAATAAATAAATATTTCTGAACAATTTACACAGCGCCATCTAGTCCCAAATTAAAAGCAAAGCTTTTACTACGGGTACTAGATAACTGATATTACACTTAAGTACATTTTTTTTGTAAATACATACATAAATATATAGAAAACACCCGGACCAAGACAAACAGAAATGTTCATGCACACAAATATTTTTTTTTGTGCATGGATCGAACCCGCGACCTCGGAGTCAAAGTGGCTATTGCTGTCCATTCGACCACCCAGCTCGTCAATACTAAGAGCTACAGATGACACAAAAAATGAAACAATACCACAAAAAAAACTCATTTATCAAAATTTTTATATAACAAATGATTCTAACAACTTCTATCAATGTCAAACAAATTGTGACATTTTTATCGGCGGAGATACAAACTTTTCGCGTTTGAAATATACGATATTGTGAAAAAATATATCAGAGATGTTGCGCCCGTGGCATTTTCATGTCGAAATATTTGTTTTAATTTAATGATTGAACTCGATTGACCTACATAAATAGTCAATGATAAATTTGGTACTTTATAACGACATAAATATATACAGTTAAGGTGCTCACCACATAAAGACACACGAACAAAATGACTTTAATAGAAACATTAAAAAAAGTGTAAATAGACACATTCTTATAATATCTATAGGTACATAAAAAATAATCACATAAATGTATGTACGCGCTTAACTTTCGAACGGCTGCATGAAAATGAATAATTCTTTTTTTGTTATGTTTCTTATTGTCAGGACAAGGTTTGTATGTCTAAGCCACTGAAATGAGATGGGAACGGGAAGATTGAATCGCAGCAAACCATGGGCGGGCATTAGTACTTTATAAATCCAATGTAAAATTAGCCATTATCCTTTTTTTATACTATGTCGGGTGGCAGACAAGCATACGGCCCGCCTGATGTGAAACGGTTACCATAGCCATATTCACGCTCACAACATAAAATACCGCTCGCGCACCGCCTGACGGCTACGCAGCATCTCCTTCTCTTCTGGTGACCTCACTCACTCGCAGGAACACAACAACCCTCAAGGGAATTGTTATTTGGCTGCGGTATTCTGTAAGGTGGAGGTACATTCCCCAGTCAGGTAACTTTAAATTACGCTCCCTACCTCTCTTTTCGCCAGAGCTTCGTTTGTCAGTCAGCAGGGTGCACCGCGTGCAGGTGAAGTTGGCTTTGGTTCAAAGATTCTAATGAACAAAACTTACACCCCAAAATGCTGTTACACCCAAAGTGCTTCCTCCTCATAGAATACCGCAGCCAAATAACGATATCCTTAAGTGAGGATTATTGTGTCCCGTGCGTATGAGATCACCAAACGTGAGGAGATGCTACGTCAGCAGCGGGAGCCAGCACGCGCGCAATACTCCCGTGTCTGTAAGCTACTGAATAAAAGAGGCCTTTGTTCAGTAGTTGGCAGCAATAACTTGAACTTTAAAGTTGATACTGTTGATTGTTGGCACTTGGTGGATCATTATTATCATAGTGTTATAATAAAGCACTTGTACTATTCCACGGTATTATCAAGTTATATACTTTTCTTCCAACTATGCTTTAATTTCATCACAATCACACTAAAAACTCAGTACAAAACGAGTCTTTAATGCTCTAGAGCAATAAAAATGTATGAAATTTCATTATTGCACAGTTTTTTTTAATCGCACCAAAAGGTGCCAATCTCAATGGATTAGCTCTATTCAGCCAGCCGATATCAATACTTTTTTTTCGTACGAATTATTCGTTTCTATCCTACTTGTTCCAAATTAAAAAAAAAACCGGACAAGTGCGAGTCGGACTCGCCCACCGAGGGTTCCGTAGGTACGTAGTATCATTATTAAATTTGATATTTTTCATTATAAATAACAAATAATGCGTCGAAAAAAATAAATAAAATATATTTTGCAATGTGTACATCAAGCCCTTTCATATGATACCCCATTTGAACTAGTAGTTTCAATTTGAAATTTCGACACCCTATAAAAAATATAGACCCCCTATTTTTTAAGATCTATTTACAAATGTATAGTTTTGAGATTTATTCCTGTACTTGTAGTCTATAACGATGTTACTTGCCAAATTTCATAGTTCTAGGTCAACGGGAAGTACCCTATAGGTTTTGATTCCCTTGAGTGTGTATGATATGCATTTTTTGTTCAATAAACGGCCGTAACTTTTTTCTACGTAAACTTAGCAGTTTGATTTTTTTTTAACTTCATGGGACCGTAGAGCTGAGTATACAGTTCAAATTTCAGCTTGATACCTCCACGCATTCTCGACATAGAAATTCTTGACAGACAGACAGACAGACAGACAGACAGACGGACAGACAGACAGACAGACGGACAACAAAGTGATCTTATAAGGGTTCCGTTTTTCCTTTTGAGGTTCGGAACCCTAAAAATGATTACTTTGTGCTCGATGCAATAATCTACTATTATCTAATCTCATACTGAAATTTACACATTAAAAAACTAAACACAGCATCTTAATGACAGTCTTTACGCACAAGCTATCAAAATAAATTTAAAAAGTTATTTTTCGATACAGTTGTCGTATGGACAACTGTATCAAAAATAACTTTTTTTCCATTTCGATACCGCTTCAGCTCTGGATACAGGTATTTTAAACAGGTTGCAATGCAAATACATTGCAACTTTCCAAAATTTTGCTACATAATCTGTGAACAAGTGATTATTTGCTCAGTGCTGTGAACGCGGCGCCGCGCGGCACGTCGCGCATGCGCACTATGCATGCTCGATCTGCAAATGGATTTATAAGTAAGATATAAAGCTTGTCGTGTGTAAAAAAAAAGAATAAAAAAAAAAGATTTTAAGTAGGGTTATATGGTGATGGTTATATGGCAAAGAACCCCATCACCATATAAATGCAAAGGAGAATTACTACACACGAACAAGTTATATAAACAGAAGTTGGAGAGTGCTCACGGATTTTGGGGTGTAAGTGGTTCATCAACATCTTTGAACCAAAGCCAACTTCACCTGCACGCGGTGCACCCTGCTGACTGACAAACGAAGCTCTGGCGAAAAGAGAGGTAGGGAGCGTAATTGTAAGCTACCCGACTGGGGAATGTACCTCCACCTCACGGAATACCGCAGCCAAATAACGGTTCCCTTGAGGGCTGTTGTGTTCCTGCGAGTGAGTGAGGTCACCAGAAAGGAAGGAGATGCTGCGATGGCAGCGGGGGTGGCGGCGCGCGAGCGATATTTTATGTTGCGAGCGTTAATATGGCTACGGTAACCGCTTCACATCAGGCGGGCCGTATGCTTGTCTGCCACCTGACGTAGTATAAAAAAAAAAAAAAAAAAAAAAAAAAAAAAAAAATATGTCTCTCGAAGGTTGCACTGGACCTTTACGTCAAGGACCTCTTGGATGCTCGATTCAGGGTTGCTGGGCTTGTACGTACTCAATAAAAGAACAGAGTTACCAATTACATTATTTATTCATAATATGATAAGTCCGCACTACCGGGACGCGGAAACGATACGCGCGCACTGATTCTACTTGGCCATAGAAAAAAAAAGACGAAACGTGTGTGCACACTTACGTGGAGCCGCTAGAAGAGGGGAAGGTGGAACTCCTTGGCATCGTCGCGTGCAGATATCGTACGCGACACGATCGGTCCTCCCAAACCAATCGACCTTCGGAGAAACTAAACGAGGGTCGTCGTCGCTTAATAGCACCACGCCATCGCGTGACACCGGGAAGGGTCGGAACGGAAATATGCCCGCCACCGACTGTTATATGACGATTGTATTAGCTGCCGTCCAAAGATATGTCCTGTTCCAAGGACCAGAGCCAGGATGTCTTCCGATCCAATTCCTCTAACCACTTATTACATTTTCTTTGTTCCACTTACATGATCACGTCCGAGTTCAATCTGACAGTCTGTGTATAATGTTGCCAGTCCTTAAGTCACAACACATAAAAAGGAACCATAGATATGATGGTCTATATAAAACGCGATAATTGGTACATAAATTATTGTTACAATTTCGTCGACCACCTTTTAATGTGTGATGACAATCTCGGCTCGCTAAGTGTCTACACATGATCAACTCAACCAAGATCACGAGAGAATCGATCAAGAATATAATTACTCATTAACCACTACATTGCGTAGTGGAAAATATAGCAACACTGTCGCCGCACTAAAGCGCCGCGCGAATAATGGCGACAAATGTCAGTGTCATGTGACAGTGACAATACCGTCTTGTAAATAAACCCTAATTACAGCAATGCGATACCAATTATATGATAAATATAATTGTACGCTACAATACCCCTCCTCCACGGAAGAGGATTACCCGTAATCCGGCACAGCCGGGGTAACCGGAAAAATTTGACTACCACTATACTAATACTATTGGAGAGGTTTCATATCGGAACCACTAACCTATCTAGAATTAACGGTATATCTAAGATCCTAAAGCTACATGACTGCATTGGTTAGCTAGGCCAATGAGTAACCTACATACTAATAATAATGCAAAGTAAGAGTAATGACTCTTTTAATATCCACAACAAGTCGCGAGCCCTTTTGGGATGTGAATATGAACAGTCGCTGGTGTGCGTACTGTATTATATCCCACAACGTGCCTCCTATCAGAAAGAATCTGATGTGACGGAATGCAAGGATTCTTCATACTGAAGTGACTGCAACAGGCAATTACCTATTAGAGTCATCTCAATAAGAAGAACAAAAAAAAATTTAAGACAAAGGTCAGAAAAAATTAGTTAGGAAAAAAACTTAATTTCAATTGTTGCAACCGGAAATGGTAGAAAACCTACGAAACAAGCGTTTTCCCACTAGACAAGATCCATGGGTACCCAAACAATACAAAGATTGTTGAAATAAAACAAAAAGTGTGATATCACAAATAAATTGAAAACACAGTTTTCCATATTTTTGCCAAAATACTGATCCAAAATTGATCAGAAAAACGGATTTTGAATCCCTGCTATGTGTAGTTGCATAAGCAAAAGTAAAAAAGTCAACTTTGAAAAAAAATTTTTCATCGTTGAAAAATTGAAAACACAGTTTTCGATATTCTGACTAAAGTACTGATCCTAAATTGATCAGCAAAACGGATTTAGAATCCTTGCCATGTGTAGTTACATAAGCAAAAGCAAAAAAGTCAATTATGAGAAAAAAATTTTCATCGGTGAAAAAAAATTTTTCCTCGTTGAACAAAAAATTCTATCTTTCAAACTTATTTTCCATGAATATGAGTAAAGTTGAAGATAAATCCGAAAATAAACATTGTCAATGTGGACCTATACCTATGCAGGTACAAAAAAATAAAGGTGTAATGACAATATAGATACATAGGGTAACAACACCAGTATAGGGACACATCTATGTTACACACCTTATGGCGTTTTTTATAATGTCCTTGACATGATATTTACCTATAGAACCTGTATTGAAGTCCTCCAACTGATAAACAACATCAGATAGTTTGTCAACAATTTTGCATTTGACAAACCGTGGTGCCAGTTTAGCTGAGAAGAATTTGGCTGCGTTTGACTGTACAAAGTTTCGCCTCCACACAATATCACCAACGCTTAACCGGAGCTCTCGGCGGCGCAGGTTATATCTGTGGGCATTCTGTTTGTACGCCTTGGTCAAGGCAGTGCTTACACGTTGGAAAATATCTGCAAGTTCATCTAAGGCTGAAGCTTTATTATGCCTAGTAGCGAGTTGAAGATTGTCTAACGAATCTGGTGTAGTGCCACGCAATGTATGCAGTTCACCATCCGCGACTATCTCACGACCTTTTGCCAAAAAGTATGGTGTATAACCAGTAGCAATGTTAACCGAAGTGTTCAAAAATAGTTGAATTTGAGGTATATATTTAGACCAATTCCGTTGATCATCCTCAACCAGAAGTGAAAGACAGGTTTGAACAGTTTGATTATAGCGCTCCACCGTATTAGATTGAGGCGCATAGTAAGCATTATAAAAAATTTTAGGTATGGAATGTTTAGAGCAGAAATTTTTGAACTCTTTACTTTGAAAAATAGTAGCATTATCACAAATAATAACACACGGAGTGCCTTCCTTTAACAAAATTTCGGACTCAATAAAAGATGTTACAGTTTTGGTAGTAGCTGTACGGAGTGGATGAAGCCAACAGAATTTAGTAAAAACATCTACTATAGAAAGAATGTAAATATGGCCAGAGTAAGATTTAGCTAATGGACCGATGGTATCAATAGATAATGTATGCATGGGACGATCGACTTGTTTCTGGTTGGTCATGTGGCCATGTGGTATATTATTAGAATGCTTATAGCATTTGCATTTCTCACAACTGGCCACATAGTTCTTAATATCAGCATACATATTTTTCCAAAAGTAAACAGCTTTAATTTTGGCCAAAGTTTTAAATGTGCCAGGATGTATGGCATTAATCTCATGATGTTCCTTTATACACTCCTGTACCAAGTCATAGCCATTGTCGTGTGTAAAAAAAAAGAATAAAAAAAAAAAATTTAAGTAGGGTTATATGGTGATGGTTATATGGCAAAGAACCCCATCACCATATAAATGCAAAAGGAAATTACTATACACGAACAAGTTATATAAAAAGAGATTGGAGAGTGCTCACGGATATGTCTCTCGAAGGTTGCACTGGACCTTTACTTCAAGGACCTCTTGGATGCTTCATTCAGGGTTGCTGGGCTTGTACGTACTCAATAAAAGAACAGAGTCACAAATTACATTATTTATTCATAATGGGATAAGTCCGCACTACCGGGACGCGGAGACGATACGCGCGCACTGATTCTACTTGGCCATAGAAAAAAAAGACGAAACGTGTGTGCACACTTACGTGGAGCCGCTGGAAGAGGGAAAGGTGGAACTCCTTGGCATCGTCGCGTGCAGATATCGCACGCGACACTACACATGATCAACTCAACCAAGATCACGAGAGAATCGATCAAGAATATAATTACTCATTAACCACTACATTGCGTAGTGGAAAATATAGCAACACTGTCGCCGCACTAAAGCGCCGCGCGAATAATGGCGACAAATGTCAGTGTCATGTGACAGTGACAATACCGTCTTGTAAATAAACCCTAATTACAGCAATGCGATACCAATTATATGATAAATATAATTGTACGCTACAAGCTGTTAAATTAACTTCATGGTTGTATTTAAAATATTATTAACATATATTTCATGAGATTAGATAAAGTAGTGTATGAAACTGCACATAATTAGATATTAAAATACTCGTGTGGTCTATTATAACATTCGCCATCGGCTCATGTTATAAACTCACACTCGTATTTTAATAACCCTTATTATGCAACAGTTTCATAAAGTACTATTACGTTATTAACAAGTTATTACGTTATATATCAAGGTAAACAGATGGTGTTTGTGTTTCGTAGAAACACAAACACCATCATCACATACAAGGTAAACAGATCTACCATCCATTTACCTTGATAATGCCTTAGCGGCGAAACCGGTCGGTAATATTAAATATAATAACGTGGAATAGTACAAGTGTATTATTATAACATCATGAACTTGAACTTTGCCTACTGGCCCCTAAAAAGAACTCACGTTCAATGATTGAAACAAAGTAAGCCAAAACAATATCCGAATCGAGTTAATATGAGGATGATAGTAAATTTCTCGACGCGATGCCGTAGTGGTGCTTTCAGACATTGTAAAAGTCGCCTTAGTTACCTGAAAATAAGATCGAGAATAAACTGTTTGTTTGTTTATATAGGGTGCTACTATGTGTATTAAGGAATCCAAGTCAGCGGACATTGTTGATAAGGGTCGCAGATCCTAAGGCGATGGTGTCCTATCGAGCTTTACTCCCACTTAAGACAATGATTTAATTTATAAGAACTAGCGGGGAGACCTTATTTAGTCTTTTTGTTTTTCAACAGCAAACCAGCATGCGGGTCACCTGATGGTAAGTGACTACCACGGACCATAGACATACATCAACAACAAAATGGTCACAGATTCTTCAGATCACTTTAGATCAGGCGGCCGTACCGCCGAAGCTGAAACCGTTTTGCGTCGGATTTTTTGATAGCGTAAATAGATCTTAGGTTTAAGTTAATAACAAACATCTAACTTAGTCGGCAGAACTCTATAATAAATAAATAATAAATAATTTCTAGACAATTTTACACAGCGCCATCTATTCCCAAATAAAGCGTAAAGCTATGGGTACTAGACAACTGATAAATGTACTTAAATACATTTTTTTTGTAAATACATACTTATAATACATAGAAAATACCCAGACCAAGACAAACAGACATGTTCATGCACACAAATGTTTGTCATGTGCTAGGATCGAACCCGCGACCTCGGAGTCAACGTAGCCATTGCTAACCATTCGACCACCGAGCTCGTCCATGATTTCTAAACTAAGCTAAACACAATTACCTTACCGCCAATTTAAGCTAAAGTTTGATTTGCGCAATCAAAAAATCCGATGGTAAGCGGCTCCAACTTCGGCGGTATTCTGCGGCGGACCTGGGCCCCAGGTCATGACAGAATTTCTTGAAAATTCTCAAGTTGTGTTCGTTCAAAAACAACTTATTCGAGTATTCTTCGTAATTACGATTTTGATGCTTCGTTAAGTGAGACCGGAATAAGTGTGCAAAAGGAAGGAAGCTTACCTCCAAAGGCAGGAGCTCCCTCTCCATTGATTCGGCCAAATATGAAATGGGATCAGCCCCCTCACCACCATCTCTTATTGCGATTCAATAATGAATAAGCGACTCTATTTCAAATGGAACAGAGTCGCTTATTCATTGGTATGAATAAGCAATCTATTCAATTATTGAATCGCAATAAGAGATGGTGGTAAGGGGGCAGATTACATTAGCAAACAAATAAGTATATCTAACCCCGTTACAATGATTGTATATATAAGTATTATACTATTCTGATTTGATAGCAACAAGGGAGAATTCCCAAGCCTTTTGATGATTTTGTAATTCATATTATTGGAATCGATGTGTTAGGTAACAACTCAATGTTTTAGGTCGCCAATAGTGCTGTAGTGATACTTAAAATCCGTGGTGCACGGCAAATGAGCTTCACTTGTCTAGCCATTTCTTTAGACTGTTAATGCCCTATTTGCCATATTGCTGTCTCTCACATTGCTAAGAGGAGAAGTCGAATTCCAAAAGCTTATTACTCCTACTAATTTCTTCTGATTAAATTCGTTGTGAGTTCCAAAGTAGCTATAGTCTTATCCCAGGGAATGCAATGGGCTTCATTATTCATTGCCTTTTTGGTGGTCGCCGCTGTTAATCCTGGCTACATAGGAGACACAGTCACAGCATAGTAATACAACCAGTGCGTTAACTACATACTAGCTCCCAAATCGGCGCACGCACACAGCCAAGCGTCATTTACACGACCGCTCAGCCCCCTTACCACCAACTCTTACTGCGATTCAATAACTGAATAGAATACTTATTCATAACAATGAATAAGCGACTTTATACAATTTGAATTAGAGTCGCTTATTCATTGGTATAAATAAGCATTCTACTCAGTTATTGAATCGCAATAAGAGTTGGTGGTAAGGGGGCAGGAAGTTTTGGTGGGCCGCGTACCAAAACTTCCTGAGCGGTCGTGTAAATGACGCTTGGCTGTGTGCGTTTGGGCGCTAGTATGAAGTTAAAGTACTGCTTGTATTACTATGCTGTGACGCAGTGGTGGGAATATGTGGTGGGCCCCCGTTCCGTTACTCGACCACCAGGCCTGAAATTAAGAAAAAAGGTAATCGAAATATAGTAAAAATCGCGATTATCTTATGACTCAAACAAAGAAGTAAGTCCCCGGTAACAAATTGAGTTTACAACATTGGATTAGGAGCTAAATTAGATCATATTTCTCTGGGCAGTTTATGTTACCATAACTCGCTCTTACTATTTAGGTGCTCTCTCTTTTGTTTTTGGTTACCTTCGAATGAAGCTTTGGATCTAGAAATACTCTTCTATACGGTAGAGTCGTAGTACTATTACTTATACTGTGGTAGAGTTGCATTTTTGATGTCTATAAAATTACTTAAATAGGAAGGTAATTAATAAAAAAAAATAGGGGGATATAGTTTGGCGTTGCAGCTACATATACCTCCATTCAAAATTCAATCACACCACTGGATAGATGAAGGATCAAAGAATTTATTACGCTAAGTAAGGACCATGGAATATCGCGTGCGGGGAGGGGGAAGCTTTTGAAATAATTTTATTGCATATAAGATATAACAGAAGGATGCATGTACAGAATGATACAGGCACACCCCATTTTGAAGTGAAAACTTCTTTAGCAGTGCACTTTTTGGGATGGGTAAAAAATGTTAAACTCGCGTCAGGACACGTGGCCTGATCGAAAATTCATAAGACGGAGGGAGTGTTGCCTGCCGCTGCGTAGTAGAGGAAGTGATATTTCTACCGCGAGGCGCGGCGAAAATGTATGCCTGATCCTGCTGTTTATTTTTAATGTAATATAAATTTGACAAGTCTGTGTACGATAGCGGAATAAATGAATATTGTATTTCACCACATAAATGATAGTACTTTTATATTGATAAATAAAGCAATTCGTGCGAAATGATTCCCTAACCATTCCAAAATATTCAAAAATGCACAAAGATGATGTTCATGTTTTCACTTCTGCCGGCACTCCCGGAGTGCTATCCGATTTTTTCATTGTAGTGAAAACTTCCTTAAGCGCGCTGTGCGCTTTGTATTGGCTTGTGAATGAGACTGATGCTCAGGTAAACACGTCACGCTCGGCTCGGTAGCGCTAGTTCGGGTAAAGTCGGTACGAAAGGAGCTAGACGAAGCAAAAGAAGATGTTTTCACTTCTGTCGTGTGGTTACAGATACTATAATAATCAACATAAGTTTATATCAACACGCTTTTATTTCACTTAGCGTAATGGTTTTGTGCGTCTCCAACCTAAATAAAATAGCATCACCAAAATGTCTGAATGACATTCGCTCTTATTTTTTTTTTAAATACTTACATATAATACATAGAACCCAGACCAAGACAAACAGGTATGTTCATGCACATAAATATATTTGTCTTGTGCGGGGATCGAACCCGCGACCTCGGAGTTAAAGTGGCTATTGCTAGCCATTCGACCATCGGCCTATCAGCTATATAGTAGTCGTAATAGATTACATATATAGTCGATTGCTGATAAAATATACACTAACCTAACCTAACCTAACCGCAATATACCTTGTTCAATAACATAACAAAACCGACAGATTTAAAAAACTTACATGCAATTGACGAACTGCAATTTTCAATAGAAGACTACTATACCTTGTTTCATTTGTCAGTCAGCAGGGTGTACCGCGTGCAGGTGAAGTTGGCTTAGGTTCAAAAATGTCGATGAACCACTTACACCCCAAAAAATATAAATCATTGGCACACATAAATTGGGCGATGTACGTACGCGGGCATACAATTTGCAAAAAGCAATTGCGGCTATGAATCACTGTCTTATCGTCGGATCTGCCCGTCGATTGTCACTGGGGATTTGCCATTTCGTTTTTTTTTTCTAAGTATTGGGTTAGAGTATTTTAGTTTATTTTAGAGCGATTGTAGTCCTAAGATGTTTTATCTATAGATGCGTTCTACCTGCCTCTATTGTGGTAAGAAGAGCAAGGTAAATGTCCGGCATTTGCATAGTCACACGCCATTTACAAATACATAAGCAAGACGTTAGCGCTAATCAAAAACCATGTAACGGGATGGGGGCCCACCATATATTCACACCACTGTGTCTCCTGAGTTATTTTTTTTCTTTATACTACGTCGGGTGGCAGCCAAGCATACGGCCCGCCTGATGTGAAGCGGTTACCGTAACCGTATTAACGCTCGCAACATAATATATCACTTGCGCGCCGCCACCCCCGCTGCCATCGCAGCATCTCCTTCCTTTCTTGTGACCTTACTCACTCGCAGGAACACAACAGCCCTCAAGGGAACCGTTATTTGGCTGCGGTATTCTGTGAGGTGGAGGTACATTCCCCAGTCGGGTAGCTTACAATTACGCTCTCTACCTCTCTTTTCACCAGAGCTTTGTTTGTTAGTCAGCAGGGTGCACCGCGTGCAGGTGAAGTTGGCTTTGGTTCAAAGATGTTATGAACCACTTACACTCCTAACATATACGACAAATAAGTCATTAAAAGCCTTTAAAGAGATGGCTAGTCAAGTGAAGCTCAACTGCCTTCAGTTGAGCTTCACTTGACTCTATCAGCCATCAATGCACCACGGATGATTAAATATACACCTAACACATTGATTCCAGTGATATGAATGACAAAATCGCCTAAACGCCTGGTAATTCTCCCTTGTTGCAACCAAATAAGAATAGTAATACAACCCGGATACCACGGATGTGGAATTTAGCACATCGTCCCGCTCCCGGCGCCAAAGACTGTGCTCCCAAAGAACGTGCGGTTTGCACGATTTCATGATTTGCCGTTGGACTCTCGCACAAAGGAGACGGTACAAGTTTGAAAGAAAATAGTTTGGCTTTAAAGTTTCCACGCCCGGTTAAAAACTGCGCGACGGGATGATCGACTTCTAACCACTTTTTATTTAATCTATCTCTCAAGAATTATCTTTAAAGAACACAAATAAATTGCCACCCTTTCGTAGAAATCAATCAAAAATAATTATTGTAAAATGCCTTTCGTCCGGAAGGCAGGCATTTCACAACTACTGCTAACTGCTAAATTATACTATATATATAATATATTTAAGAGGTATACTTTCAGCATTTGGCTCGATGCGCCTCTGGAGTCAGAGGTGTATCGATAGCCTATGCTATTCTCAGACAGATTCTCTTACTTCAGAATAAAGGTGTTACTTTAAGACTGCAGTGGATACCATCCCATATTGGGATAAGCGGAAATGAGAAAGCTGATCAATTAGCAAAAATAGCCACCACTATGGGTACGGGAATAATAATTAAACCTTACTTTTCGGAAATTTTAACCACATTCGAAACATCAATATTTAATCTGTGGGTGGAATACTTTAATAACATATCACAAACAAAAGGAATTTGGTACAAAAGTATAAAAAATCAGCTTTCTCAACTCCCATGGTTTGCAACTGCCGACTTAAGTAGACGTTATACAGTTTTAGCTCACAGACTTCGTTCAGGCCACATTCCATCGGGAAAATTTGGACATCTCATGAAAAAAGTAGACTCTGCTAACTGTAATGAGTGCGGTGTTATTGATGATGTACAACATGTCTTGATGGAGTGTGTGAAGAATGATTGTGAAAGAAATGCTCTGGTGTCCGATTTTGGTATAAATGTCTGGGATGTAGGAGCTTTTCACGGCATTCTAGCCCACCCAACATCTTCTGCGGCTAAAGCTGTATACGATATGGTAGCACGTCGGTTATGAATTATGATGTATGTATGGATGCTTATGCCTATATGCATACGTCTATATGTATATGTGTGTTTTTATGTATGCGTGTGATGTAAATATGTGTATGAAATCTAAAGTGTAAAATAGGATAAGGTACGATGGGACTGACATGTCTTTTTAAGACCAAAGTCCCTAAACAAAATAAAGCAAAAAAAAAAAAAACTACTTTCTAGTACGAATATCACTGGCATAAAGCTTGTCTATATGTGGTAATCTCTGACAAACTGGTTTCTCACAACTGAAACTTTTCTCTTTTATCAACCTACTCCAAAAGCGGAGCAGGTTGTCAATTCGATTGTATTTTTTTTTTAATGTTTGTTACTTAATTACTCTGTGATCTATAAACCGATTTAAAAAAAAACTTTTTGTATTTGAAAGGGTATAGGTATTTCCAGATTGGTCCCATTTTTTTTTCATCGTCTTCATCATCATCATTAGTCTGTGTCTACCCACTATTAGGTTTGTAATTTCAGTACTCCGTCATATAGACCGATTTGAAAAAACTTTTTTTATTTGACAGATTATACTTCCAGACTAGTCCCATATTTTTTCATCATCATCATCATCATCATAATCAGCCTGTATCTACATAAATAAATGTAGAGTAATGTTTGGAATTGGTTTTTAGGGTTCCGTACCCAAAGGGTAAAAAGGAACACTATTACTAAGGCTCCGCTGTCAGTCCATCCGTCCGTCTGTCACAAGGCTGTATCTCATGAACCGTGATAGTTAGACAGTTGAAATTTTCACAGATGATGTATTTCTGTTGCCGCTATAACAACAAATACTAAAAAATAGAATAAAACAAATATTTAAGGGGGCTCCCATACACCCATACAAGAAACGTGATTTTTTTGCCGTTTTTGTAGATAATGGTACGGAACCATTCGTGCACGAGTCCGACTCGCACTTGGCCGGTTTTATTTTTTGTTAAAATTATTTAGACTATTTTTAATTCAAGTTCATCGATCCTGATAGCTTCGTCTTCAACGTTTATTCATCTCACTAGAATATGGGTTTCCCCTAAATCGAAAGGGGTTATAGCATACTCCACCACGCTGATCAACTGCGGGTTGGCGGAGGCCAGTGTTTTAAGCCACCTATAGACCACTGACTTGGCTTAACGACTGTCATCTATAATGACAATAGCCGGGACCGACGGCTTAACGTGTCCTCCGAAGTACCTACGGAGGTCGAGATAAATAAACCCATCCACGGACAGGCTACGGTTGGCATTGCTTAACTTGCGTGTTAGATTTGACTGAAAAACGCAACGATGCCACCAAGGTCCTCACTATTACCTTGCTCATATATTACACTTCGTTCATATATATATGATCCCGCTAGCTTTCACATAATAATATTATGTTTGGAAGGATCTTTCATTAAACAAACATTTTTGGTTCAGATGCAAATGAACTTGTTTAAAGGAGTTCCTGCTTATGCAGCGGGGGTAGCAGCGCGCGAGTGATATTTCATACTGCAGTGGGTTAAATAAGTGTTGACGACGAGTGTTACCATAGCCATGATACGGTATCCGCTTTACATCATGGCGTATGCTTGTCTGTAAAAATAACGCCACCTGAGGGAGTATAAAAGGAAATAAAAGATTTTGTGTTCGAGAAAACTTAAATAAATTCATTGAAAACATTCTTCAATTCAGCAAAAGTAAGTTCGGATTCGATCATAAATTCATCACAATTTTAGAGCCGATATTTATTTTATATACTAAATCAAACTTTGGAATATCCAGAAACGGAGACTCGATTCATTTGTAGAACAGAGTCCGATGTGAATATGGAACAAAAACATGTTAAGCTCCGGTTGATAATTTACATTTTATTAATTCTTATATTTCACACAGTTTCTATGATATGATTCATAATAAAATGACATACTATAATAAATTATTATTTTGACATGTTAATTATAAAAAGATACTTCAATGAATTGGACAATTTAAGATTATTTCATTTTTATTCCTATTTTTGACATTGCTATTTTATTTGACATGATAAATTGACACTCTATTTTAATTTAATTTTGATAATAATTTTGACATGTTAAATAACTAATGTCATGCTTATACTAATGATAATGTTTTATATGGATACTCAAATCTAAAATAAATGAATATTTAATTTAAGCTACCTAGACTAGAAAAGGAATATGAATTCTTCAGACATACGCTTTAAGAACATTCTTATCTCACTTATCATCCGATATTTAGAATCAAATAACGTTCAATCTGACATAAGCTCCCCATAAAAATGCACGAAAGTAAAAAAAAACTACCAACAATACAGATGGGACTTTATCCTACGGGTGAATCGATTATTCAGCGTTATTACTGAACCCCGTCGGTATTCTCGTTAAATTCTATCTAGCTAGTTTATGAGACTGTTCACGCAAATGTTCTATGGAAATCTAATTTAATACAAAGTTTTACAATTTAATACAAAGATTAAAACAGAACCTTACCTGGACCTGGTGACCTGTAATACAGGCTTCCTAAAGCCTACTTCAGGCACCAGCTTCTCATTAAATAAGATAACAACACCGAGAAAATGTTTTTGTATGTATAGGTAGTGTGATAATTGGTTTGTACTGTTTTTCTTTTTTAGTATCCTTCACATTGTGTGAGAAGAAATAAATAAAAGTTATTATTATAGAAAAAAGTAATTTTAAATGACATCACGTTTTCACATTGCGGTTTTTCGAGCTGAGTGCGATATGTGGTTGAATTACTTACACGGCAATTATTCCAAGGCAGGCAATACATGACATAAGAGAACCTATCATCATCCCACTATTGGGATACGGGTCCACTCAATAGAATGGGGTTTAGCATATTCCACCACGATGGGGTTTTGGGGTGTAGGTGGTTCATCTTTGAACCAAAGCCAACTTCACCTGCACGCGGTGCACCCTGCTGACTGACAAACGAAGCTCTGGCGAAAAGAGAGGTAGGGAGCGTAATTGTAAGCTACCCGACTGGGGAATGTACCTCCACCTCACAGAATACCGCAGCCAAATAACAATTCCCTTGAGGGTTGTTGTGTTCCTGCGAGTGAGTGAGGTCACCAGAAAGGAAGGAGTTGCTGCGTTGGCAGCAGGGGTGGCAGCGCGCGAGCGATATTTTATGTTGCGAGCGTTTATATGGCTACGGTAACCGCTTCACATTAGGCGGGCCGTATGCTTGTCTGCCCCCCGACGTAGTATAAAAAAAGAAAAAAAGATGCTCAACTGCGGGTTGGCTGAAACCAGTGTTTTCATGCCACCATAGGGCCACTGACTTGGCTTAATTGCTGTTATCTAGCAGCATCTGGCAGCGCTTCCTCGCCCTTTAGGATCAGTAGTACCATTGACTAGTACCATTGATGGTACAAGTGACCCAACTTTGTGTCTCTAGTACCAGCAATGGTAGTAGCCCTTCACCACGCACGTCACCTAATAAAATGAACGTCAGACATAACAAAACACCTTACAACACAACCCAAACCTGACACGGAGTTCAACACATCACTCAAAGCAATTCCGACCGACAAAAAAAAATAAAACCAATAGTTCCGTTACACTTAAGCATTATTACTTACCATAGAAGGTCGTAGACTTATAGAAAATTCGGCGCTCACATAAAACGGAACGGCTGAGGCGGAAACCCCCTTCCGTTCACCCTTCTGCAGAGGAAATTGCCACCATACATCGGAGCTTATCTGTAGATCTATTTACATCACAGGAACGTCGCAGTCTTGGTTCCTTCCGCTTGGGACGCCAAAAAGTATTTCGTGTGAATGGATGTATATAGACATACAGTAATTTCACGCTCTCCTACAATCGTTTATTTCTTCGACAAATAGTATGCGCGATCTGAATCGTATTTTTGTATCACAGATATTGTGTGACGTGTCATTGGGGAAGATTTGACCTAGATTCTAGGTCAAATAGTTTCATTGCAAATACTTTTCCATATATAAATCAACAGAAGAACACTAGCTAAACTACCTATGCCTTACTCACGGTTACCTGAAAGTAATAAACGGAGCATTTAAAAGATGGTATA
The DNA here is from genome assembly GCA_937001555.2 of Hypsopygia costalis. Classification (NCBI taxonomy): domain Eukaryota; kingdom Metazoa; phylum Arthropoda; class Insecta; order Lepidoptera; family Pyralidae; genus Hypsopygia; species Hypsopygia costalis. Next base: position 3,812,897 of record OW443333.2, on the reverse strand, counting down.
AACATATGGAAACTAACTTATCCAGTCGCTCCTTTAGTCTTTTTTGTTGCTAATGTTGTTATTTACCATGTTTCTGGCGTGTAAGTGGTTTACCACGGTCTTTAGAGCCAAAGTCAACCCACGTGCACGTGGTGAACTCTGCCGACTGAAGATGCTCCAGCAAAAAAGAGGATACAGTGTATTTGTAAGCTGCCTGACTGGACAAGTCCTCACCTCACAGAATACCGCAACCAAGTAAATGCCACTGATTCCTCCTATTGTGTTCTTGCGGAACAACCAGAAAGGAAGGAGTTGCTGCGTTGGCAGCAGAGGTGGTGGCTCGTGAGCGATAATAAATATTAATTAAAATAAAGCGTTAATGTGACTACGACAACCGCTTAATATCAGGCGAGCCGTATACTTGTCTGCCACTTGACGTCGTTTAAAAAAAATCTACCTACTGCATACATCAGGCCTCCCCAACCCCTTTGGCCAGCGTGGTGAGTGCAGGCCAAATCCTCTTTCTGTCTGGGACGGACGAGAGAGGGTCGTGCTTCTGTAGTGGAGACTAAAATGACGTGATGATGATGAATAATATATAGCTCATCCAATGCAACAATGGTGCTGCTGGTGCTGGTGATGATAGTTATTATTGTAAACCGCATTATTGTATTTTTTATTTTATTTTATCATTGGGGGCCTTCTGGGCAGGCCTTAGACACTACTAGTCTTACACATTTTTATTAATAATGTTCTTGTTTGTTTGTCGTTATTTTTATCTGCTAGCCTTTTGGTATTAACCATTGGCGAAGAAGAAATGCTTGAAAGAACCTTGCGAATATTAATCTTTCTCGCAACATAATATCAATATCGCACGCGCGCCGCCACCCCCGCTGCCAACGCAGCATCTCGTTCCTTTCTGGTGACCTTACTCACTCGCAGGAACACAACAACCCTCAAGGGAGTTGTTATTTGGCTGCGGTATTCTGTGAGGTAGAGGTACATTTCCCAGTCGAGTAGCTTACAATATGCTCCCTACCTCTCTTTTCGCCAGAGCTTCGTTTGTCAGTCAGCAGGGTGCACCACGTGCAGGTGAAGTTGGCTTTTGTTCAAAGATGTTGATGAACCACTTACACCCTTTTTTTTAAATAATCAGATAATACAACAATTACTTTGTAATTGTTTTAATTTTTGGGTTTAATTTAGTTTGTATACGAGTATATATTATACATGTCAAATAATTACTTGTCATATTGTATATTACCTATATATACACAGTACTACGTATGCTACATAATAATACAGATTATGTGTGACAACACTGATCGAGACAATAAAAAATACAATAAAGAAGTTTACTGGGGCGAAAAATCGATCAAGCTAAGTCTTAATACTAACATAAAAATCTATAATCAAAATTTTCACGCACCTAAGACACGCAGCGTGCTCCATCACGCTGGTCACCCACAGGATAGACGCGAGGAGGAAGTGAGGCAAGTCGCCTAAACCCAGCTCACTTGGCATAATGACTGTCATCTAATGACAATTTCCAGAACCGACAGCGCGCTTTGCGAAGCATCCATGACCCATCGCGAATGACCCATTACAGTTCTCAAATTATTTAGAAATAAAATTAGAGTACCCAGACGCCTTATCGGTGGACGTTCTTAACAAAATTACAATATAAAATTATATATTCATTCAATTTCGCTGTGTTTAGCCGGTAAATAATTAACGGTTAATCACAGCGAAATTGAAATTTGTAATAGTAATTTTGCGATACAAAATAATAATGGTGGGTAATGGAATTTCGTAATTACTACAATAGCATCCTGAAAACCGAATGTTACAGGAATTATAAAGTAAACATTTTTGGATACGACACGTTTCGAGAAAGATTTAAAATTAAAATACGATTAGTTATATAACCAAATGTCTTTTTTATACAACCTCGGGTGGTAAACAAGCATACAGCCTCCTTGCTGCCGACGCAGTAATTCCTCCCTACATGACCTTACTCACTCGCAGGAACGCAACAAACCTCAAGGAACTGATTATTTGGGCAGCCAAATAATCAGTCCCTTGTGACATTCTATGAGGTACCTCCTCCAGTTGGGCAGTTTGTAGACATGCTGCCCTAGAGGAGAACCTCTCTTTCGCAAAAGAGAGGTTCTCCTCTTTCGTAATCTACAAGCTTAAAGTATTTTCTTGACATTTTATAATTATGTCGTCTTCAGCGCGTACATTTTGCGCTGTCAGCCATAACCGACTTTGACAGTGAAAAGGTTAAAATGTTTTGTTTCTCGTTTTCTTTGAGCAGGTAATCTGCATATGAATACTATCTAATTCAGACCACCTTTTATGTTAATTGTGTCTATTTTAGATACGTCTGCTTTGAATTGCTAATGTAATGTATTCTAGGATCAATTATACTAAACTGCCTTAGATGCAATTGAATTTAACTAATTTCTAAAGGCAGCGCTAGTTCAAATTACCAATCCACGTACTTAGAAGAGTATATCTAATAATTAGTTATTTATAAGTAATTGTAAAACATCTGAAAAATATTTATTTCTTTTACAATTTACATATTAGAATGTGGAGGGTGGGCTTCCTTCTTTTAAGTGTGAGACATTTGTGTCAGACTTCCAACCACTGTTCCATAACAAATGGTTTTACATAAATTAATAATGAATGAATCAACAACCTGCAGAATACATATTTATTTATTTATTTAGATATCTACGTTATATTTTGACGAAAATATAAGGAGTCCAATATTGATTTTAATTTTATAGTCTAAGGCGTATTTAATGTCTTTATGAAGTTCTAAACCCCATCGTACTGATGAACCATTCGCTGTGTGTGTGTAATTCTTTGTAACATCTTCTGTAATTTATGCTAATAGATTTATTAATTTATACTTAAAATTGAGCTTAGCTGGTTTGGATTAATATAGTTATATCTATTAACATATAGGATCTAAGAAAAAGCAGAGACAATCCAAAAGGGCCGACCCTCGGCCATCAAAATTTCTTCGAGTATGAAGCCTTGGACCTTTATTAGATTTAAAAGAACCCAACGATAGTTCCTATCCTGATAATATTTGTTATAAAAAAAAATAACTATTATATTGATACAAGAAACATTTTTGTTATTATGCCACTTGTTTTTTTATTTTGTACAGCCTACTAGATGAGAAGACAGCGTCTATATAATATGTTATAGCTTTTTTTGTTATCCGGTAAATGAGCAATAAATAGTTCTTAAAAAAATACGCTGATTTAAGAACAAGGTAGGCTACGCGTATGTGGTACCCTACACCTCACGAAAGTATATATAACCTACTTCTGTCACTCTTTCGAACCGATATCACCTCCCTCCCCGATTTAAAGGATAAACTGACTCTATTCTTGAAGGCCCCCATGTCGTATTATTTTGGGAATTCTGCTAAAGGAAGTTGATTTCACAATTTCACAGTGCATGGTAGAAAATATCTTAAAAAGCGTTCTGTGGTAGATCGTAAAATAATGGTATTGAAATACATTCTCTTTACGAATCTTTGAAAGCTAAACTGCCGACACAAAGACCGCAAACCGCAGATATTGTTTAGCTAAATGTAGATAGGATAAAGGCGGTCAGCCAATATAGAGCCGTAATGAGATGGCTTATTAAATGTTCAAATTTTGTCCCCTAATTATTTTGTTGGCGTATCCCATTTAATTTTCTATTGAGGCTGACGTAGCAGTACTTGTTTTGTTCATTGGGGTTGAAGCGGTAATGTGTATGAGAATTATTAATTATTTTTGTGGTTGGACCAACCTCAAATAATGAGTGAATGTGTATTATCCATAATGTATAATAATTAAATTTAACGGACCACTCACATATTTTTATCGAGAAAGCTTTCTTATCTCAAAGAGTTCATCATGTTCATTTGGGTTCATTAGGGGTCTAGATCAGTGATTTACAAAGTGTGGGTTGCGACGCCCAGGGGGGTCACCAAGTTACCTTCGGGAGGCCGCGGGGGATAATCGCAAAAGTTTGTAGGTCATACGCTACAATAAAAAAAACGTAAACATGTCTGACTATTGTTCAACAAATTCTTCCACTCAAATCATTAAGTAAACCTATTGCCAATACTATTTCTCTTCTTAATTTTTATGTTCACATTTAAAGACCTAAGAACAAAATCGGTAGCAAATAGCACTAATAATTTTAATGTTTCTTCATAGGGGAAGAGGGAGCAGGGGGTCCCCAGAATTTTTGAACTTGTAAAGGCGTCCCGTATTCAAAAAGATTGAAAAACACTGGTCTAGATGCAGCAGCCGCCTCTCGTCGCTGCGACGAATAGTGCGCACAGTGCTCTTGAAAGAACGTTCGAGCGGAGAGGATACGTACATTGATTGATGATGCTAATACTCCGAAAATGAGTTAGGTTATCAAATGTAAGAAGATGCCACGTTAGCAGCAGAGATCTCATCGTGTGCTTGATTGGTAGTGGAGCTGATTGTCTAAAGAATATATATACTGTATGCTCATTTGGCAAGTTGACTATAGTCAATAACAAAATAGTAAGTACGTAGATTAGGGGCACGTGTGCATTTTCTATTCATGTACTTTAAAACTAAAAAGTGTGTTCATTGTGGAACAGCACATGTGCAACAGTGATGATGATGATTTTGTTCTTATTACTATGAAAATTTAATATTAAATCTTTATCATGAAGACATACTTACCAGTCTACTCAAAGTTTATCTTAAAAACTACTTACTATTTTGTATGTGTTATTGATTTGAAAAGTTCCAAAACCCACCCTGACAAACAACCGACTTCCCAACTTTAATTTTTGGAGCAGATATTTTTTTTTGTCCAAACGTAGTTCCCGGGATGATGCTGCGGGTATACGAGTATTTTTTGTAACTTGCGCAATTTGTTCAAGTTACAGCTTTAGTTGTTTTTTTCTGTTGTATGTTTGCAAGTGAACTACATTTTTAGCGTAAACGATAACTTATTCTTTACTAACGATCCCGACCCTGGATCGTTAGTAAAGAATAAGTTATGGTTTATACTAAAAATGTGCTTCTCAAGATTGTACTAAATATTTATGAAATATTTTCATATCCTGCTATTAAAAGTCATATTCATTTTACATCGAAATCAAGTCCCAGTTCAATCAATCAAATCAAATGCTGGTTTCGATTATTAATATATGGCGTTATTATTCTAAGTATGCAGGTAAATTATTAGCGTGACATTATTGACGGTTTTAGATGTATTGCCACAGAGTGTTGGAACGATATTCTTCCACCAATAATTTCTTATTGGTATTACCTATTTATGGCAATTTGATCTACACACCAACACTCAGTAATAGATAGACACCGGAATTAATTAACAATTACGTGGAAAAGTACAAGTGCTTTATTATAACATTACAATTTAGGGTTCTTTAATACGAGTATAACGTGTTAGTAATATTTTCATGTTTTAAATTAGATTTTGGAATACCAGTTCTCCACCCTGCACAGTGCCACTTGAAGTGTTATTCTGTACGTACAGACCCCTTACCATCAACTCATAACGCGACTCTATTTAAATAGCGCTTTCATTGGTATTAATAAGCATTCTAAATAGAGTCGCGTTTTCATTGGTATGAATAAGCATTCTATTCAGTTATTGAATCGCAATAAGAGTTGGTGATAAGGGGGCAGGTCCTCTGAATATAGCACCACCTTCTCTGGTCCTGGAACGCCCTGCGGATCTTACTAGCAGGATTCAGGGAGAAGGTAGCGATGGAATAAGAGATACATCCACTTTAGACGAGCCCGGTGGTCAAATAGCTAGCAATGGCTAGTTTGATTTGGTCGCGACTTCGATCCCTGCACAAGACAAATATTTCGTGCATGAACATGGCTGTTTGTCTTATGGAATGCTATTTTATGTATTATACCTAAGTATGTATTTACAAAAAAAAATGTATTTAAGTAGATTTATCAGTTGCCTATTACTGCGTGTTGTAAATTATCAAGAAAGAGCGCTGTAAAAATTGTCCAGAAATATTTATTTATTTATTTATCCACAGCTTGACTAATAACATATCCATGCGTTACCTATCTCACGTTATAAGAGGTATATTTGAAGGTGATGATGAGTTTGGTGAGAGGAATGAAAGCAATGTGATAAATTTGAATGTGAATGGATATAATGAGAAAGACAGACCAAACAAGAAGTGGTTGAATTGTATGAGAGATGATACGGGTAAGAAAGGGGTAACTGTAGATACGACCGCTGATAATGTTGAATGGAAGAAAAAGACAGAACAAAGACAAGAAAATGACACACAAGATAATGCGCCGATTTTAAATAATGGGAAAAAGACATGCCAATGAAGTTAAGTTTGGCGGGAGATGATGCTCATTTACACTCCAGATCACTCCTCCTTATATAAAATAGTTTAGTGTTAGATGCACAGCAGTTAGATGGCGCTGTGACTATTCAACTGTAAGGTATATTCGCAAATATATTGCGAGTGTACAGGCGGCCGGTTACGATATAGCTGGCAAAGAGTAAAACAGAAGGGTAAATTAATTAATCCATATTTAGTTCCATATTAGAGTTCGTATCTCCCTCAATTGAAGAGGGTTTCGGAGCATACCTCATCACGCTGATATACGGGTATTCTGATATAAGTGTGCCCAAGCGATTCTTTTTTTATAATACAATAGGAGCAACCGCTAAACGTATCTAACCGCTAAGCACTGAAAAGTTCGAGATAAATAATTTGACGAGCTCGGTGGTCGAATGGTTAGCATGTCCACTTTGACTCCGAGGTCGCCGGTATTTGTGTGCATGAACATGTCTGTTTGTCTTGGTCTGGGTGTTTTCTTTGTATTTTATGTATGTATTTACAAAAAAATGTTTTTAAGTATAATATCAGTTATCTAGTACCCATAGTACAAGCTTTGCGCTTAATTTAGGGCTAGATGGCGATGTGTAAATTGTCAAAAATAAAAAATAGCTATTTATCTACATTTTACGTATATTTCTAAAAACGTTCTATGTAGTAGAATGTCAGACATTTCATGTTCAACTTTTGATGCCAATCAAAGTAAAAGATCAGTAAACACACGCACGTCGAAGTTCGGCTACAAAGCGGTTGTCAATGTTGACGTGGACACAAAGAAAGAAACTGAAAACCCTTATCTTGGCTTGGAATTGTTCTGTCAGCTAATATTCAAGAAAATCGACAGTATATATTTTTTTTATACTGCGTCGAGTAGCAGACAAGCACACGGCCTGCCTAATGTGAAGCGGTTACCGTAACCATATTAATGCTCGCAACATAAAATATCGCTCGCGCGCCGCCACCCCCCCTGCTAACGCAGCATCTCCTTCCTATCTAGGGATCTCACTCACTCGCAGGAACACAACAACCCTCAAGGGAATTGTTATTTGGCTGCGGTATTCTGTGAGGTGGAGGTATATTTCCCAGTCGGGTAGCTTACAATTACGCTCCCTAACTCTCTTATCGCCAGGGTGCACCGCGTGCAGGTGAAGTTGGCTTTAGTTTAAAGATGTTGATACACTTACACCCCAAGTATATGAACTTAAAAGTGCCCTTATAAGTTCATATACTTGGGGTGTATCAATGTAAGTGAATCAAGAGCAGGCAGGTAATGTACCTTTCCATAGACACAAGATTGTTTAAAATTGATTGAATAGTTTTTGTGTTTATGTATTACAAACAAAAATACAAATTCATACTAATATCATAAATACGAAAATTTCTTTGTCTATTTGTCTTTCTTTCACGTTGAAAAGGATCAATGTATTGACATGTTTTTTACGTGGATAGTTTTATCCTTAACCTAGTAGGTTAGGTGGTCTATGCCTTAAACTTTAAGGCATAGACCATCCTTAAACTGAGTGGTAAACCTTAAACTTTAAGACATAGACCACCAGTAGGTTAAGTGGAATGTGGTTTAAGGTTTGAAGAGTGATATATGCTACTTAATATCCCGGAAAACATCTTATTCCACCTAAGTTTCTGTTATTAATAATGCGAGCAAAGTCGTGAGTAACAGCTATTTTTCTTCCTAATATTGTTGTAGATGACATAAGGTAACTTACCGCAGTGACGCGGACATCGAAACTTGATTTTACTACCAAATCGTATACTACAGACAGTTTTAGCTTGAAGTTTGGTCCCAGATTAATATTACATTTGGCATCAAAGGCCAAACTAAACTTTGACTACCTGGGCTGTCTAAAGTCTAAACTTTGTTATTTGATGCCATACATCACAGGCCTGACGGGAAACTCATTATCTCCCCAATCCTCACTCATAACTTGTTAAATTATCTGTAACTTATCAAAATTTGTACTAACAAATTAACGGGTAATTTGATTTATTATTATCCTACCTATATCTACCCACCGCTGGATATAAAACTTCCCTAATGCTTTCCATCATATGCGATCCTCCGCTTGTCACGTGCAACCGCTACCAGCCACTAAGGTCGTCGGTCCATGTAGAGACGAGGCGCCCTACGCTCCGTAGCTCCATACGCGACTTCCACTCTAAGATTTTCCTACCATTTCTGCCATCTCTGACTCAGCAGATGTAGCCAGCCCACTGTCACTTCAGCTTAGTGACTCCGAGAGCTTAATCCCTTTGTTTCTCCATCGAATTTCTTCGTTCCGGATTCAATTTCTTAGAGAACATAGCTCCATCGGTCACTGTGCGACTTTTATGAGCACTGTGAACCAGCCCAACGATCAGCGTCTAAGTTTCTGCACCGTAAGTCATAGCGGGGTAGACGCACTGATTGAAAACATAAATCTTCAAGCATTGCGGTATATCTTCGCCACCTGTTAGTTTATGTATGAATGCTAGCCATCTACCATCCACTATTGTTAGTGTATGCTGCTGCCACTACCATGTCTGCTGTAGTCGTGTTTATCCCAGCTGTCAACTCTGCAATATCTAAATCAGAAGATACATGCAACTGCTACTGCTCTGGCTGCCGTAGTTATCTTTGAAAGAAGTGCTTTGCCTTTCTGGATGATCAGTTGTACGATGTTGGTCTGATTTGAACTAATGGTGCTAAAAACTCGCAAATGAATATTTATCACACATTGCAGCTAGGATAACGGTACTCTATGTGGTTACAGTGAAAGTGTGGTTACAGGTAAGTTAACTTGGAAGGTTAAACGGTTACTTATTTAGAAGTATAATGCTTAATAGGTAGATGGCGCCAAATGCGACTTCACAGTAGTGAAATATAAAATGCAATCATTCGCTACCATTACAAACCTTCCTGGTAGCTCAGTTGGAAGAGCACTCGACCGGTAATTGAGAGATCGTAGGTTCACATCCCACCTAGGCAGGGAAGGTGATTTTTTCTGTTTTTATTAATATTCATAACTTTTATAGATATTTTCCGGTCTGCATTACCTCATCTTTGCACTGCGATGTTTACACAGTCAGCTGCAGCTTGTACGCAGCGATCTCTGCCAATCCTTTGTTATAGTAACTCGTTGGAGTTTATGTACTCTGTGGCTCTTTATTGATACGTTGTTAAGTAATGGTATTAGGTGTGTTTGGATTTTATTCGTATTTGAAATGTACAAGCATTTTACCTTAAATTCCCTTGAGGGTTGTTATGTTCCTGCCAGTGACAGAGGTCTTCAAAAAGAAAGAAAGGAAGGAGTATAGGCTGGCAACGGATCGGCGACCCCTTGGTGTTGCTGATCTCCATGGGCGGTGGTGATTGCTTTCCATCAGGTCACCCACACGCTCGTTTGCTTCAATGCTTCATGTAAAAAAAAAACTATTTATCTTAGCTTCAAGTAATATTTTTACTTGGAAATTACCACTATCAAGATTCAACTTTAATAAAAGTAGTTATAATAGGAGTTCTTTCAGAGAACAAGCTAATTCTAAAGGAGTTCTCAAAGTTAAACACAACAAGAACTTACAATCTGCTTCATAGCGAATTGAAACGAAGTTTTCAGTTTATTTATTTCTAGTTCTTTCTCGACAGGAAGTTCACTGTCTCTATGCATTGTGTTTTGAAATATCTATGTTAGGCAATTTGATTTACACTCAAATAAGTAAATAAATATTTATGGACAATTTACATAGCGCCATCTAGTCCCAAATTAAGCGCAAAGCTTGTGTTATGGGTACTAGACAACAACTGAAAAATGTACTTAAATACATTTTTTTTTTGTAAATACATACTTATAATACATAGAAACGCCCAGACCAAGACAAACAGACATGTTCATGCAAACAAGTGTTTGTTTTGTGCGGGGATCGGACCCGCGACCTCGGTGTCAAAGTAGCCATAAACCGCTGTCGGATGCAATATAATATGAGTATGACGTATATCTATATATATAAAAGAGTAAATCACTCACACATCACGAAATCTCAGAAACTACAAGTGCTAGGAGTGTCAAATTTTTCAAGGGGGTTCCTTTTAGGACGTAGGTGCTCACTAAGACGGAAATTTGGAAAATTCAACCCCTAAGGGGGTGAAACGGGGGCCCAAAGTTTGTATGGGGAACCAAGATTAGTTGGACTATTTTATACGAAACTTAACTTGAGCACTTCTGTAGATAAATGAGTAAACACGTGTTTCAGGATTTTTCAAAATTCAACCCCTAAAGGGGTGAAATGAGGTGCAAACGTCTGAAAATCGTTATGGGTATTGTTTTTATGGTTTATCGGGTCGCTGATTCCGAAAACAACAGCTATTTTATAATCTAACATAACCGACGTGACACAAGAGCACTCCTGTGGGGGTGCGATGGGGTTGAAATGTCATAATATCAATATGGGTGTTGATTCTATGGTTTTCTGAGACGTCAATTACGAAAATGGCATCGATTTGAAAACGTTGACACGAAATTTCCATCTCGGTATAAAAATCCAAGATTTGGAACACCCTGATGCAGAACCATAAAGGTTCAGCTAAACTATAAGAAATGTAAAAATGACGCCTTAGCAAAAGTTGTTCAGCCTGATGAGTATTTTTTATTGAGGTATAAAAATCCAATATTTGGAACACCTGATGCAGATCCATAATGGTTCAGCTAAACTATAAGAAATATAAAAATGACGCCTTAGCAAAAGTTGTTCAGCCTGATGAGTATTTTTTATTGAGGTATAAAAATCCAATATTTGGAACACCTGATGCAGATCCATAATGGTTCAGCTAAACTATAAGAAATATAAAAATGACGCCTTAGCAAAAGTTATTCAGCCTGATGAGTATTTTTTGTTGAGGTATAAAAATCCAAGATTTAGAACACCTGATGCAGGTCCATAATGGTTCATCTAAACTATAAGAAATACAAAAATGACGCCTTAGCAAAAGTTATTCAGCCTGATGAGTATTTTTTGTCGAGGTATAAAAATCCAAGATTTAGAACACCTGATGCAGGTCCATAATGGTTCATCTAAACTATAAGAAATACAAAAATGACGCCTTAGCAAAAGTTATTCAGCCTGATGAGTATTTTTTGTCGAGGTATAAAAATCCAAGATTTGGAACACGTGATGCAGAATCATAATGGTTCAGCTAAACTATAAGAAATATAAAAATGACGCCTTAGCAAAAGTTGTTCAGCCTGATGAGTATTTTTTATTGAGGTATAAAAATCCAATATTTGGAACACCTGATGCAGATCCATAATGGTTCAGCTAAACTATAAGAAATATAAAAATGACGCCTTAGCAAAAGTTATTCAGCCTGATGAGTATTTTTTGTTGAGGTATAAAAATCCAAGATTTAGAACACCTGATGCAGGTCCATAATGGTTCATCTAAACTATAAGAAATACAAAAATGACGCCTTAGCAAAAGTTATTCAGCCTGATGAGTATTTTTTGTCGAGGTATAAAAATCCAAGATTTGGAACACGTGATGCAGAATCATAATGGTTCAGCTAAACTATAAGAAATATAAAAATGACGCCTTAGCAAAAGTTGTTCAGCCTGATGAGTATTTTTTGTCGAGGTATAAAAATCCAAGATTTGGAACACGTGATGCAGAATCATAATGGTTCAGCTAAACTATAAGAAATATAAAAATGACGCCTTAGCAAAAGTTGTTCAGCCTGATGAGTATTTTTATTGAGGTATAAAAATCCAATATTTGGAACACCTGATGCAGATCCATAATGGTTCAGCTAAACTATAAGAAATATAAAAATGACGCCTTAGCAAAAGTTGTTCAGCCTGATGAGTATTTTTTATTGAGGTATAAAAATCCAATATTTGGAACACCTGATGCAGATCCATAATGGTTCAGCTAAACTATAAGAAATATAAAAATGACGCCTTAGCAAAAGTTATTCAGCCTGATGAGTATTTTTTGTTGAGGTATAAAAATCCAAGATTTAGAACACCTGATGCAGGTCCATAATGGTTCATCTAAACTATAAGAAATACAAAAATGACGCCTTAGCAAAAGTTATTCAGCCTGATGAGTATTTTTTGTCGAGGTATAAAAATCCAAGATTTGGAACACCTGATGCAGAACCATAAAGGTTCAGCTAAACTATAAGAAATATAAAAGTGACGCCTTAGCAAAAGTTGTTCAGCCTGATGAGTATTTTTTGTTGAGGTATAAAAATCCAAGATTTGAAACACGTTATGCAGAATCATAATGGTTCAGCTAAACTATAAGAAATGTAAAAATGACGCCTTAGCAAAAGTTGTTCAACTTGATCAGCATTTTTTGTTGAGGTATATAAATCCAAGATTTGGAACACCTGATGCAGAACCATAATGGTTACGGTAAACTATAAGAAATATAAAATTGACGCCTTTGCAAAAGTTGTTCAACTTGATGAGTATTTTTTGTTGAGGTATAAAAATTCTAGATTTGGAACACCTGATGCAGAACCATAATGGTTCAGCTAAACTATAAGAAATATAAAAATGACGCCTTAGCAAAAGTTGTTCAGCCTGATGAGTATTTTTTAATTGAGGTACAAAAATCCAATATTTGGAACACCTGATGCAGAACAAAGCTAAATTTATTTGCATAAACAACATGGTGTATACAATAAATTATACTTTAAAAAAATAACTAAAAAACACGCTATAATAGTTAATACAACACAATAAATAGTTTCACAAAATATTGATTGTATTGTAAAAAAAATAACCGCGCAGTGCTACTTTTATGCTTACCTGCTACAAGTTAGACGCAATCGTTTTATTTATTTACAAAGGTAACGTGGTCTATTTAGTCAGTTTATTATAGACGTGTACGCTAAAATTGAAATAGAACGATTGGTATATATTCGCACAAACCAGAAGAATGCGTGCATTTGTGGGACGCTATGTAGCAAGATTTTGTGATGCAAAGTCTTTTAAACAACGAGGAGAAACTGTTTTTCTTAGATGCTTCAGGAGGGACTGGAAAAACATACTTGACGAGAGCAATCATCGCTGAAATCAGGCGCCAAAATAATATCTCACAGCAGCATTGCCAGGTATTGCAGCCATATATTACTTCTAGGCGGAATGACGCAAATACAATGTTCAATATTATACTCGATTTATACAGAACGGAAACACCGACATGCTTTGTGACACGAAACTGTGACAAAGCGAAAATGTTTCAGGATTGCTGTCTAATCGTTTCAGATGAATGCGAAAAAAAAACAATAAGGCAGTAGAAGCTGTAGATAGAACTTTACGTGCCCAAGAGTTTTCAAAAATATTATTAAAATTTGGGGAAGATCTCCTTCCTGAAGTAAAGTCAATGTTTAGCAGCGAAATTTGTATAATTGAAGCTGAGATTCTCACTGGGAGTGGTGCCGATGAAACTGTATTTATTCCGCGTATACCACTCTTCCTTCTTACGGCCGTGTGGTTTCCGGCAGACTAGAATAGAATCACTCCGTCTCTTCCCGTGGATGTTGTACAAGGCGACTATGAGAATAGTTTTTGTCCCAGAAACTACCAATTATTGTTGTTTATTGTACCTGTAGGGCGGTTCTATTTTCGACTGTGTGTATTTTTTTAAATTCAATCATTTCTTCGTCAATTGTACAGCAATTTTAATAATTCTTATTCGTTTGAGAGGGTACACTCTCCAGGTGGCCCCATATTAAAATGAATGTTGCTAAGCGCAACACTCGAGAACGGCTCGACCAATTCTGCTAATTTTTATTTTAATATTTTCGTTAAGGTATAAGGAAGGTTCTTATGTACATAAAAATTGCGAGGAAAAGAAAACAACACTTTCTACCCGTGCGAAGCCGGGGCGGGCAGCTAGTCTAAATATATAAAAGGAGAAACTGACTGACTGACATATCAACGCACAGCCTAAACGGCTAAACGTAGGCACTTGAAATTTGGAAAGGACGTAGCTTAGGTACCGTAGAGGTGCACTAAGAAAGGAATTCCCGAAATTCCCACGGGAACGGGAATTAGCGGGAAATTCCTTTTGTATGAAAAATCTAAACCGCTTAAGTTAGACGCTTGAAATTTGGCATGCAGGTACCTTAGTAAACTTAAAGATTAGTTGCAACAGGATATTGCAAAATTCCCACGGGAACGGGAGTTAGCGGGAAAAAACTTTTGTATGTAAAAATCTAAATCACGTAAGATAGATGTTTTCAATCTAGCATGCATGCATACCTTATCTAGCATGCATACATACCTTAGTAAATATAAATTTTAGTTATGGCTATATTTTGAAAAATTCCCATGGGAACGACAGTTAGCGGGAAAAAAATGTTGTATCTATATATATAAAATTCAAAGTCCTGACTGACTGATATATCAACGCACAGCCCAAACCGCTGGGTCTAGAGATTCCAAATTTGGCACGTAGATTCCTTATGACGTCTAGGGGTACACTAAGACCGAATTTTTTAAATTCATCCCATAAGGGGGTGAAACGGGAGTCCAAAGTTTGTATGGGGAAACGAGATTAGTTGGACTATTTTATCCGAAATTTTACACGAGTACTTCTATAGATAAATAAGTATTTCAGAATTTTTCAATATTCAACCTCTGAAGGGGTGAAATGGGGTGAAATAGTCTGAAAATCGTCATGGGTATGGTTTTTATAGTTTATCGGGTCGCTGATTACGAAAATAACAACTATTTTCTAATCAAACATAGCCGATGTGACAAAAAGTCGCCCCTGTGGGGGTGCGATGGGGTGGAAATGTCATAATATCAATATGGGTGTTGATTCTATGGTTTTCTGGGACGTCAATTACAAAAATGGCATCGATTTGAAAATATAACATAGTGGACAAGAAATTACTTAAAATAATTTTTCAAATTTTACCCCTAAGAGGGTGAAACGGAGGTCCAAAGTTTGTATGGGGAAACGAGCTTAGTTGGACTATATTATCCTAAATTTTACACGAGTACTTATGTAGATAACTGACTAAACACGTGTTTCAGGATTTTTCAAAATTCTACCCCATAAAAGGGTAAAATGGATCCCAAAAGTCTGAAAAACTTCATGGGTATTGTTATTATGGTTTATCGGGTCGCTGATTACGAAAACAACGACGATTTTAAAATTCAACGTAGCTAACGTGACCATCATCTCCTATTGGGGTGCGTGGGGTTGAAATGTCTAAAATGGGGTCAAAAAGTCTGAAAATCGTCATGGGTATTGTTTTATAGTTTATCGGGTCGCTGATTACGAAAAAAACAACTATTCTATAATCCAACATAGCCGACGTGACATAAAAAATCCCCTGTGTGGGTACGATGGGGTTGAAATGTCACAGTATCAATATGGGTCTTGATTCTATGGTTTTCTGGAACGTCAATTACGAAAATATTATCGATTTTAAATATAATGTAGTGAACACGAAATTACTTAAAAAGATTTTTCAAATTTTACCCCTAAGAAGGTGAAACGGAAGAACATTAATTGGACTATTTTATCTCAAACTTTACATAAGTACTTCTGTAGATAAATGAGTAAACACGTGTTTGCCCCAAATTTCACGCGAGCGAAGCCGCGGGCGAAAGCTAGTATGTAAATAAAACATCATTTAGTTATATTCCAATAGATGTGGCATACCCATACTAAATTACATCAGTAAGCGGTATCTGGGGTGTAAGAGGTTTATCAACACCTTTGAACCAAAGCCAACTTCACCTGCACGCGGTGCACCCTGCTGACTGACAAACGAAGCTCTGGCGAAAAGAGAGGTAGGGAGCGTAATTGTAAGCTACCCGACTGGGGAATGTACCTCCACCTTACAGAATACCGCAGCCAAATAACAATTCCCTTGGGGGTTGTTGTGTTCCTGCGAGTGAGTGAGGTCACCAGAAAGGAAGATGCTGCGTTCACAGCGGGGGTGGCGGCGCGCGAGCGATATTTTATGTTGCGAGCGTTAATATGGCTACGGCAACCGCTTCACATCAGGCGGGCCGTATGCTTGTCTGCCACCCGACGTAGTATAAAAAAAAAATCTGCTGAGATTCATACATAAACTACCGCCATCTTTATCATATCAGATTTGATATATTTGCTATATCTCAAGGGTATTGCGTGCGGTACTGCGATATACTGTGAGGTGGAGGTACTTCACTAGTAGGGTAGCTTACAAATACGTTCCACCCTACCTCTCTTTTTATCAGAGCCTCTGTCGCTTGTCGGCAGGGTGCACCATGTGCAGGTTACGTTAGGTTTGGTTCTAAAAGTTCTAAAATGTTTTTTCTTTCAAGTTACTCAATTTGTATAACTCTTCTGAAAACAAATCCATTAGTAATAACGTTTTTTTCATAATACGTAATTTCGCCTGAGCTGGAGCTTGTTTGCCTACCTTTGCTCGCTTCGGGGCATTAGTATATAAGACAAATGTTTGTTTCATGTCCACGAGCTGTAATGCGATTATCGTACTAGCAAACGAGACTAAATAATTCACTCGCATGTATACAATCGCTATAGAACATAGTTTATTAATAGTGTTCTGTTTCAAATGTTGGAGAGTCGCAGAGACAACCGCAGCAGCTGTAGCAGAGACGACCAAAGCCGCCACGGCAGTCGCATCTAATAATAAATAAATAAATGTTTATTTCGGACAATTGTATAATCCATAGTTGTTAGTAATGCTTAACCTATGTTAGTAGTACTGGTAGTACACTGGATCGAAGTTCACGCATTTCTCACGTGAATTCCGATCCAATGTCTCACCATTGGACAGTCTACCCTGTCCGCAAGCACATTTAGAATGCCGTTGGTGCTGGTTCGGACTCGTTGCAGCAATGAAGCGACCCTTTTTCTTATGATGGCGTAAAAGCCATCGGTGCCCACTGCTGCAAACATGCCCGAGGCACTACAGTACTTCGGCAGCAACAACAGCATTCTAAATATGTTGTTATATTGGACACGAATATCATATCATAGTATAATGGTAGTGGTTGGGTGCCAGCCGGCAGTAATTTGCACGAACTAACTGATGACGGAAGCACTCAAAGTAGCGTAGATCAAATTGCCTGTAAATTTGGCTTTCGCAAAATAACACGTGAAACAATTAACTAAATAGTATTATGTCTTTGAGTTAAACATTACATTGCAAGAGAAGCTTGATGGCATCGTCACATGTGTCCGTTTAATTAATCACTTAAGGTAAGCAACGTAAATCGTAGTCTGCCTATGGATGGATTTGCTTAACTTGAACTTCTTCGTGCATGGAAGGCGAAGGAAAAGGAGGAATTTCCCAGGAAGAAAGGAGTTGATTATTAGGATAGATACCTTTTAGCGTTACACGCGCTGCCATCCCCTTGTCCTCCACAAGGGGATGGCAGCGCGTGTAACGCTAAAAGGTCATATGGGGCTTTTCGTGGAGTGAATGCACAGGATTGCTATATATCCTATATACCCATACTAGCGGCCGCCCGCGGCTTCGTACGCGTGGAGTTAGTTATTTGCAAATATTTTTTAATTACATTCGAAAAAACTAAATACCTAATGTAAGGAAAAAAATAAAAAAAGTTAAAAACAATCAATATCTAGACGAATTTTTAGAATCAATGAAGTCGACGGATATTATTTTTTAAAACCTCTTTGTAAAACCTAAAGTACTTTTTATTATTATAATAAAACACCCCTCCTTATAATAGTAAGTATGTAGTTGTTTTCAATATTTTTTATACTTAAATATCATTTAAAATCCTTCTGCCATAATTACTTTAACTTCAATAACATTGGATTTTCATACAAACTTTTTAACTCCAAAAAGGGGTTCATTTCTGAAGATACATTATTAGTACACCTCCATACCATCTATAGAGCATACATTTTAAATTTCAAATCTCTTACTTCAAAAATCCTATATTTTTTTACAAACTTTCATACAAACTTCCAACCCCGTTTTAACATCAAAAATGGGTTGATTTCTAAAGATACATTAGTAGTACACCTCCACACTATCTATACATTTAAAATTTCAAGTTTCTTACTTCAAAAACATAGAACTTTCATACAAACTTCCAACCCTCGTTTTAACCCCAAAAAGGTTGTTGATTTCTAAAGATACATTATTAGTACACCTCCACACCATCTGTAGAGCATACAATTTAAATTTCAAGTTTCTTACTTTAAAAACATAGAACTTTCATACAAACTTCCAACCCCCATTTTAACCTCAAGAAGGGGTTGATATCTAAAGATATATTATTAGTACACATCTACACCATCTATAGAGGATACATTTTAAAATTCAAGTCTCTTACTTCAGAAACATAGAACTTTGATACAAATTTCCAACCCCCGTTTTAACCCCAAAAAGGGGTTGATTTCTAAAGATAAATTATTAGTACACCTCCACACCATCTATAGAGCATACATTTTAAATTTCAAGTTTCTTACTTTAAAAACATAGAACTTTCATACAAACTTCCAACCCCCGTTTTAAACTCAAAAAGGGGTTGATTTCTAAAGATACATTATTAGTACACCTCCACGCCATCTATACAGCATACATTTTAAATTTCAAGTCTCTTGCGTCAAAAACATAGAACTTTCATACAAACTTCCAACCCCCGTTTTAAACTCAAAAAGGGGTTGATTTCTAAAGATACATTATTAGTACACCTCCACGCCATCTATACAGCATACATTTTAAATTTCAAGTCTCTTGCGTCAAAAACATAGAACTTTCATACAAACTTCCAACCCCCGTTTTAAACTCACAAAGGGGTTGATTTCTGAAGATACATTATTAGTACACCTCCACACCATCTATAGAGCATGCATTTTAAATTTCAAGTCTCTTACTTCAAAAACATAGAACTTTTATACAAAATTCCAACCCACGTTTTAACCCCAAACAGGGGTTGATTTCCAAAGATACATTATTAGTACACCTCCACACCATCTATAGAGCATACATTTTAAATTTCAAGTCTCTTACTTCAAAAACGTAGAACTTTCATACAAACTTCCAACCCCCGTTTTAACCCCAAAAAGGGGTTGATTTCCAAAGATACATTATTAGTACACCTCCACACCATCTATAGAGCATACATTTTAAATTTCAAGTCTCTTGCTTCAAAAACATAGGACTTTCATACAAACTTCCAACCCCCATTCTACCCCCTTAAGGGTGGAGTATCGTAAAATCCGTTCTTAGCGGATATCTACACCCTATAAGGAACTTACCAGCCAAATTTCAAGTTTGTAGGTGTTATAGTTTCTGAGATTTCGTGATGAGTGTGTGAGTAATTTTCTCTTTTATATATATAGATAAAGTCGCTGAGGGGCCGATAGCTATTCAGTTTTCCACTCCGTATCAGTATGCATCTCATTAATGTTGAAATTGATATTTTTTTTTTTTTTATACTACGTTGGGTGGCAGACAAGCATACGGCCCGCCTGATGTGAAGCGGTTGCCGTAGCCATATTAACGCTCGCAACATAAAATATCGCTCGCGCGCCGCCACCTCCGCTGCCAAACAGCATCTCCTTCCTTTCTGGTGACCTCACTCACTCGCAAGAACACAACAACCCTCACGGGAATTGTTATTTGGCTGCGGTATTCTGTGAGGTGGAGGTACATTCCCCAGTCGGGTAGCTTACAATTACACTCTCTACCTCTCTTTTCGCCAGAGCTTCGTTTATCAGTCAGCAGGGTACACCGCGTGCAGGTGAAGTTGGCTTTGGTTTAAAGGTGTTGATGAATCACTTACACCCCAAAATAATATGTAACTATTCTCTTTAATGGTAATAGAGATACAGAGTTGTCTTATATGTACCATCAAGTAATACAAATTGTAAGAGGGGTGTTGGGGTATAAGTAGTCTATCTTTGAACCAAAGCCAACCCCACCTGCCCGTGGTACCTATACGTACGGCATAGCGTTATTTTTAAGCTGCCCGACTGAGGAAGTACCTCCACCTTATAGAATACAGCAGCCAAATTAGGAAGGAATATAATCCTTTCTTATTTGGCTGATGTATTTGCCAAGAGGTTGGCCAAGAGGTCTGTTCATCAAATCAAATGGAAATGGTGTACAATTAGATCTGTATGGGAACCAAGCGTGTCAAACTCGCACAACGACAAACAAGCAATATGAGTATACTAATTATCATCTTGATAATTGTGCGATCTACCACAGTACGTTTCCTGAGACATTTTATACCATGAACGGTGAAACTGTGGCATCAAGTTCCCTCAGCGGTATTTCTCAACAATTACGACATGGGAGCATTCAATAACAAAGTCTTTATTTCCTTTACTCTCTTTGGCGGTCGTGATTGCTTTCCATCAGGTGACCCACATGCTCGTTTGGGGGGCAAACGAGCATGTGCATCTCATATTTAAAAAAAAACAATGGTATTAACTTATCTGGAGGGCTTATATTGTCCATATTGAATCTAACACGATTGGCAAAACATCAAAGATTTACTTCCATATATACAGTGAAATAAATATATCGACAAAGACGGCTGTGAAGCAGTAAATATTGTCACGGACAACGCACGGACAAACAAAACGACTGATAATAAATTGCCATATTCCTGTGCAGCGTCGGTTCCTTGCTATTCACGTACGCAAATACTGATGCCAAATGTTACATGTTTTAGAATATCTTTGGTTGTAAATATTATTTACAAAATATACAGGGATTTTACTCTACTTTTTGACGTAATAACGTTGGCTGCATGTACGAAAAAGCATGACTCGTTGTCACGTTACGCCGGAGCCGAGCGTGCAAGCGAGAGCGCGGAACAAGCGATATAGAGGCACGATCGGCCTAAGCATTCGGTTGGTGACGCATCTATCAGTCTTTCACTCCATCGGCCGATGCGTCCGAGTTCATCAATGTTTTCTTATGACGTTAACACGTGCAATTATCGTCCATAAATCGACTTTCAAGACACCCAATTTTTTATAGGCACTGATTTAAAGAGGCAGTTGTAAATAGCAGTTTTGGTAAGTTATAAATTATAAATGGCACGTTTAAGTAGCACGCACTAGTTAAGCAGTTAAAACTAAGCAGTAAAGTAAACAAAAATGAGTAATAAAAAATAATGAAATGGATCAGTGAATATATAATTTAGCAGGAAAATAATTAAATGGGCGGTAAAAATCATTGAACGAGCGGTTACGTGTGGGCAGTAATAAATAGGAATTTGTCGGTAAGAAATCTCATTCTAAGCAATTCTATAAACAATGAGGCAGTAAAATAAAATAATAAAAAAAACAGTATTTAAATAGTAATGAAAAATTAAATTAGGATTGACTGAAGGAATTAAATAAAACAAATTGTATAGGAACTTTTATTCGTAATTCGAAACATACTTATGTAATTAACATGAAATAGAATTTGCTTAGTAGCAGCTAAAATAAACTTATTGTATAATTCCTTCCTTATTGTATAAAGGCTTCCGCCACCCGCGCTAATAAGCTCCGCCCAACTAACGAACATTTATTTCTCTTTTCAATGAATTTGCGTTCGGGTGTCACCGCTCGCTATGATCTGCCGAAGTTGCCGAACTATTTATCGAACCGCTCATTCCATCATTTTTACCGCTCATTCGGTTATTGAACTGCTCAATTATTTTTAGAATTGACACTGTATGATAAAATAACCGACTAATTGATTTTTTATTACTGTCCTTGTTTTACTGTCGCAATAATTAATCAACCGCCATTAAATTAAATAACTGCTCAATATGTTTTTCAGTTGAAAAACATATTGAGCAGTTATTTAATTAACTAATTTTTTGAACTGTTATTTAAATATTCGAGATGTTATTATGATCAGTTGATCATAATAACATCTCGAATATTTAAATAACAGTTCAAAAAATTAGTTCCCTTTTTTATATACCACTGTGGAGCTCGATGGCGTCGTTGCGCGTGTCAATCTAATCGATCACGCAAGTTAAGCAACGTCGACCGTAGCCTGTCTATGGATGGGGATATTTATCTCGAGTTCATCCGTGCTTCGGAGGGCAAGTTAAGACAGTCGTTAAGTCAAGTTGGTGGCCTTTGGGTGGTTTCAAAACCCGCAGTTGAGCAGAATGGTGGAGTAAGTTCTAATTCCCTTCTATTGGAGGGATTCCCGTATCCCAACAGAATTGAATGAAAAGCCTTTTCGTTATATAGATTCCACATCGTTTATCATATTTAAAAATATCTTACTCCTACTAATTTTTTTTGATTTGTGTTCCGAGTTATAGTTTTGTCCATAAGTAGCCATAGTTTTGTCCACGAGACTGCAGTGAACTATTCTGTTGCCGCTGTTAATCCAGGCTACACAGGAGACTTTAGATGACAATCTCTAAGCCAAGTTAGTGGCCTTTGGGCTGCTTGAAAACACTAACCTCCGCCAACACGCAGTTGAGCAGTGTGGTGGAGTATGCTCTAAATCCCTTCGATTGAGGGGAGACCCGTATCCCGACAGTGGAATGATTACGGCTTGATGCCGTAAACCACTGAGGTGGTAAACAAACGTACAGCCCGCCTAACGGAAACAGTTAACATAGCCTATGGATGCCTGTAACACCAGAGGTATTACATGACTTTAGATGACAGTCGTTAAGCCAAGTCTGTGGCCTTTGGGCGACGATTATATATATACGAAAGATTATATAAATAAATAAATAAATATTGACAGACAAATTACACAGCGCCATCTAGCCCCAAAATAAGCGAAGCTTGTGTTATGGGTACTAGATAACTGATAAACATACGTAAATACATTTTTTTTGTAAATACATACTTATGATACATAGAAAACACCCAGACTAAGACAAACAGACATGTTCATGCACACAAATGTTTGTCCTATGTGGGAATCGAACCCACGAGCGTTGGTGTCGAAGCCGCGTCATTGACCGCTACGCCACCGTGCTCGTCTCTACATACCTATATATCAACCCACTGTAGGGGTATACCCCAACAGTGGGATGTTTATGGGTTTATGCCGAATAGTGGCGCGAATTTACAGGCTTGTCGTAACTAAGTACTATATCTTTCTAAATACCCCTTTAAAATACACCAAACCTTTCTGAACCTCTGCAAAGGGTCAAAAAAACTAAAAATATTGTAAGTAAGTAGTACCTAATATACTTGTGTATAGACCGGGCAATAAAGTCAGCAACACGAGCCTTTAAGGGACAACCCTCTTCATTTCAATGTCCATTTAATAGATTTATGGCCATCCAAAGAATAAGAGATGGTCGATGACAGAAATTGAAATATACAAAAAGAGGGCATATTTCTTGGCTGGAAACCAGATGGTGCTTATTTTGTGGGAAAACTGCGTATAGTATTGTTTTGGAGAAGTTTTGTGGGAAAATAATTGTGGATATATTCAATGATTGGATTCTAGTTTTACGCGACTGCGACAGAAGGAGGGTTATGTTTTTCGAGAGTATGTATGTATCTATGTATAATTGTTTGGCACGCTCTGCAGCCTGAACGGCTGGATGGATTTTAGCTTGAGAGGTGTCGTTAGATTCGTATTTGCTGTGAGAGTGACATAGGCTACATGAAATATAAAAAAGTCAATATGGCGGCTGTGAGCCGCAAAATTGTCGTTGCAGTCATTTTTTTCTCTTCTAAATATATCGATATGGGTATCAAAATAAAGGTCTCGATGACCTGATTTCAAATATATATTTGGTATATTAGTTTTTGCCTGCGGCTTTGCTTGTGTGGAATTACATTATTATTGCTCGTGATTAATAAATCTGTTGTAGGTGCAGTCGGGATTTTGATTTTTTTAATTAATTTAACTTGTTGGTGCTCTACAGGTAATTTTTACAGGAATGAATCAATTAAATGTTGTGTAAGTGGCTTACCACGATCTTTAGAGCCTTTAAGCCTACATGTGGTGCACCCTACCGACTGCGGAAGAGGTTCTGGAATAAGCGAGGTAGGGTTTAGTATATTTGGGTACTGTCTAGAGAAGTATCTCTACCTCACAGAATACCGCAGCCCAATAACAATTCCCTTGAGGGTTAATGTGTTCCTACGAGTGAGTGAGGTCACCAGAAAGGAAGGAGTTGCTGCATTGGCAGAGGGGGTGGCGGCGCATGAGCGTTATTTCATGTTGCGAGCGTAAGCGCTTCACATCAGGCGAGCCGTATGCCACCCGACCACCCGACGTAGTCTAAAAAAGAAAAAAAAATAGCATTCTCTATTTCCGTTATATACATTTTGATACAATCATATAAATAGATAAAACCACTTTGTCAGTCCATTTAACTGAGCAAACAGCATCAGTGTATCACAGCGAGGCGTGTACTCGGCAAAAGACAAATGCATTAAGTGCATCCGCACATAGATTGCCGCAGTAAATATTGGCCGATGAACCACAGTCTAGATAAGTGCACTGTCTCTTGAAATACTGATCTTTGTAAACATTTTTTTAAACTATGCAATTTTATACATTGATCACCTGACCCGACAGACGTTGTTCTGTCTTTTTAACTATAGAGCGGGCGCTGTATGGAGTTGAGTGTGCAAAATATGAGGACCGCATTCTATAAACAGTTTTGAATTCAGAAAAGCTTGTAGATTATGATTCTGAATGTTGCCAGGAAGTTTCTTGGTCCAATTTTTTTTTATACCCCATTCCCTTGGATATCGAGTAAATGGACTGAACAAATTTAATCATTGTTTTATTGAAGATATCCAATTGTTTCTTATGATTAAAGATACTTATAGCTATTTAGTGGAAATAAATACAAAAAAAAATTGTTGAAAAAAAAATATATTACATAAAAGGATATTTTATGTAATATTTTTTTATAAAAAGAAATGATTACATAAAATGATTACAAAAATCTTATCGATCGATCTATACGATCCTCTTTTGAAAATAAAAAAGAATACTGCTCTGCCGTGTTTCTGGACATACAAACAGCCTTTGATAAGGTGTGGCACAAAGGCCTCCTGTGCAAGACAAGGACATCTCTACCCCATAGCTATTATCTACTTGTAGAGTCCTGTCTCGCAAATCGAATATTTCAGGTGAGAGAGGAAGGAGGACTATCGGACTTCCATAATATAATAGTAGGAGTTCGACATGGATCAGTGCCGACTTCCCAGAAACACTGATGTAGAAAATAAATCAAAGATCAAATGTAAATGCCAATCTCTTTTATAATAAGGAAAACAAAGGAGTAATTTATAAAATGCACTTGAATGTACAATAACGCATAAGCAAAAGGAAGTTGAGTATGCAAAATGTGAGGACCGGCAACTATGTTCAAATTCTTTTAACTAAGATACTCAACGAAACTTTTAACTAAGATACTCAACGACCGGAACGAAGAAATTCGACGGAGAACCAAAGTTGTCGACATAGCCTTCAGAGTTTGCAAGCTGAAGTGGCAATGGGCCGGTCACATCTGCCGAGTAACTGATGGCAGATGGGGGAGGAAGGTATTAGAGTGGAGGCCGCGCATAGGACGACGAAGTGTTGGACGCCCTCCTACTAGATGGTCCGATGACCTTAAGAAAGCGGCTGGGAGCGGCTGGATGCGGAAGGCGGAGGATCGTATCTGGTGGAAAGCATTGGGGAAGGCTTATATCCAGCAGTGGGTAGATGCGGGCTGATGATGATGATGACTCAACGACAAAAGAACACATGTTGCCGGTAGTTGTGCCGGTCCTTTCCCCACACCACAATAAATAATATAGTCCACGAAACTCGGAGCATCCAGCTCCAACACTACATTTCCAAGGCGTCAATTTTCTTTGTCTCCGTCCGCCGTATAGTCCATGTTTCTGCGGCATATAAGAATATAGGAAACACCAACGATTTGACGAGCCGAATCTTTGTGGCTTTTGTGATGTTTCTATTGGCCCATATTTTCCTGAGGTTTTCCATCGCACTCCAAGTAAGAGCCATACATCGATTAACTTCATCTATACAGCCCCCTTGATTTGAGATAAAAGCGCCAAGATATATGTAGGATTGTACGACATCGTAGTTCGCGATTGGTTTATATTCTGCAAGATGTTTTGGGCTCTATCTACAATCATTATCTTAATTTTGCAGCGGTTTATCTTCAAACAAAAGTCTAGGCATACACTTTCAATTTTTAGGAGGATGTTTATCTACATTTTGCATAATAAGGATTTGCATGTTTTGTTAGTATAATTATTATTTCTTTTTAATACTTTTTTATTTTTATTATTTAAAGCTCTATGTTGTACAAATGCTCCGTACCAATTACCAAACCCATGTTAATGTTCCCCATCAAGCATTCCATCGTTGACTGGAAGAAATCCCTGCATGGGTAAGTACGCCATTGACATTTCTTTTGTATAATCTACTTGCATGACATACATACATATATGACATTTCTTTTGTATAATCTACATGCGTGTTTTAGTAGTATAAAGTTTACAAACAAAAAAAACAAACAAACTGTACAAATATAAATTAAAAATTTTGATTACTTATGTAAAAAAATCCTTTTATGTTTTTTTTTCAGCAATATTTGTTTTTTTTTTTGTTTTTTTTTTTTATTTCCACTTTGTAGCTATAAGTATCTTGAATCATAAGAAACAATTGGATATTTTCAATAAAACAATGATTAAAATTGTAGTAAAGCATTTGTTCAGTCCATTTACTCGATATCCAAGGGAATAAGATATAAAAAAAAATTGGACCAAGAAACTTCCTGGCAACATTCAGAATCATAATCTACAAGCTTTTCTGAATTCAAAACTGTTTATAGAATGCGGTCCTCATATTTTGCACACTCAACTACCTGTGGCGCCTGCACTACTATGAATATTGATTTCGATTGATTTCGCGCAATCTGTCAAATGACTGACAGTTCTGTCAAATGACATAAAGTTACATTAGAAATGTTTATTAGAATAATTATGGTCGTTCAGTTTGCTTAAAGTTTCTAATTTTTCCATTTAATAAATTTATAGCCATCTAATTGTCAAAATATGAATTGTCAGAATACTAAACCTTAGTGGCAGTTGTTTTTCTCGTTGTGCATATTATATTTACAAGAAGGAACAATTAGGGGTTATAATTGTCTTATTTTTTTTTTTATAGAGATAATATAATTAAATTTATTAATTCGGCAGCAAAAAATGTAATTTCAAAATTATTTTTGTAACTGTGGTCGTCCGTGAGTCACTACAGCAGGTTTCAGCTGAAAATCGGCGCTGCACGATAGTGTGGCATATGTCTGAGGCCTTTTAACCCATATTTGATGTATTTACTAGAATAAGTTTAATTATTGTTATTGTGAACGTGTTTTTTTTTGTCTTTATTGTGTGTTATTTATGGGTTAATAAATGTTTCTTCTTCTTCTTAATCTTCTTTTTCGCGCAACTTTCTCATTTTTTTTTCTTTCATAAGAACATTCTGCTGACAATAACAATCAGAACAAAAAAAGAATTAGTTAAATCGCTCCAGCCGTTCACGCGTGAAGTCAAAGTCAAAAATTCAAAGTCAAAATTCTTTATTCTGTGGGCCCTCGCGGGCACTTAGACACGTCTTTTACAATTAGGTATACGCGACGACGGTGACGCTGCTGTGACCAAGGGAAATAAGAATTTATTTACATATACAGATGTGGTTGTGTTTTTTTACTGAAGACCTTTATGAAATGCATTATTATTATTATTTCTGAGGTTGAAGTGGCTCACCACCATCTTTTAGCTAAAGCCAATGTATCCTTCACGTGTACAGCCTGCTGATAGACTAACAAGGCTCTGGCGAAACAGAGGTAGGTCATATCGTAGATATAAGCTGCCCCGATCGGAGAAGTACCTTCAGATATAGAGTACGGAACCCTTCGTGCGCGAGTCCGACTTGCACTTGGCCGGTTTTTTTCTTTTAAGCTTTTAATGTCATCAGGCAAATCATTGTATAATGTCGTACACATATTTGTAAAACGTTATCTCGTAAATGTACTTATGGCAAGAAGGTTTATATAATTTGTTCATAATTTTTGTTCTTTGTTTATCTAGTGGTCTGAAATTAAGAAAAGTAACACAAACTCTAAAACAAAGAAAAATTGTTTGAATTTTCAGTCTGGTATTTTGTTAATGTCTTTTTTCAATAAGACGCTAAGAAATGCTCTGTCATCCAAAAACTGATATATAATTCGACGAGCTCGGTGGACGTATGATTAGCAATGGAATGGCCACTTTGACTCCGAAGTCGCGGTTTCGATTCCCGCACAAGACAAATATTTGTGTGCATGAACATGTCTGTTTGTCTTGGTCTGGAAATTTCTATGTATTTCATGTATGTATTTACAAAAAAAAATGTATTTAATACCAGTTATCTAGGACCAATTATATTACAAGCTTTGCTTAGTTTGGGATTAAGATGGCCGTCTGTAATTTGTCCTGGAATATTTATTCATTATTTATTTAGATATAATCTGTGCCTGCGATTACGGACGTTTGAATGTCGATTATTACATTAAAATTTACCTTTTACGTTTTCTCGGGATATAATATATTTCCATGCAAAATTTCACTTCAATCACATCAGCCGTTTAGTCGTAAAATAGTAACAAACACACACTTTCACATTTATGTATTTGTATTATTACGGCCTTCCTTTTCATACATACGTTTATCCTCATATCTGCACTTCCTGTGAGCGTCTCCAAACACTCGCCTTTAAAACAAAGGTTGCTTTGTCTAACTTCAAATTGACTTGAAGAAACAAAGATTTAGTGACGATGTACAAAACGAAATATGAAAGTATATCGCAGCACAAATAATAAACTCGGATACGAGTAGCAAATCGAGTGCCTTGACTTATGTGAAAAGTTGGCCGATCTTGTACTGGCCGAATATTTCGGACACAGATGTAGCGATTAGTGGAAACGTTTGTGTTTAATTTCGTCCCGTTTCCTCCAGCTTTGCAGGGGAGTAAGAGGTTCATCTACATCTTTGAACCAAAGCCAAACTCACTTGCACATGGTGCAAACTGCTGCCGGACAAACGAGGTTCTGGCGAAAAGAGAGGTAGGGCGTAGCATGTTTTTTAGGCTGTCTGACTGGGGAAGTGCCTCCATTTTACAGAATACCGTAGCCAAATAACAATTCCCTTGATGGTTGTTGTGTTCCTGCGAGTGTGTAAGGTTACCAGAAAGTAAGACAGAAAGGAGTATAGGCTGGCAAGGGATCAGCGACCCCTTGATGTTGCTGAACGCCATGGACGGTGGTGATTGCTTTCCATCAGATGACGCACATGCTTGTTTTCCCTACTCTCTTATAAATAAAAAACCGGACAAGTGCGAGTCGGACTCGCCCACCGAGGGTTCCGTAGGTACGTAGTATCATTATTAAATTTGATATTTTTCATTATAAATAAGAAATAATGCGTCGAAAAAAATTAATAAAATATATTTTGCAATGTGTACATCAAGCCCTTTCATATGATACCCCATTTGAACTAGTAGTTTCAATTTGAAATTTCGACACCCTATAAAAAATATAGACCCCCTATTTTTTAAGATCTATTTACAAATGTATAGTTTTGAGATTTATTCCTATACTTGTAGTCTATAACGATGTTACTTGCCAAATTTCATAGTTCTAGGTCAACGGGAAGTACCCTATAGGTTTTGATTCCCTTGAGTGTGTCGAAATATGCGTTTTTTGCTGAATAAACGGCCGTAACTTATTTCTACGTAAACTTAGCAGTTTGATTTTTTTTTAACTTCATGGGACCGTAGACCTGAGTATACAGTTCAAATTTCAGCTTGATACCTCCACGCATTCTCGATATAGAAATTCTTGACAGACAGACAGACAGACAGACAGACAGACAGACAGACAGACAGACAGACAGACAGACGGACAACAAAGTGATCTTATAAGGGTTCCGTTTTTCCTTTTGAGGTTCGGAACCCTAAAAAGAGGAATAAACACTCTTGCTTCTACTCTTCAGTAGAAATACGAACATTCATTCTATCCCGTGGTGCTCACACTCTTACAAAACTCATTACAAAACCTGAAAGTCTTTTTAATTTAATTCATTCATTTCTATACATTCAAAAAAGAGGGTCCGAGAAACTAGCCTGTTCATCACGAGTTCGTCAAAAAGCAAGCCAGGCTTTGTAATAAGTCACTTTACGGGGAGTGCTCGGATAAGCTATTTGTCCACTATCGTTCAAGACGTCATAAATTAAAATTCCGTCCATATCATCTTGATATTTGGCGATCTACCACAGTACGCTTTTTCTACCACGAACTGTAAATTATGCATTCAACTTCCCTCAGCAGTATTTCCAAATAAATACGACATGAAAGTCTTAAAGAACAATATCTCAATATAAAATATATAAAAATAAAGATACAATTAAAAAAAAATGTCGTAAAAATATGCTAATAACATAATAATTATTAGTTAATAATAATAGTTGATTGCGGCCAACTTGCTCCTATATTATAAATAATTTTTTCTACTTTCATACAAAAAAATTGAGATTAAAAAACTAAACACAGAATGCAAATACGTTGCAACCTGTAAATGCAAAATATTGCTGGTAGCTCAGTTGGAAAGAGCACGCACAAGAGTAGTTCGTCGGTTAAAATCCCACCTATACGGGGACGCGATTTTTTCAAATAGTAGACATTTACAAAGTTTCACTGACTCCACTAAATTCTCTATATCCATATAACGAGTACATTCGCTGCCATAAATAATAAGTGAGAGACCGGAGGCGCCGCGGATCCGTACAAAAAGTAACAAACAGATCCCTTAAATAAAGAAAACACGGGCATATGTTAACATCTGTCGGTGGACGGGTGAGGTACAGTCGCACGGACAAGCGCTCCGACGGATAAACAAATATCCAATGCCCGTATGGGTACGTACTCATACGGTGCATATATGACGGGAATACTCATGTTTTGTAAATTTAACTGAAATAGACGGTTGTTGATTTTAGATGAATATTGTAATATCACAGTTGTATGTGCTCCGCGAGCGTGCTCAACCCTTGAAATAACAAGGGTTATTTGATTATAACTTAAACGTTAACGTTTGCTGAGAACAAAGTAGGGTGTAGTTATGTATTTTAGCAATGTCATGGTGTAAGAGGAAAATAATTATGTAGCGATGCAATAATAGTAATTTATGAAACTGTTGCATAATAACGGTTCTTAAAATACGGGTGTGAGTTTATCACATGATCCGAAAGCGAATGTGATAATAGACCACACGAGTAGTTTAAGACCTAATTATGTGCAGTTTCATACACTACTTTATCTAATCTCATGAAATAGATGATAATAACAATTTAAATAAAACCATGAAGTTAATTTAACAGCTTTATTTCTTACTTATAAATCCATTTGCAGATGGAGGATGCGTGGTGCGCATGCGACGCGGCGCGCGGCGCCGCCGCGTTCACAGATTATGTAGAAAAATTTTGCAAAGTCGCAATGCATTTGCATTGCAACCTGTTTAAAATGAGAGTAGATAAAATATTGAATAATTCCATATTTTTGAAGTAAAACTACTTTACGCACGCCTTGACTTGAGGAGTAAGCTGGTGAATGCGTGACGAGACCGTTACGAAAAGTGTGACCGGGCGAACGGAAGTTGAGAGAGAGATATAAGTTAGTGAAGATAGAAAGAGAGAGAGAGTTACATTTCGTATATTACAGTAGAGGCACAGTCTAAGTAATAGTACTACGTACAGTATGGCCACTCCCTGCCGCTCTCTCGTGTCGACCTCACCTCCCCTCTGAGACAAATCTGGAACAGTTTGTATGGCGCCGCACGCACACACGCTCATTCACGCTCTGCACAGACGTCATTGTTTATGTAGTAGTTAGCGGCGAGCATTTGTATGGAGTGTTTAGACGGTACTAGAGTTACTAGAGTTAGAAGCTTTACTTCAGTCGTGTGGACTTAAGCACAATCTTTTTTTAACTACATTTTTGTCTACAGCGAATACCAGTATTAGCTAAGTTACATAGACAGAAAAGCTAAGTTACATAGACGTAATAAGACAGAGAATAAAAATATCAAAACTCTAAAATATTTGACGATCCCCGTAGTCAAATGGCTAGGCCACTTTGACTCCAAAGTCGCGGGTTTGATCCCCGCAATAGGCAACATTTGTCTGCATGAACAAGTCTATTTATCTTGGCCTGGGTTTTTTTTACACTACGTCGGGTGGCAAACAAGCATACGGCCCGCCTGATGTGAAGCGGTTACCGCAGCCATATTAACGCTTGCAACATAAAATATTGCTCGCGCGCCGCCACCCCCGCTGCCAACGCAGCATCTCCTTCCTTTCTTTCTGGTGACCTCACTCACTCGCAGGAACACAACAATCCTCAAGGGAATTGTTATTTGGCTGCGGTATTCTGTGAGGTGGAGGTACATTCCCCAGTCGGGTTGCTTACTTACGCTCCCTACCTCTCTTTTCGCCAGAGCTTCGTTTGTCAGTCAGCAGGGTGCACCACGCGCAGGTGAAGTTGGCTTTGGTTCAAAGATGTTGATGAACCCCTTACACCCCATCTTTTTAATTAAATGTTAAATTAACATGTCACTGACATGTTATTTTAAGTAGGTACACAAATAAAAGAAAATAAAAATCTAAAGTAATTCAATACACATAAATACTTGGTAGATCTTTTTTTACACTACGTCGGGTGGCAAACAAGCATACGGCCCGCCTGATGTGAAGTGGCTACAAACATGCATTAGTAAGAATAATAAACAAAATTTATGTCAATACAATATTATAAATAATTACAATAATAAGTATCATCATCAGGCCCATTTTAGTCTCCACTACAGGAGCACGACCCTCTCTCGTCCGTCCCAGACGGAAGGAGGATTTGGCCTACTCTCCCCACGCTGGCCAAACGGGTTGGGGAGTCCTGATCGATATTTGATAATGTATTTCCCTTAGTCGCCTATTACGACATCCACGGGAAGAGACGGAGTGATTCTATTCTAGTCTGCCGGAAACCACACGGCCAAATAATAAGAATGCCATTGCATAATAAGTCAGTCACTCTTTGCAGAGTGGTCGAGGGTATAAATGTCGCTGCTTTCGCGATCGTCCTCTATCGATCTCTGTTGGCCGTTTGCTACGCACAATCAGTCAGTGGGGTCCATGTGACAGATTCAACTCATGATTATCTTCTTATCGGCATAGTTACTGTGATGTGTCTGTCACAACAGAGCCGGAGAAAGGGACAGTCCAGTCTGTCTGTGATCATTGTCCGGAAGACATTGGAGCAGGGGCCCTACCGATACCAGGGGCTTTAGCTTAGCTGGTAAAAACCATAAAGCTCTACTGACAAAGCAAAAAATATTTGTCAAAAACGCAAACCTAATACCAATTTTCGGGGTGAAAATTTTCGATGGGAATCGGCTTCAGGCCCCTGGTCCGCTGTCTCTGCACCAAGAACGCACGTCGTTTGCCATATGGTTTCATATAAAATAATGAGAGTATAATCATCAGCGTATTATCAGCCTGCCATTAGCACCAACGAGTAACAATATTAAATCAATTTTCCGTTCATCTGTCTCCATAATACGACCTAATTGTACCTAATTATAAATTTCTACGTCTGCAGTTTTTCTAGCTTTCTGCACATTCTACACACTAAACTTTATTTTAACACTTTTAAGGTTGAAATTCCAATGAGGAAAAAGGAATCTCAATATTTACGCTCAGTCCAAATCAAAAAGCAATAAAAGTGCATTTTACACGTTCTATTTGGGATTTGTTTCCTCCAATAAATGCTTCGGACGTCGTTAAGAGTCTATATTGTTTACACTTCGATATCCTTTCGTTTTCACTTGGTTCTGTATTTAGAATTCTCACTTACCTTCTATTACTTATAGTAAGAGATACAAGCTGTGTCAACATGTGTTTATCGGATCCTTCAAGCGAAGCATGAAGAAACATCTTGAGGGCCAGCATGGAATTGTAAACTGACAGGACACTAAGCTCTCTTGTCCGTTGCCGATGCGATTTGGGCTCCTCTTCTCGCTTAACATCAGGCGACATGCTGAGCTATTACAAAAATAAAAAATAAAACATTCAGTGAAATCTGATCTGCTTTATGTTAGGTGCCAAACAAGCGTTCGGTCAGCTTAATATAAGGCGATTGCTTATCCATATAGATGTTAGAAATCTCTGCTTCCATTGCAGCAAATTCTTCCTTCCTGGTATTTTTTTTTTATACTACGTCGGGCGGCAGACAAGCATACGGCCCGCCTGATGTGAAGCGGTTACCGTAGCCATATTAACGCTTGCAACATAAAATATTGCTCGCGCGCCACCACCCCCGCTGCCAACGCAGCATCTCCTTCTTTCTGGTGACCTCACTCACTCGCAGGAACACAACAACCCTCAAGGGAATTGTTATTTGGCTGCGGTATTCTGTGAGGTGGAGGTACATTCCCCAGTCGGGTAGCTTACAATTACGCTCCCTACCTCTCTTTTCGCCAGAGCTTCGTTTGTCAGTCAGCAGGGTGCACCACGTGCAGGTGAAGTTGGCTTTGGTTTAAAGATCTTGATGAACCCCTTACACCCCAAATAATCTCACTCACTTGCAAAATCAGCCTCTAGATTCTTGGAATTGTACCTAATTTGGCAGCGCTTTTCTTCAAGGTTTACAGTGGGGCCACATACTTGCTTGCCCAGCCGGGCCGCTTGTAATTACGCTATGCCTCACCTTACTTTTACTAGAACCACAGTATAAGTAATAGTACTACGTACTAGAACCTAGTTAGTAATGCAGCAAAGTATTAGTAAGCAGCAAGTGCGAGTCGGACTCGTACCTAAGTTCAATGTTTTAAAAATAGTTAAGTAAAATCATTTTTTTTTATGATTACCCTCTTTATTTATTAATTTTATTTTAATTTTAGTATTTATGATAAGTTATATATTATATAAATAATCAGTGAAAAGTTCAGGTATCTATTATAGTTCAAGACCTGCAAGTTAAAAACGCTGAAGAAAACACGTTATTTATATGATTTTTATTTTTAACTCTATTCTATTTTTAGTATTTGTTGTTATAGCGACCACATAAATACATAATCAGTGAAAACGTCAAGTGTCTAGCTATTACGCTTCACGAGATAGTACCACGGGACAGAAGGACAGATTGACAGCGGAGTATTAGTAATAGGGTTCCGTTGGCACTTTTAAAGTACGTAAGTACCTTAAAAAAAGGTTTGAGCCAAAGCCAGCGAAATTTCTATCTTTCTTTTGAACCCTTCGAACCTTTCCCACTACTCTCGCTGGGAGCCCAGACTAGTTTCCTAATAAGACATATTTGTTGTATAAAAAATTAGAATAATTTATTTCTTGATGCTGTCATGTTCATTTCCTATAATAAACCATTCCCTGTGTGCATATTTTCTGTACAAAATACGTAAATAATGCGTAAATGATGTTTCAGGTATTGTAAGCATCCAAAGGCTGCTCGGCATCAGGCGTTTTAGCTTTAGCGGGACTTTAGCTTTTTTATCCCTCGGTGGATTGTTATCCAGTTCTAAAACTGAACACTGAAAACCCAATCTGAATTGAGGCTTAGTTAACCCATAGACCTCCAGTTCACAAAAACAAGTATAACCCGCTTTAACAAATGTCCAAACCCAAATAAAACAAAGTACCGCAAGGACGTAAATTCCTTTTCCTTTAAAAGATCCGTCTTTTTAAGGTCCAATGTGAATGACAGAAAGTGATATAAACAAGACAATACAAAGTCAAGACGCTCCTTTAAAAAACAAAGAGATAACGTTAAAAAGCTGAAACAAAGAAAGGCTAATGGCCTATAAAGTCAGGTGACTTCCGTTGGAAGTAATCATTGTTGAAAATGATAGAAGATTTTGAAACTAAGAGATTTTTTAGACATCAAAGAATCGCTGGACAGCCTTTGAGCAATTTGCGTGTGGCTGAATAGAAAAAGAAAACAAATGCTTTTATTAGTCTAATTAAAAAAAAGACGTGTGGCACTCGGGGACTGCCGCGGTAAAGCTATTGCATAGCATTTTGTATCAACTTATGCATTTATAATTTTATTTATTTATTTTATTCATGCAGTATTGCTTTTTCTTTGATATTAATTCAAGTTACACTTTTTGAGCGTGGTGACCGATAAGAAAACAAATTTTTCTATTATTAAATAAATAAAACGAGTTTCGTAGAGTCGTACGATACGTCTAATCGCACGCACACAACGCCGTGTCGAAGACTGCCGACCTGAAACGACGTTAGACGATGCACGGCCTTCAAGCCACACCTCCTTGCCCGTCGGAGTGGGGAGCGTGAGGTTTTTTCGTTACGGAATTTCTGGATTCGGTCCCCGCGCTCAAGGCCCGCGATAGAAACTATGCAATAGCTTAAAAAAAAAAAAAATTGACTTACTACGTTTTGCTTATCATGCACTTTCATTTAATACCCATATCATACGGATCAATATTTTATATAAATATTCAAGGACAAATTACACACTGCCGTCTAGTCCCATACTAAGCAAAGCTTGTACTATGGGTAACTGATACATATTATTATATTGTTATCTGTTATAATATTTAAATACATTTTTTTTGTTACTATCTTTATCTATAATAATAAAAGGCTTTGTCCTCACTGACTCACTATTCAACGCACAGCCCAAACCGCTGGGTCTAGAGATTCCAAATTTGGCAAGTAGGTTCATTATTACGTCTAGGGGTGCACTAAGAAAGGATTTTTCAAAATTCATCCCCTAAGGGGGTGAAACGGGGGTCCAAAGTTTGTATGGGGAAACAAGATTAGTTGGACTATTTTATTCGAAACTTTACACGAGTACTTCTATAGATAAATGAGTAAACACGTGTTTCAGGATTTTTCAAAATTCAACCCCTAAAGGGGTAAAATGGAGCGAAAAAGTCTGAAAATCGTCATGGGTATTGTTTTTATGGTTTATCGGGTAGCTGATTACGAAAACAACAACTATTTTATAATCCAACATAGCCGACGTGACATAAAATCACCCCTATGAGGGTGCGATGGGGTTGAAATGTCATAATATCAATAAGGGTGTTGATTCTATGGTTTTCTGGGACGTCAATTACGAAAATGGCATCGATTTGAAAATATAACATAATGGACACGAAATTACTTAAAAGGATTTTTCAAATTTTACCCCTAAGAGGGTGAAACAGAGGTCCACAGTTTGTGTAGGGAAAGGAGATTAGTTAGACTATTTTATCCTAAACTTTACACGAGTACTTCTATATTTATATGAGTGAACACGTGTTTCAGGATTTTTCGAAATTGAACCCAAAAAAAACCGGACAAGTGCGAGTCGGACTCGCCCACCGAGGGTTCCGTAGGTACGTAGTATCATTATTAAATTTGATATTTTTCATTATAAATAAGAAATAATGCGTCGAAAAAAATAAATAAAATATGTTTTGTAATGTGTACATCAAGCCCTTTCATATGATACCCCATTTGAACTAGTAGTTTCAATTTGAAATTTCGACACCCTATAAAAAATATAGACCCCCTATTTTTTTAGATCTATTTACAAATGTATAGTTTTGAGATTTATTCCTGTACTTGTAGTCTATAACGATGTTACTTGCCAAATTTCATAGTTCTAGGTCAACGGGAAGTACCCTATAGGTTTTGATTCCTTTGAGTGTGTCGAAATATGCGTTTTTTGCTGAATAAACGGCCGTAACATTTTTCTACGTAAACTTAGCAGTTTGATTTTTTTTTAACTTCATGGGACCGTAGACCTGTGTATACAGTTCAAATTTCAGCTTGATACCTCCACGCATTCTCGACATAGAAATGTTTGACAGACAGACAGTCAGACAGACAGACAGACAGACAGACAGACAGACGGACAACAAAGTGATCTTATAAGGGTTCCGTTTTTCCTTTTGAGGTTCGGAACCCTAAAAAGGAGTAAAATTCAGAAAATCATCACGGATATTATTGTTTTTATATTTTATCGGGTCACTGATTACGAAAACAACAACTAAGTTACAACAAACAAGTAGTAAACTAACTAAGTGGATAACGTGACCATCATCATGTAATTTTTTTAAACTTTGATTTATTCTTTATAAGCTGATGGAATAAGACTTGTGTGTTGACTGAAGTGTTATCCCAATAGGTTTTTAAATCTGTATTTGGCGTCAATCAGTGCTTATATATTTATTTACAATCGCGAGCGGCCAGCGCGGCTTTCTTGCATCCGTATATAGTACAATTAAAGGTACTACTTGAAGGTGGTTGCGTTGCGTGTAAAATGCGCGAATTTCAAACGCGCTATGGTTTCGTTATTAAAGAAAGGGTATATACGAGAGATTATTTCAAACCATGGGGTTATCCATGACGGTTTATTGCTCACTTCATCCCAGTAGTTACCCCCGGAGGTGGTCCATCGCGCGCGTAGGGCGTAAAAAAAACTGCGTCCATTAAACGAAGCTACATTTGGTGCAGAAAACTAATTGAAAAACATATTTTAAGTACCGACTTATACCTACTTAATATAAGAATATTAGTATTTTTCAAACAATGACGTCAAGATTGACTAAATTTATACTTGTGGAAGGTGTGATGATGCCCTATACCATTATAGCTGTGGAAGGTGATGGAGCTGGCCTGTTCCGCTCCATCTCCTACCACTTGCATGGACCATTGTTCACGTAATAAACAACTGGAACGATAAGTTGTTGAGTGAGGACAGTAAGAGATGCGCTGTTGAGGAATCGCTCTTTATACGCTGCATTCCCAATATTCCATCAGACCACCCCGTTCAATTTAAGAGACTTTAATTTTCCATATAAAGGTGTTTTGCTATGACCATTAACAAAGCTCAGGGGGCAGTCTCTAAAGGTTGCTGGTGTTGACTTGAGACAGGACTGCTTCTCTCATGATCAGTTGTATGTAGCTTGCTCAGGAGTAAGTTCTCCTGGAAGCCTTGCAAAACAGACGCAAATCAGGAGTGTTCCCGTAGCGAAGCACGGGTACTTTGCTAGTATTATATATAATTCTACTGTACGTGTGTATGTCAGTGAACTCCTAAACGGCTGGACAGATTTGAATGTTTTTTTTTAGTTTAGATTCACAAATGAGCCCGGCAGATTGCGCTGCGGTTATGGGAACGAGAAGATTGAGCCACAGCGAAGCGTGGGCGGGCCGCTAGTATACATATAACACGGGGTGGATAAATAGGTCTCAAGTTTAAATTATTGACAAACATCTTCAATTTAATCGGTAGAGCTGCATCGTTTTTATCAGCTAAGCTAAGCATAATATAACAAATAGCATAAGTAGCTGAAGTTTAATTTTTGCAATCATAATTTCAGCTTAGGCGATAGGGCCCCAGGTGGACAAATGTGAAGGTTTGAAAAAAAGAAAACACCTAGGTGGTCTCAAGAGGAAGACGAGGGTAAATAAGAAGTATTTTATTGAAGAAAATTGTATCCTAATACATACCTACGAATGAAATATTTGGCATAGTTTCGGTTCACCCCTAAGCACACCCTAGACACTCAATACTATAGACGAATTGATACATTCCTACTCATTCACACAAGAAAAAGAGTAACTTATGCTTCATCGTGTATGGAAACGAGACAGATTGATGCCTCCTCGATACCTCATTTGCAAGGATGCATTCCGTGCAGGTGAGGTTGGTGTAAATCTAAAGACGTATGATCCTTTAACCTTTTTCTTGGTCGCTCACTGCTCTCGTGACCCACTACCATCGATCTCTGTTGGCCGCTTAGTGAGCACATACGAGACAAATACGATCCTCCACCTTCCACATCCAGCTGCTTTCAGCCGGTTTCTTCAGGTCATTAGACTATCTAGAAGGAGAGTGTCTAACACTGCGTTGTCGTATGCGCGGTCTTGTCATAATATACAAGTTTTTTTTTTAATAGTGGTCGCCCACTACAAAGAGAATGTAATCACTACGTTTTAAGAGACGGATGTGCCATACAAATAGCGTAATTCTAATATGTATGAAATGGAAGCGAAAACAATCAGAATTTGTACCAAATTCGCTTCCGATTCATAGAGTCGTTTTTAGGGTTCCGAACCTCAAAAGGAAAAATGGAACCCTTATAAGATCACTTTGTTGTCCGTCTGTCTGTCTGTCTGTCTGTCAAGAATTTCTATGTCGAGAATGCGTGGAGATATCAAGCTGAAATTTTAACTGTATGCTCAGGTCTACGGTCCCATGAAGTCAAAAAAAATCAAACTGCTAAGTTTACGTAGAAAAAAGTTACGGCCGTTTATTC
The DNA here is from genome assembly GCA_937001555.2 of Hypsopygia costalis. Classification (NCBI taxonomy): domain Eukaryota; kingdom Metazoa; phylum Arthropoda; class Insecta; order Lepidoptera; family Pyralidae; genus Hypsopygia; species Hypsopygia costalis. The sequence continues at coordinate 3,772,156 of OW443333.2, read as the reverse complement.
AGCAAAAAACGCATATTTCGACACACTCAAGGGAATCAAAACCTATAGGGTACTTCCCGTTGACCTAGAACTATGAAATTTGGCAAGTAACATCGTTATAGACTACAAGTACAGGAATAAATCTCAAAACTATACATTTGTAAATAGATCTTAAAAAATAGGGGGTCTATATTTTTATAGGGTGTCGAAATTTCAAATTGAAACTACTAGTTCAAATGGGGTATCATATGAAAGGGCTTGATGTATAAATTGCAAAATATATTTTATTTATTTTTTTCGACGCAATATTTCTTATTTATAATGAAAAATATCAAATTTAATAATGATACTACGTACCTACGGAACCCTCGGTGGGCGAGTCCGACTCGCACTTGTCCGGTTTTATTTTACATTGAGTTGCGCCAGGCTGGCCCACTAGTCGATATTCGACCATAAAATAAACAAAAGAGTAGACGTAGCGTGTGTGTCAAATATATGGTAGTGTGTGTAATGTTGTTTTTATTGATTTAATCTATTTTTATGCATAATAAAAAAAATATTAGCATTCTACACTCCTTGTCTATATAAACTAACTATAAGTGTGCAAAATTACATACGCCTCCGTCTGCGCAATTTTCGTAAAAAAAGGGGTACTAAGTTTTTGCTTCACGTATTAATCGTAAATATAATAAATAATTCTTTATGAGTATTCTAAACAATAGTATTAATAAATAATCTATTACTTATAATAAAACAGTAAAAATAATGTGTCTGTACATTGAATATATTTACAAAAAAACAATTGGAGGCGATGGAGATATAGTAATAGAGAAAGAATTTAAAAAAAAATGTCTGTCTGTTTGTCTGTTTGTCTGTTTGTCTGTATGTCTGTTTGTCTGTTTGTACACGCTAATCTCTGGAAGTACTGGACGGATTCGAATGAAACTTTTTTTGTTATATAGCTGTTAAGCCTGGGCAACATATAGGGTATAATTGATTTTGGAAAGTGGAACACCTGATGCAGAACCATAATGGTTCAGGTAAACTATAAGAAATATAAAAATGACGCCTTAGCAAAAGTTATTCAACCTGATGAGCATTTTCTGTTGAGGTATAAAAATCCAAGATTTGGAACACCTGATGCAGAACCATAATGGTTCAGGTAAACTATAAGAAATATAAAAATAACGCCTTAGCAAATGTTATTCAACCTGATGAGCATTTTCTGTTGAGGTATAAAAATCCAAGATTTGGAACACCTGATGCAGAACCATAATGGTTCGGGTAAACTATAAGAAATATAAAAATGACGGTTTAGCAAAAGTTATTCAACCTGATGAGCATTTTCTACTGAGGTATAAAAATCCAAGATTTGGAACACCTGATGCAGAACCATAATGGTTCAGGTAAACTATAAGAAATATAAAAATGACGCCTTAGCAAAAGTTGTTCAATCTGATGAGTATTTTTTGTTGAGGTATAAAAATCTAAGATTTGGAACACCTGATGCAGAACCATAATGGTTCAGGTAAATTATAAGAAATATAAAAATGACGCCTTAGCAAAAGTTATTCAACGTGATGAGCATTTTCTGTTGAGGTATAAAAATCCAAGATTTGGAACACCTGATGCAGAACAAAGCTAAATTTATTTGCATAAACAACATGTTTACAATAAATTATAGTTTAAAAAAAGTACAAATAATACGCTATAATAGCAAATAGAACTAAAAAAGTTACTTAAAATAACATTAACAAAATATCGAATGTATTATAAAAAAAAACCGCGAGGTGCTACTTTTATTCTTACCTGCTACAAGTTAGACGCAATCGTTTTATTTTATTTACAAAGGTAACGTGGTATATTTAGTCAGTTTATTATAGACGTGTACGCTAAAATTTAAATGGAACGATTGGTATATATTCGCACAAATCAGAAAGAATACGTGCATTTGCGGGACGCTATGTAGAAAGTGTTTTAAGAAACGAGTGGAAACTGTTTTTCTTAGATGCTCACATTACTTCTAGGCGGAAGGACGCAAATACAATGTTCAATATCCTGCTCGATTTAAACAGAACTGAAACACGGACATGCTCTGTGACACGAAACTGTGACAAAGCGAAGGTGTTTCAGGACTGCTGTCTAATCGTTTGAGATGAATGCGAAATGGCCAACAGTAAGGCACTAGAAGCTGTATATAGAACTTTACGTGCCCAACAGTTTTCAAGAATATTACTAAAATTTGGGGAAGATGTCCTTCCTGAAGTAAAATCAATGTCTGGCAGCGAAATATAATTGAAGTTGAGATTCTCATTGGGAGTGGTGCCGGTGAAACTGTATTTATTCCGCGTATACTATTCTTCTCCAAAAAATACATTTTAATTTTAAACGTACACAGTTCTCTGTGACCAGTTGCTTGGCTATGAATTGCTATAAAGAAATCACTAAAATTCGCTGGTCAAGCTTAGGACTGGTTGTTTTTCGCATGGCCAATTCGACGTGGCTTTCTCGAGAGTTAGTAATGCTTCAGGTCATTTCATATTAGCTCCCGAAGGAAAGACTTAAGGTTGACTGGAAGAGATCCCCGTGTGGGATAAGTCCGCCTTTGTATCCCTTTATTTTACATGTACTCATTCGTTGTAATCTGAACAATAAAGATAATACAAACAAACAAAGACTCCCTTAATTTATATTATATTTTTTTTTAAAACTATGGTTACAATGTTAAATAAAAAAAATAAAAAAAAATTTGACTTTTAACGTATAACAAGTATTTTCTTATATATCTACATTAGTTTGTATTTGTATTGATACGCCGGAATCATAAAGTCCACGCGAACGAAGTCGCGGGCATCAGCTAGTAATAAATATTTCTGGACAATTTACACAGCGCCATCTAGTCCCAAATTAAGCGCACAGCTTGTGTTATGGGTACTAGACAACTGATAAATGTACTTAAATACATTTTTTTTTAGTAAATACATACTTATAATATATATAGAAAACACCCGACCAAGACAAACAGACATGTTCATGCACACAAATGTTTGTCTTGTGCGGGAATCGAACCCACGACCTCTGAGTCAAAGTGGCCAGTGCTAACCATTCGACCACCGAGCTCGTCAAAAACAAGGCATAGGTACGTTTAAATAAATACAAACACAATCACAGGCACTGTGTATGTATACATAAAACACAGCTTAAATCAGAACCAATATTATTGTTTATTTGACGAACTGATATAGAAGAGATTACACATTTTCTATGTGTTTGTAGAATTTTCTCGATGGATAGATATACTACATACCGCAACAGATGGATAGATAGTAGTAAATAAAATAAACGAAAAAACATTATCCCGTACAAATAGTGTCAGTTGAAAAAGGATTGAATTAAATCGATTGTTATAGTTGATTTTTGTACTTTAATACATTTTTTTTGTGTTATTATCTTAATGAAGTACCTACTGAACTTAATATTTGTTTTATATTAATTTTATGTATTACTTCCATAAAATCATAAATTTAGTTCAGCTAATAAGTAACACGACATTATTTGACTTTTAAACGGCACGAAGTTCGCCGGGTCTAGTCTTCAGAATAAAAATAGCTAAATGATTTCATATAGTTTTTATAAAAGCGTAGACTTTAGTGAAATTGGTATAGCCGATAATCAATTAATAAAATTGTGACCTTCGCCCGAAGTAAAAATTTCTTTATGAAAATAAACGCAGATTGTCTTGACACACGAACCTAAGCTATGATATTTTATATGTAGACGGGACATTATGCGAACATCATGTTTTGAGAAATATCTCAAAACATGATGTTCGCGTAATGTCCCGTCTACATATATGTTGGGGATGGTTTTTGTATTTCCGTGTAGCGGTTTACTATATCACTAATACTCGGGGGTGTCAAGGGCAATAAGGATTCCCCGTTTCGAGTGAATTAGGTCACCTGGTAATTAGGCCTTCACATCAGGCGGGCCATATGCTTGTTTACCACCCGACGTAGTAAAGCATATGTATATATGCTATACCAGTAGTATATATAGTATATATAGCAGTCTATATACATATAAATTTGGGGTGTAAGTGGTTCATTCGCATCTTTGAACCAAAGCCAACCTCATCTACACGTGCTACCTTGCTGACTGACAAATGAGGCCCTCACAAATAGAGCATATTTTTTAAGCCGCCCGACCGGGGAAGTACCTACACCTTACAGAATACAGCAACAAATTAACTTGAGAGTAGTTGTGTTCTTGTGAGTGATTGAGATCACCAGAAAAGAGTTGCTGCGTTGTCACCGGGGGTGGCGGCATGCGAGCGATATTTCATGTTACTTATTATTTACCAGCTTTAATATGGCTACGGTAACAGCGTCCCATCAGGCTGGCCGTATGCTTGTCTGTGTCCCGACGTAGTATAAAAAATGGGGTGTGGCTGTGTCATGGACAGTATATACGTTACATACACTAAAATTATCTCAAAATGGCAGCGCTGTTCCATAGTCCTTACTTAGGGTAATAAATTCTTTGATCATTCATATATCCAGTGGTGTGATTGAATTTTGGATGAAGATGATAGATTTGCTACAACACCAAACTGTATCCTCCGATTTTGTTGTCATTCGTTTTTTCAGCGAAATTTATTGAGCTTATAAAATCGTCTGGTCGTTCTGTCTGTCCGTCCGTTGCCATGAAACTCAAAATTTCGAAATTCTGACCTCGGATTCGTGTAGAACATCAAAAAGTAGTAATGTAAAGTGACCTTGGTTTTCCGATATCAATTCGGGAAAGTGGCCAAAATAAATAAAATAAATAAATTTCGCTATGGTGGCGCATGCTGCGCGTCCGATGTTTAATTATGGAATCAATTTTATAGACGTATTAACGTCAAAACGAGACGAACAAAGGTTGATCGCCCAAGCAATAATGATAATAAGACAAATGTTTCACATAAACCTCTACCCCAAGTACCTACATCCATTCGACATCCAATGTTCCTTGAACGTGTTTTTAAACAGATTCCGAAATCCAATTTATAAATACACGTGTCAGTTGTGAACGGAGACAAATCCAAACTAAAACCCGAGTTCAGACAAGAACCCAAAATAAACATGTCCAATTCGGTATGTCGCATCAAATGAAGTCATTTTTAAAGTCTCCCCTCATGTCCTGCACTCAGATTTAGTTGGATGTTTCGCATTTATCAAGATTTATAGATGGATTTGGGTATAAATACATTGCAAAGTTTGAAACGTCTGGCTAGACAGTTTGGTGTATTCGAGCGTGGAACGAATACGAAAGTTGAATCATTATTTTAAAAATATAAATTTAAATTATAAATATTTTAAATATGAAAAAAATCACCTACCCCGTCTATGTGGGATTTGAACCCACGACCTCTCCATTACCGATCGAGTGCTCTTCCAACTGAGCTACCTTCCAGGTAGCTCTCCCTCCATGAGGCAAGACATTTATGTGAAAGTGCATATGTTTGTTTGTCTTGGCTTATGAGTTTTCTAGTTATTTACGAAAATACATAGGCCACGCGGGACGCCTGAAAGATGTTACATAATAGTATTTCTGGAAATAAATATTTCTGGACAAATTACACAGCGCCATCTAGTCCACTAATCACCTAAGCGTAGCATATAATATGGGTACTTAATAACTGATACATGCATATCGCGGTTCGATCCTCGCACAGGATAAATATTTGTGTGCATGAACATGTCTGTTTGTCTTGGTCTGGGTATTAAGATCCAGACCAGTCTTGTGCGGGGATCGACACCGCAACTTCGACATCAAAGTACTAATACTAGCCCTTCGACCACGGGGCACCTCAAAATATTAGAACTTATTTAATATTTTATAGAATCAGAGAAAGGTGAGATCTTTGAGCGGAGAAGAAGCGCCGCAGAAAGTTCGTTGATTTATTAAAAAAAAATGTTTGTAAATTTAAATTCGAAATGTAAGTGGTTCTTTATCATTTATAGAGCTATAGTTTATCCCACCTGCATAAAGTTATTCACAGAGTCTCCTAACACAGGTATTATGTACTCAAAAGGAGACCACGGCCACGATATAATGTAACTATCATTTAATTTACTGAAAAGCATTTGTTTGTATTGATATTCGACCTGTTTGGTCGTCCTTCTTTCGCGTCGAAATGAACTAATGGAATGACATGACTTTTTACGGGGATAGTAGGTAAGGTCTGGAAAGTGATTTAGGCTATATTTTATTACGGATATTCTCACGAACCAAAAGAAAAGTTTATTTTATTATTATTAATATAAAGACTACGCGGACGAAGTCGCGTCCTTTGTATGTATATTTGTAATAGGAAAGTATTAAATTGATGTACTAAAATAACCTAATTTGCACATCAAATTAATCTGATAACACATCAAATCCTGCATTTGATGTGCAATAAGTATTTTTTGATAATTTATTTGATGTTATGTTAAGTAGTATTTAACGTAACATCAAATAAATACATTGCATAAGTCCAGGTAGTCGCAGTCGACTACCTCTAGTTCCTTAGATCTCTTATGGCTCACCCCACTTCATAGGGCTGCCATTTTCACTTAACGCACGCTCATTCGTGAGCGGCGTTTGCGTCGCCCGTTCCCTACGAGCGATCGCTTAGATGAAGCTTTTAAGGCCCCGCAAGGCTAAAAGCAGTCCCTAGGTGGTGTTTAGTCGGTAAGAGTCCGACATAATCAACGTAGCCATACGCTACGTTGGTATCCATGAGGATTCACCACCTCCTTCCCGTAGTTACCTCCGGAAGGTTGTCCATCGCGCGCGTGGGGCGTAAAAAAAAAATACATTGCTAACCTAACCTATTTTGCACATCCTTTGTAATATAGTATACTTTTCAGGTACAAACAATCGTATATAATATGTAATAAAATTCAAAATATGATCAATGACAACCAAATGCCAACAATAAAGAAGATCCCTTTATTACATTGAACGCGAACAAATAAAACACAGAATCGAATTTACAGTGGCAATAAATCTTTATTCTAACTCAATTTCAAAAAGCTAATAACCGCCCCGGCTATTAAGAAATTTTATCTTTGAAAAGGCGTCCAAGAACGACAGTTAATTTCTTGTGACATAAATAAAAATGGAGGGCATTCCCTCGAAGGAAAAAATAACAAACATATCTCTCAAAGTAAGAAAACAAACAACGTATGTTAACATCTGTTGAGGAGCACGAGCGGTACTGTCGCGAACACAACGTTTTTTCTTTGTTTTTTTTTTTCATAATGTTGTAATAAAGCACTTGTACGTTACGTTACTTTAAGTTGTATCGCAGAATAAGAAATAGTACCTATTAGTAGTTACATTTGACGTGGTAGTTACTAAATCCTTATGTTGTAACACAGTATAAGTATAAATAGTACTACGTGCAATATGGCCTCTCTCGTGTCGATCTCACCTCTCCTCTGAGACAAATCTGCAACAGTTGCGCTCATCACAGACGTCATGATTTATGTAGTAGTAAACGACGCGACATTTGTATGGAGTAGCCGGGGTTGAGTTGTACTTAAAACGATGGCATATTTTGCTAAAACATATTTGTATACTTTTACGAAAATAAAGAATAAAAAAAACTACTAACAAATTCCATGATGCAAATCTACCTATTTAGATAAATAACTAAACATTTACGATTAATAAAGTGTATAGGCTGTGCATAATTATGTTTTTTTTTTTGTCTTTTTTGTTACTTCGAGAAATTATGCTACAGGTAAGTAAGTAAAGTAGAAAGTTGATTTATGTCATTTGAAGTATCTGACATCGTCAAGACTCATGACTCGTTCTAGTTTGGATGTCAGTCACTATGCACCTTGTATTATCTAATACTCATTTTACGTAGGTTTTTGTTTATGTATGTGTGTACATCGTATTATAATATAAATTAATAAAAAAATACATATACTATCTTTTTCAATTCCATAATAATCACTTGGGGCGATAGTGATAAAGGTTTAAACTTAAGAATAGAGTAAAAAATATAGGCTTCACAAAAGTCAACTTTATGTCATAACATTAGTGTCATATAACGTTTGGAAACTCTCTGGTGTTGTTGCTTCATGTTAGATATTTTTATAATAATATTATGATTTTACCAGATTTTTGTTCAACTTTTTTCTACATAAGGAGGTAATTTGAGGTAAAGATGTCGCCTAGTCAGTTTATTTTTCTTAGTGCCTTTAGAATCTTAAATAAAATCTTCTACTATATCTCAAATTCATGTGCCTACAAAGAGATTGACAAAGTATATAACATGAACTAGATTACCAATGTATCTAGTAAATAACTGCTACTTAAAAAAGTAATTTAATTCAGAAAAGTTCATTTGTAATAGAGGTATACTATAATATAAAAATATATAGCTGAAATAAAATGCGTTGTTACTTTTTATAGACAATTGAATAAAATGAAGATCGTGAAATTTTAATAATATAATATAAAATATGTTACGGCTCATTAATCAACACAAAAAAAGAAGATCCTAAGATACATTTTCTTCTTATAACTTAATTCTTTCAGATTGTTAAAGAAAAAGTTGTTTAAATATTTTTAAATGAAGTTTAAACCCTGTTTAAACCCTTTGTCCGTTCGTTTAGAAAATTCATAAAATTTATTAACGGTACGACCGTTAATAAATTACTTTGTAAACTATCAAAGTTTACGATTTTACATTTCAAGTACTTTTTTATTTAATGATCCTGAGTTAATATTGCAGAAAATTTTAAAGTTGGGTTTTGATTTTTTTCAATTTACCGTCCATAATGTTTCAACATACTGAATGAAATTAAATTTCTATTCACGGCGAAATATCGTTATAATAATAATTGTTTATTTCAGACTATAGTCCATGATGTTAATAACAATATTTCTTAAAAAAAACTATGTTAGTTAGAATATAATATAATATAAGAGTTATGAGTGGTTAGTTGAGTTCAAAGTACCTAAACCAGCAACTAGGGGTCGCAGATTGGGATGCTCTGGGATGGGTAAGAAAAGCTAATCGTAACTAAATAGTCACATTTAACGCAATATTCAAGCTTAATTCGATATTGGAAAGTATGAATGATAGTAAGACTGTTCATGCACCTGTCGATGCTTCCTCTATGTTTCATTTTTGAGCAATAAATTCTGGTCGTCATTTTCATTTGATATATTATGTTGTATCTTATTGCTTTAGTATATGGACCAGTGAACTAGAATATATTTTTTGTTACAAAAAAAATGATGTTCTATTGCACCGGTCGGGGTGCAATAGAACATCATTTTTTTTGTAACACTCCATACAAATGTGGTATCTACAACTACTACATAATTATATTTTTTAAACTATGACATCTGTGTAGAGTGTGAATAAACGTGTGTGCGTGCGGCGCCATACAAGCTGTTCCAGATCCGTCTCAGAGGGGAGGTGAGGTCGACACGAGAGAGCGGCAGGGAGAGGCCATACTGTAAGTAATACTATTATTAATACTGTGGTTCTATATAATAATTTATGCACTGTATACTTCGAAACAATACAACTAACAATAGAATAGATAAACTTAGATAAATCGTCTACCATTATACGCTATTTATCAGTCTGACTTCATTTTCCTATTTCTTGTATTAGGTATGTGTTTCTACTTTGGGTTAAGTCTTATCCAATTTTATCTTTTGAGCTTCATATTTTCTCCTATTGTTTGGCAATGCGCAGAGTATTATATATATGGCATATACAGACGAGTTAAATAGTCGAATAGCTAACAATTGTCATTTTGACTCCGCAGTCGCTAGTTCGATCCCCACACCAGATTAATATTTGTGAGCATTAACATGACATTTTTCTATGTATAATATTAGTTATCTAGTACTCAAAGTAAAAACTTTGCTGAATTTAGTTTATTATTATTATTTTTTATGTATGTAGACGTAACTGCGATAATAGTTCTTTTAATATATTTTTGTTACTACAAATACCTACAAATTAAAATATTTTTTTTTTTAGTTACAATGTTTCTTTTGACACATTAAATAGAGAAAGTAGTAGTTTTTACCAGCACATTGACTGCTAAGAAAGTAAAATTATATTTTTTTATTTATTCATAAATATTTATTTACATATGAAATACGAGCACTGACATTTCTGGTATCGCCTGTACCGACATTCCAGAAATTCAATACGTCAGTGTTGATTGCAGTTAATTATAAATTCGTCTCCCTCTCATTGTGTCTTCTATTTTTAGTTGAATAGCGTTCATTTCTTCAATCTACTAGTATCCTTAATACAACGTCGTTAGATCTAAAATACATTATCACTTTTAATAATAATTCAGTTGTTTAATCTGTTCCGATCTAAATCAACTCAAAATCAGTGTCTAAAGGAATCTCTTTGAGGAAATTATTTCCGCCAATAAAATATTTTGCTTTGTTCAATTCAGTGTCATTGAACTGAAAAATCTGGTCTTTAGTAATGATCAAAACGATTCGACTCTCTATCTATAGCTTTGATTAGTTCTATATAAGTTTGTAAATGGCCTGGGGGTTAATGTGATATTGAATCAATGAATTTGGGGTGCAAGTGCCTCAGTATGATCTTTAGAGACAAAGCCATCGATCGATTGTAACAGAACACAAAAAATATTTTGTCTGTCTGTCTGTATGTATGTACACGATTATCTCTAAGATTATATTACGATTTTCAGAAATAGATTATGTTCAGCTAGGTGCAACATATAGGATTTCATTGAAATATAAAATCAGATAAAAAGTTATTGTCATTTAAAGTCATTGAATGTCTCCTGTTAAAAATGTCTAAAAAAAGTCAACAAAATGGTCGAATTTTCACGCAGCCATCATGGCCCCAAGCTATTACTTTTGAAATAAATTTAAAAGTGACATAGAATATTTTTTCTCTAAAATAACTGTTACTTTTAATAAAGACTATTCTTCATTTCTACTAGGGGGGCGTACAAGCGTACAACTCACCTGATGGAAAGTAGTTACCGTAGTCTATCTGAATGCCTGTAACACCAGGAGCATCAATCACGCGTTGCCTCTGAAAAAACCCCTTAAAACGCATTTCTTGAAAACTACATACTGTGTAGCCTGCTGGGAAAACCATGGTAGGAGGTTAATTCCGCAACCTGACAGCTCGAAGTAAAAAACTAATCTGGAACCATACAGTACAATCATCATCATCATCAGGTCATTTTAGTCTCCACTACAGGAGCACGGCCCTCTCTTGTCCATTCCAGACAGAAGGAGGATTTGGCCTGATCGATGTTTTATAATGTATTTCCCTTAGTCGCCTTGTGCGACATCCACGGGAAGATTTTATTAATCTAAATTAAGGTACTTAAAAATCCGGCAGAGTAAAAATACTTATGATTTTTTGTCCCATACAACAGTCACATATATGACCAATGAGGGAAGACACTCTCTTTTATGTTTTTGTAGTTTTCCTGATTGAGTAATGGATTCCGTACAAAGAAATTGTTTCCTCCATCTACTACTAATGTGCATTACACTGGAAATAGATTCATTGCTATTAACTTATATATTACTAGCTTTTACCCACGGCTTCGCTCTCGTGGCCATTATTTTAATAAAAAATTTTTTCCTCTGTAGAAATAAGATGATTTTCCGGGATGTTTATAAGATAGGGGGATATACCTCCACCTCACAGAATATCGCGGTCAAATAATAATTCTCTCGAGAGTTGCTGTGTTCCTGCGAGTGAGTGAGGTCACCAGAAATAATGAAAGGAAGGAGTATAGACTGGCAAGGGATCGGTGACTCGTTGATGTTGCTTATCTCCATGGGCAGTGGTGATTGCTTTACATTAGGTGACCCACACACTCGTTTGCCCCCTCTCATATAAAAAAAGGATATAAAATTTTTACAAAAAAAAAGCGACTCCAAAAATTACTCTACAATCATAAGCACAACTAAAAAGTCAAAAACACTATCAGAACTAAATTTTATGATATAAAAAAAATGGGACCAATCTGGAAGTATAATTCAATCTCTTTCAAATAAAAAAGTTTTTTCTAATCGTTTTATAACGGAGTAATGAAGTAACAAAACTTAAATAAAAATATAGCCGAATTGAGAACCTCCTCCTTTTTTTTGCAGTCGGTTAAAAATAGCCTATGTAGTGACATAGGCTATTTTTAGGGTTCCGTACCTCAAAAGGAAAAACGGAACCCTTATAAGATCACTTTGTTGTCCGTCTGTCTGTCTGTCTGTCTGTCAAGAATTTCTATGTCGAGAATGCGTGGAGGTATCAAGCTGAAATTTGAACTGTATACTCAGGTCTACGGTCCCATGAAGTTGTAAAAAAATCAAACTGCTAAGTTTACGTAAAAAAAAGTTCCGGCCGTTTATTCAGCAAAAAACGCATATTTCGACATTCTCAAGGGAATCAAAACCTATAGGGTACTTCCCGTTGACCTAGAACTATGAAATTTGGCATGTAACATCGTTATAGACTACAAGTACAGGAATAAATCTCAAAACTATACATTTGTATTTAAATCTTAAAAAATAGGGTGTCTATATTTTTATAGGAGGTCGAAATTTCAAATTGAAGCTACTAGTTCAAATGGGGTATCATATGAAAGGGCTTGATGTGCACATAGCAAAATATATTTTATTTATTTTTTCCGACGCATTATTTTTTATTTATGATGAAAAACATCAAATTTATAATGATCCTACGTACGGAACCCTCGGTGGGCGACTCGGACTCGCACTTGGGCGGTTTTTTTTTTTCCGATGGTGATGGTGATGGAAAGTGTTCCAGCCCTTAAACTATCGCCATAATAAAATCACGACAATCCATAGGTTCCTTTCGACGTGTAAGAAGTACAAAGAGTAGAACTCAGTGCTATAGACATCATATCAGAAACCCAAATCCGTTGCGTGACGTGCGTGCATTGCGGCCAGCGCGGGTTAGTGAACGAATACACCATACTCAATCACTTTGTTTTGAATTTTGTATTACAGACCCGAGGCGATAGACCGATAGGTAGGCTGTTGCAGACTCCTTGGTTGTGTTATTATACCTTTTTTTGATTTTGAAGTTACACTTATATTTTTCTATTATTGTAGTTTTGACATTGTAGATAAAAAGTGAAGTTCGTGCGAACTGTTATAAAATTACCGAAAACTATCAAATATAATCTCATAAAACCATTCATTGCCTATTTTCATTATTCTTATCCATCTATAGTCCATTTCGTCCCTTTTCATAGGCATTGTTAAAAAAAGTGCTTAGATTAAGATCAGGGGCCCTACCGCCATAGTTGAACCCGATTACCAGTTAAGGTTAATGACAAACATATTCAGTTTACTTAGTAGATTAGAGTGTTTGTATCAGCTAAGCTAAACACAATTACCACCAATCTAAGGTGAAGTTTGATTTTTGCAATCAAAAAATCCGACGGTAATCGGCTTCAGCTTCAGCAGTACTGTTATAATTTTTCAGCATTTTTTTACCACTAAAGTGGCATACAAGCATACGTCCCGCCTGATGGAAAGCAGTTACCGTAGCCTATGAACGCCTGTAACACCAGGGGCATCACACGCGCGTTGCCGACCCTGTAAAAATCTCTTCACGCCCTTTTTGAAGAACCCCATGCTGTAGTCTCCTGAGAAAACCTCGACAGGCAGTTCATTCCACAGCTTGACTCTTCTCTGGAACCGCACGGTACGCGACCACTTAGGCTCCAATGTGTGAGGATAAATTCCCTGTCGATGGCGAGCGGTGCGACTGTAGAAGGAGGCCGTGGGCATCATGTCAAAGAACTCCTCTGAACACACCCCATTGTACAGACGGTAGAACACACAAAGTGATGCAAAATCTCTCCTCAGACTGAAGGGTTCTAAACCGTCTGTCAGTTTGGGATCGTCAACAATCCTCACAGCACGCCTCTGAATCGAGTCACAAGGTGCAAGCTGGTATCTAGGCGCTCCCGCACAGATGGCAACAGTACTCCATATGTGGCCGTACTTGAGCTTTGTAGAGCAGAAGCCTTTGCCGCGGATTGAAGTACTGCTTGGCCCTATTGAGCACACCTAGTTTCTTCGACGCCAGCTTAACCTTCCCCTCGAGGTGACAACGAAACTGGACGTCGCTGGAGATTTCAACTCCAAGAATCCCAATGTTTTTGGCGATGGTAAGGGGTGTGTTTTGGAATTGAAGAGCCACAGCAAAGGGGGTTTTCTTAGCGGTGAACGCGCAGACTTGTGTCTTAGAGGGATTGAATCGCACTAAGTTCTGTTGCCCCCAATCGGACACTTTACTCAGTGTGCTCTCGATTTCCGACACAAGTCGTTCGCGGCTCTCCTCCACCAGAGAGCGGGGAATATGAGCGCGGCCCGTATAAAATGTGTCCCCGGTGCTGTCATCCGCTTATCAATGAATGCTGTCAATAGATAACATATCATTGATATGCAGCAAAAACAGCGTCGGGGACAATACAGAGCCTTGCGGGACGCCAGCATTAATGTCCATGCTATCGGAACAACTGCCATCAACAACGGCTCTAATGCTTCTGCTGGACAAGAAGCTAGCGACCCATTCGCATAAACCCTCTGGTAGACCGTATACAGGCAACTTTGAAAGAAGACTACGGTGCCAGACCCCATTGAACGCCTTCGCCATATCTAGACTGACAGCCAATGCCTCACCTTGACTCTCCACGGCTGAAGCCCAGCGATGTGTAAGATACACCAGAAAATCACGAGTCGAGCGACCATGACGGAAGCCGTATTGATGGTCGCTGATTAAAACGTGCTCTTCTAGGTATTTCAGGAGCTTATTATTTGTTTGATATTTAATTTGCTATTTGCTATATAAATATAATTTGTAATTTGCTATATAATATTATTATGTTTGATATTTAATTTGTAATTTTGTTGGAAATAGCATCTGTTTTTGACACACTTAGCAAATAGATTCAGTAGTACATTTAGTGGAATGGCTTATTATCAAATTTGAGTTAACAATTAACAATGATTGGTTGGTTGGAAGACATGAAAAAAAAAAGAAAGAGCTACCCTACCGGCTAAGTTGAAGCCGATTACCATCGAGCGTTTTGATTCGAAAAATAGGTCTTACGTTTTAGTTACTGACAAACATCTTCACCTCAGTCGGTAGAGCTCCAGGGTTTCTACCAGCTAAACACAAGTACCATAAATCTAAGTTGAAGTTTGATTTTTGATTAGCCGGTAGGTCTCCAGGTGCGTCTGTGCAATACAAACATCAAAATGGTACTCATACTGTCACTACAGTCACTACTAATGTCTATTAATTTTGACGAGCTCGGTGGCGTAGCGGTCAATGACGCGGCTTCGACACCAACGCTCGTGGGTTCGATTCCCACACAGGACAAACATTTGTGTGCATGAACATGTCTGTTTGTCTTGGTCTGGGTGTTTTCTATGTATCATAAGTATGTATTTACAAAAAAAAATGTATTTACGTATGTTTATCAGTTGTCTAGTACCCATAACACAAGCTTCGCTTACTTTGGGGCTAGATGGCGCTGTGTAATTTGTCTGACAAAATTTATTATTATTTTATTTATTTATCTCTTTTTAATCACGGGTCAAGCCCGGTCATTTGATAGGCGTGCGCGGGGATATGGATCCAACGCGTAGAGGCCCCTTTGAGAAGTTTGATGTAATGTTGTACGCCCGCCGTGACCCGCTCCAGGATATGTCAATGGAACGACATACCCATTATTTATTTATTATTAACACTCGCCGTCTACCAGTAGTCCCCAAAGCACCAGTTGGTAACCTCGTGATTAGTCAAGAGCATAATTATGCATATTTTTTTTTTTTATGCTACGTCGCGTCGGGTGGCAGACAAGCATACGGCCCGCCTGATGTGAAGAGGTTACCATAGCCATATTAACGCTCGCAACATAAAATTTTGTTCGCGTGCCGCCACCCCCGCTGCCAACGCAGCATCTCCTTCCTTCTGGTGACCTCACTCACTCGCAGGAACACAACAACCCTCAAGGGAATTGTTATTTGGCTGCGGTATTCTGTGAGGTGGAGGTACATTCCCCAGTCGGGTAGCTTACAAATTACGCTCCCTACCTCTCTTTTCGCCAGAGCTTCGTTTGTCAGTCAGCAGGGTGCACCGCGAGCAGGTGAAGTTGGCTTTGGTTCAAAGATGTTGATGAACCACTTACACCCCAAAACTACGTAACACTATTACGTCAGGTAGTCAAACAAGCATACAGCGTGCCTAAAATGAAGTGGTTGTCTTGGCCATATGAATGCTCATGACAAGTAATATCGCCCGTGCCCCTTCATCGCCGCTGCTAACCTAGCAACTACTTCCGCCCTGGTGACTTCACTCACTCGCAATAACACCCCTCAACGGAATTGTTATTTGGATGCGGTATTCTATGAGTTCTGGTTGTGTGGTTTCCGGCAGATTAGAATAGAATCACTCCGTCTCTTCTCGTTTATGTCGTACAAGGCGACTAAGGGAAATACATTATCAAATATCGATCGGGCCTCCCCACCCCGTTTGGCCAGCGTGGGGAGTGTAGGCCAAATCCTCCTTCCGTCTAGGACGGACGAGAGAGGGTCGTGCTCCTGTAGTGGAGACTAAAATGACCTGATGATGATGATGATGATGATTCTATGAGTTGAAGGTACTTCCATTAAACAGCTTATTAACGCCTTGCCCTACCTCTCTTTCGTATGAGCCTCGTTAGTGTATCAGCAGAGTTCAACACGAGCAGGTGACGTTGACTTTGGCTAAAACACGGCGGTGAGCTACTTACACTGAGGAAACTGAACAGACTCTATATATATATATAAATAAATCTCAGAAATGTATGTACGCACATAACTTTAGAACGGCTACATGAAATTGGATAATTCTTTTTTTGCGTGTTCTCTGTCAAGATAAGATTTGAATGGAAAATCCACTGAAATGAGATGGGAACGGGAAGTTTGAAGGGATCTGTTTGTCTTGGTCTGGGTGTTTTCTATGCTAACATAGAAAACACCCAGACCTCGCCTGCCCAGACCTCGCCTGCCGCTAACATAGAAAACACCCAGACCTCGCCTATATATTTACAAAAAAAAAATTGTTATTTATAAAAGTCATCTAGTACCGACAGCTTTGCTTAGATTGGGACTAGATGGTAGTGTACAATTTGTCCAGGAATATTAACTTATTATAATAAATCTAATACTTTCCATTAAATCGTGTTTATTCATACAAAGTGCCACTATTGAAGTTAATGGAAGCCTCACGAATAATAATCTTTGGAAATTTCATTACTAACAAATCTATTAAACCTAAATCAATATTATTTAAGATGACCTCGCCTGCCGCACGCCAATAAACATTTGCTTTTCATTATCTAGATTTCTCGAAAATTGATCCCTAATTTATGCAAAATCATAATTGGATTAGCATTTGCATAAAATTGTTATCTTTATATTGCTTATAATTGTGTATGATTTTGAAATAAATATAACAAATTTTCATTTCAAAAACCATTGTTCTTCTTTTTCTTCTTATTTTTTTAAGTTCGGCAGCTCATTTCTCTGCGGAACCATAATGTTGTGAAAATCACTGCAGACACACGTATTTCCTTCTTCCTATAACCCAGGGTCGTTTAGACACAAATCTTTAAGAAATACTTACATGGGTCGTCAAGGGGTGCACCGCCAGCGCTGCGTTAATCGCAGCGATGACTCACATTGACATTTAGTCCTCACTTGTGCTTTCACACAACAACTCTCAGGTAATTTGTTATTTGGCTGCAGTATTCTGTGAGATGGAAGTACTTCCCCAGACAGCTTACAAATACGCTGTACCCTATAACTCTTTGCGAGAGCCTCTTCTACTAGTCGGCAGAGTGAACTTCTTCTTCTTACATGAATGTTGCGTAACTTTAGCCGTTTCAATCAGGCGGATCATTGCTTGTTTGCATTTGTATAAAAAATGTTATATTGCATAGAAGTTCATAAAAGCAGCCTGCATGGCTGATTTTATATATATTATAAATGACTCAGAAATAGTATACTCCTCTAGTCAGTAGTAGTGTGGTAGTAGTTTACTAGTGTGCACTTGCACATCTATCTAAATATATAAAAGGAGAAACTGACTGACTGACATATCAATGTACAGCCTAAACGGCTAGACGTAGGCACTTGAAATTTGGAAGGGACGTAGCTTAGGTACCGTAGAGGTGCACTAAGAAAGGAATTCCCGAAATTCCCACGGGAACGGGAATTAGCGGGAAAATCCTTTTGTATGAAAAATCTAAACTGCTTAAGTTAGACGCTTGAAATTTGGCATACAGGTACCTTAGTAAACTTAAAGCTTAGTTGCAACAGGATATTGCAAAATTCCCACGGAAACGGGAGTTAGCGGGAAAAAACTTTTGTATGTAAAAATCTAAATCACGTAAGATAGATGTTTTCAATCTAGCATGCATGCATACCTTATCTAGCATGCATGCATACCTTAGTAAATAAAAATTTTATTAGTTATGGCTGTATTTTGAAAAATTCCCATGGGAACGACAGTTAGCGGGAAAAAAATGTTGTATGAATCTATATATATAAAATTCAAAGTCCTGACTGACTGACTGATATATCAACGCACAGCCCAAACCGCTGTGTCTAGAGATTCCAAATGTGGCACGTCGGTTCCTTATGACGTCTAGGGGTACATTAAGAAAGGATTTTTCAAAATTCATCCCCTAAGGGGGTGAAACGGGGGTCCAAAATTTGTATGGGGAAACGAGATTAGTTGGACTATTTTATCCGAAACTTTACATGAGTACTTCTATAGATAAATGAGTAAACACGTGTTTCAGGATTTTTCAATATTCAACCCCTAAAGGAGTGAAATGGGGTGATAAATTCTGAAAATCGTCATGGGTATTGTTTTTATAGTTTATCGGGTCGCTGATTACGAAAATAACAACTATTTTCTAATCAAACGTAGCCGACGTGACATAAAATCCCCCCTGTGGGGGTACGATGGGGTTGAAATGTCATAATATCAATATGGGTGTTGATTCTATAGTTTTCTGCGACGCCAATTACGAAAATGGCATCGATTTGAAAATATAACATAGTGGACAAGAAATTACTTAAAAGGATTTTTCAAATTTTACCCCTAAGAGTGAAACAGAGGTCCAAAGTTTGTATAGGGAAACGAGTTTACTTCGACTATTTTATCCTAAATTTTACACGAGTACTTCTATAGATAATGGACTAAACACGTATTTCAGGATTTTTTAAAATTCAACACCTAAAAGGGTAAAATGGGTCCCAAAAATCTGAAAAACGTCATGGGTATTGTTTTTCATCTGGTAGCTGATTACGAAAACAACAACGATTTTAAAATTCAGTTGAAATGTCTAAAATGCTGTAAAAATGTCTGAAAATCGTCATGGGTATTATATTTATGGCTTATCGGGTCGCTGATTACGAAAATAACAACTATTTTCTAATCAAACGTAGTCGACGTGACATAAAATCCCCCCTGTGTGGGTGCGATGGGGTTGAAATGTCATAATATCAATATGGGTGTTGATCCTATTGTTTTCTGAGACGTCAATTACGAAAATGGCATCGATTTGAAAATATAACATAGTGGATATAAAATTAGTTAAAAGGACTTTAAAAAAAATATTCCTAAGAGGGTGAAACGGAGGTCCAAAAATTCTATGGAGAAACGAGATTAGTTGACTATTTTATCCTAAGCTTTACACGAGTACTTCTATAGATAAATGAGTAAACACGTGTTTGCCCCGAATTTCACGCGAGCGAAGCCGCGGGCGAAAGCTAGTGTAATTGATAGCGAAAAGTCATGGAAACTTTCATGAATAGTCTTTTGGCTTTAATACCTTTAGAATAGAATAGAATGGAGTGTAATGGAATAGAATTGAATGAAATGGTATGCGATGGCATTACATCACTTCCCTTTGGAAGTGATGTAATGGAATGGAATAGAATAGTATGTTATTTGCTGGACCATTGAGTGTGTTTACAAATGGTATGTACCTATATGCTAGATACATATATTCGCCTTATTCTCCTTAGGGATGTTAATATTATAAATTTCATTATAGAAAATAATAGGTCTATTATTATCTAGTAGAAATTCATTACTTAAATAGTATTATGGCGATGAGAATTTACATACCAAAATTCAAAAATGTTTTTAACGTGGTCTCTATAGACAAATACTCGTAGGTAATGTCAATAATGTCATATATAAATTACAATCTTTTAATTTTATAAATCTCTAGATAGACCGACGATCTCAAAAAGGTGGCTGGTAGAGGTAGATTGAGGAAAGCTGAGGATCGCATATGGTGGAAAGCATTGGGAAAGGCTGTATCCAGCAGTGGGTTGATATAGACTGATGATGATGATTAAAAATATAAATGGGAAGTTGAACATTAGTGTTTATTATTATATCTTTTTAACTGTTCTAGTTCTCTCAATGATTAGAAATGAGAATAATTGGTTTAATACTCTATCACTGTTAATCTAATATTAGAATTCTATTTGGATCAAATATATTCCATTCTAAAAATATCTCATAAAATATCATTCCAAAAGAAATACGTAATACTGCTTCAGTTAATACGGGTTCAGAAGATCGATATTCGTATAAATCTCGCATGAGACGAGGAATTCACTCACAAATTATTCCAGTAATCCGCCTATTATATGATTATGGTGCAACCAAATTAATTGAAACAGCAATTTCGTTGCATAATCGAAAACGCGTATAAATTTTAGATTAACAGGAATTAAATGAGTAACGTTATTTTTATTTGAAAAAGTTCCCCGAAATAGAAGTTGCAAATAATAATTACGGTGTAACTGGAAAATATGATGTTTGCAAAAAATAAATGGAATATAAAAAATGTTGTTAAATTTAAGGCATTTTGGGAAACGTTATTTCCGCAAAATGTCCGATATTTGTTTACATAAAAGCTAGAGCCAATTTTCAAAAATATTATTTATTTATCTTAAATATATCCTATATAATATTATATATTAATCTTTCTTGTGTATTCATCATCATCAGGTCATTTTAGTCTCCACTACAGGAGCACTACCCTCTCTCGTCCGTCACAGACAGGAGGATTTGGCCTACACTCCCCACGCTGGCCAGACGGGTTGGGGAGGCCTGATCGATGTTTTATAATGTATGTCCCTTAGTCGCCTTGTACGACATCCACGGGAAGAGACGGAGTGATTCTATTCTAGTCTGCCGGAAACCACACGGCCAATAATTACGGTGGTATTTTCTATTTATCTATATACATATATATAAATTAATCCCTATTTCCCTTGGCCCCAGTATCACGCGTGAACAAGTGAAACGTAGAAATCGTTTCACTCGTTCACGCGTGATACTGGGGCCATGGGAAATAGGGATTCATTTATATATATGTATATATTTATAATATTTTTTTTGTTCAGTCTGTTATTGTCACGAGAAGGTTCTTATGAAAAAAAAAACCGGACAAGTGCGAGTCGGACTCGCCCACCGAGGGTTCCGTAGGTACGTAGTATCATTATTAAATTTGATATTTTTCATTATAAATAAGAAATAATGCGTCGAAAAAAATAAATAAAATATATTTTGCAATGTGTACATCAAGCCCTTTCATATGATACCCCATTTGAACTAGTAGTTTCAATTTGAAATTTCGACACCCTATAAAAAATATAGACCCCCTATTTTTTAAGATCTATTTACAAAAGTATAGTTTTGAGATTTATTCCTGTACTTGTAGTCTATAACGATGTTACTTGCCAAATTTCATAGTTCTAGGTCAACGGGAAGTACCCTATAGGTTTTGATTCCCTTGAGTGTGTCGAAATATGCGTTTTTTGCTGAATAAACGGCCGTAACTTTTTTCTACGTAAACTTAGCAGTTTGTTTTTTTTTTAACTTCATGGGACCGTAGACCTGAGTATACAGTTCAAATTTCAGCTTGATACCTCCACGCATTCTCGACATAGAAATTCTTGACAGACAGAGGGACAACAAAGTGATAAGGGTTCCGTTTTTCCTTTTGAGGTTCGGAACCCTAAAAAATAAAAAGTTGCGCGGAAAATTTAACAAAACTGAACGGTCTTAGAAAAATTTAAAAAAAAATCTAACTTTAGGGCGTTTAACAAAACTGTCAGTCGTTTGACAGATAGCGCGAAATCAATTCGATATTCATAGCTAAGAATACAGGACAGTGGAGTGCCGTAAGGTTTATACCTCGGAACCCGGGTCCACTGAACGGATTTTGGTAAAACTTTTTTTTAAGTATTTTTAAATAATAAATAATAATAATAAATATTGTCAAATAAATTACACAGCGCCATCTAGCCCCAAAGTAAGCGAAGCTTGTGTTATGGGTACTAGACAACTGATAAACATACGTAAATACATTTTTTTTTGTAAATACATACTTATGATACATAGAAAACACCCAGACCAAGACAAACAGACATGTTCATGCACACAAATGTTTGTCCTGTGTGGGAATCGAACCCACGAGCGTTGGTATCGAAGCGGCGTCATTGACCGCTACGCCACCGAGCTCGATTTTTAAACACTAAATAATAAAATGTTTACCCAATTATGTTTGCCGATCTTCTGTTATTTTAATTTAATTTATTAAAAATTTCAATTAGGAGGATTACTAAATTAATTATCAGGGTTCGCAAAATACGGTTTTAAAGGTAACAACGATTCACAACAATCATAAAAAACAAAAGTTGACTTTTCAGGAAAAAAAATTGACCATCTGGAAACCAAAAGTCTTGGAAGTTAACCATTTGGGAGTTGCTGTTTTGGCAAATTGACCAAATAATTAATAACTATTATATATTTTTATTTCACTGATAACAATGGTACATTACAATGTAGTTATTGCACTGAAATTACATTTTTACTTTATAATTATGTGTTGGGAAGTTGTCAACTCCCAAGGGTCTAGCTTGTGTTGATTTTTTTTTTTATACTACGTCGAGTGGCGAACTATCATACTGCCTGCCTGATGATGCATTTATCGTAGCCATATAAGCGCTCGCAACATGATAGATAGCTTGCGAGCTGCTACCCCCGCGGCCATTGCAGCAACTTCATCTTTCTTTCCTGGTGGTGAGGTCACTCGGGCAACCCTCAAGGGAATTGGCTATTTGATAATATTCAAAAATTGTATAAATTATTTAACAATATCGTAAAATACACAAAACTATAAAGATCTGCAAACTTTCATTCTAATATCTTCCGTCCGACTTATTTTAGGGTCGATCAAAGTTTGGCGGGAAAGTCCATTTTAAAAGTATGAAATTATTAAAAAATAATATTTCCAATGGTGAAGCAATAAAAATACAATAACTTTTATTATGATACTAATTACATAAACGTAATATTTAACATAGCTGTCGTACAAATTTCTGATTTGATGCATACGAAATACAAACCTGTGACGTCATAACTCGGTAGCCTTTTGTATGGAGCGTTTTCGGGAAAGTCCAAAATTGTGATTTTCAAATTGACATATCTCGAGAGATTTTTGTGCTATCGAAGTAATTTTTTCACCTATGGTTATATTGAGACATCCCTACATGCCAAACCGAAAAAAATGTTGGTCAAATAGCCTATTGTTATTTGGCTGCGGCATTCTGTGTTATATAGATTTTTTTTGTATATTTAGTTGTAAACGATTAATACTACTTGCTGATCGTTATATTAATACGTGAAACAAAAACTTTTTACCCCTTTTTACGAATATTGCGCGGACGGAGAAGTCTGAAATTTCGTACACTTATAGTTTACTACTGAACCGTGTGGTTTCCGGCAGACTAGAATAGAATCACTCATACATGAGCAAACATCGATCAGGCCTCCCCAATCCGTCTGGCCAGCGTGGTAAGTGTAGGCCAAATCCTCCTTCCGTCTGGGACGGACGAGAGAGGGTCGTGCTCCTGTAGTGGAGACTAAAATGACCTGATGATGATGATGATGATGATGATGATAGTTTACTAGCGGCCGCCCGCGACTTCGTACGCATGGAGTTAGTTTTTGCACATAATTTTTAATTATATTCGAAAAAGATAAATAAATACCTAATAAGAGGAAAATATAAAAGAAAGATAGAAACAATCAACGTCTAGACGAATTTTTAGAATCAATGAAGTCGACGGATATTATTTTTTCAAAACCTCTCTGTAAGACTTAAAATACTTTTTATTGTTATAATATAATATTCCTCCTTATATTATTAAGTATGTAGTTGTTTTCAATAATTCTTATAATTAAATGTCATTTAAAATCCTTCTGCCATAATCACTTTAACTTCAATAACATTCGGCTTTCATACAAACTACCATCCCCTGTTTTAATCCCAAAATGTAGCTGATTTCTAAAGATACATTATTATTACATCTCCACACCATCTATAGAGCATACATTTTAAATTTCAAGTGTCTTACTTCAAAAACAATAGACTTTCATACAAACATCCAACCCCCGTTTTAACCCCAATAACGGGTTAATTTCTAAAGATACATTATTAGTACACCTCCACACCATCTAAAGAGCATACCTACAATTTAAATTTAAAGTCTCTTGCTTCAAAAACATAGGATTTTCATACAAACTTCCAATCCCCGTTTTACCCCTAAAAAGGGGTTGATTTCTAAAGATACATTATTAGTATACATTTTAAATTTCAAGTCTCTTGCTTCAAAAACATAGGACTTTCATACAAACCTCCAACCCCCGTTTTACCCCCTTACGGGTGGAGTTTCGTAAAATCAGTTCTTATCGAATGTCTACACCCTATAAGGAATCTACCTGATAAATTTCAAGTTTGTAGGTGTTATAGTTTCTGAGATTTCGTGATTAATCAGCGAGTGGTATTTCGCTTTTATATATAGAGAAAGAGTGCAGAATACTTATATATTTTTTAAATGACTCATAGAAAATACATTTAAAAAAAAACACTCACTAACACTCTTTATGGTCGAATTTCGACCAATGGGCGACCGCTAACTAGTCTATTAAATTGCGTGTACATATTAAATCTTGTCCAAATAAAATTTCAAATTCTTTAGATAAGCTTTAATATGTACACTTTACACTTATACTCGTATCTATGTTATGTTTATATCTTTTTTTTTATACTACGTCGGGTGGCAGACAAGCACACGGCCCACCTGATGTGAAGCGGTTACCGTAGCCATATTAACGCTTGCAATATAAAATATTGCTCGTGCGCCGCCACCCCCGCCGCCAACGCAGCATCTGCTTCCTTTCTTTCAGGTGACCTGACTCACTCGCAGGAACACAACAACCCTCAAGAGAATTGTTATTTGGCTGCGGTATTCTGTGAGGTGGAGGTACAATCCCCAGTCGGGTAGCTTACAATTTACGCTCCC
Organism: Hypsopygia costalis; assembly: GCA_937001555.2. NCBI lineage: Eukaryota > Metazoa > Arthropoda > Insecta > Lepidoptera > Pyralidae > Hypsopygia > Hypsopygia costalis. The sequence goes on along the minus strand of OW443333.2, from coordinate 3,746,674 downwards.
TACCTCTCTTTTAGCCAGAGCTTCGTTTGTCAGTCAGCAGGGTGCACCACGTGCAGGTGAAGTTGGCTTTGGTTCAAAGATCTTGATGAACCACTTACACCCCGAAAGATCTGTCCATTTATAGATTATTGTAATATAAATAAATCACTCATCATTTCAATACAATATTGACAATAGAATTAACATAGAACCTGATACAAAATTGAAATTGTGTAACACAATTCCATACAGTTTGTTCGTGATTGGAAAAAGGGAAACAATAGGTATCAAATTATAATCAATGTATTCGAAACGAGAGGCTGACGGCTCGTATTTTGACATATATTTGTTATAAATAGTGAATTTGTTAAATTGTAGTAAACATGAATAAATTTTTTGGCGAATTGATGAAATATATAAAAATATGGTGAATGAAACTGCCGTGCTTCGAAGGGCGCGTTAAGCCGGCGGTCCCGGCAGTTGTCATTCAGATGTCAGATGACAATCGTTGCGTGGCCTTTAGGCGGTTGAAAACATAGTCTCCGTCAACACGCAAATGAGCAGCGTGGTGTAGTATGCTCTAAACCTCATCGATTGAGGGACGACCCGAATCCCAGCAGTGGTGAATGAGGGTTGACGAAGAAGATAGGATATTATTGGCATTCTATCGCTAGATAGAGTGATATTGATAATATCAGCAAATTTCATATTATTGCAAACTCTTGATAGTAGTTTTAGGGTTCCGTACCCAAACGGTGGAAAGGAACCCTATTACTAAGCCTCCGCTTTCGGTTCGTCCGTCCGTCCGTCTGTCACCAGGATGTATCTCGTGAACCGCGATAGTTAGACAGTTGAAATTTTTACAGATTATGTATTTCTTTTGCCGCTATAACAACAAATACTAGAAAATATAATAAAATAAATATAATCTAAGGGGGCTCCCATACAACAAACGTGATTTTTTTGCTCGCAATTGATAACAGCAATAGGTAGACGCTTGACATACTCACATAATATCTAGTTATATATTCACTTTAAAAATAAACAATTAAATAAAAATAAAATAAATATTAAAGAGGGGCTCCCATACAACAAACGTGATTTTGTTTACCATTTTTATAGATAATGGTACGGAACCCTTAGTGTCCGACTTGCACTTGGCCGGTTTTTATTTTATTAGCTACTGCTTACAAAGCTCATAAAAAGACACGTATTTGTCAACATGAAATAAGTAAATAAATTTATAAACAAAAACATTGTAAAAACAGAATTCAAATTTATGAGAACTCTGTTCTAGTTGTTGTTGAACGTTTGGTACAAAATAACACGAGAATTTACGTCTTATTTTCCTAACGCTATAATGCTGTTAATTAACTCATAACTGTAATTGCAAATCATCATCCTCCACTAAGATTGCGTTATCTGCTAGATTAAACACTTATTAACTCGGTTGTATTCCTCTGAAAACGTATCTCTTTCGGATTTATGTACATTTTAATTGCTTCTTCACACAAGATTTCAACGCTACGTTTCAAGACCACCGTTGAATGCGAAAATCTCTTCCGTCCCTCTCCGTTTAGCCCTCACGCAACCTGCAACCCTTACGAAAATTCTCTGCTATCCTTGTCGGACAGACGCCTGGCTGGCACGGGGCAAATCCCTTATGTAAGTCAGTGCTTTCCAAACGCTCCTGCCCGATGGACGCGCGCGGCATTCCTCGACACATTGACGACAATGTCGAAATTAAACGCTCGCGGTTTATGCGATCCGGATAGTGCCATTAAGTTAAATCACAAAAAACTCGTTTGAATTAAAAAAATATACGGACAGTGATCTAAGTGATACTGTGATTCATTGAACGGAAATGGGGTGCCAAAGCGAAAATTCTTTTAAACTTGCGCGCTGGGATTAAAACAAGATTTATCTCTGAAAACAACGAGGACTTCGGTTTATTTTAAAAGCTTCCTACCCATTATGTTCTATAGGGTAATCCTTAGCCTCGTTTGTGCTAAAGTCGTCTCTAGTACGAACCACTTACGCATAACGATCCCATAGTAGTAAAAATAGATATCTAATAGGAACTTTTAATGTATGGCGCGTCATTCATTTTAAAGGCTGAACATGTCATTTCGTTATTTGTCAACGAGTTAATTACGAACTAGAATAAATGTTGACAGATTTAGTGGAAACAGGTAGGGTTGTCGGAACAGATAATTTGTGACGTGATGCTCCTGGACTATTTAGTAATTAAGAGATAGTAGACGTTTCTTTACAATTATAGTTTAATGCTAATTAGGGACTTAGTGTTGATAGTGACAATGAAAAGAAGAAGATAGTCAAATTAAGTATTGATAATTGAAATCGTGTGTAAGATTGGGAATAAAATGAAAATGGCCGGGAATTCGAAGAGTGTGAAGAAGCATTCATACATCCTGAACGCGGTGCTATTGTTCATCACGATGATATACGGTAAGTGGAACGTCATCCTCCATTTAGATTTAATTAAGGTTATTGTAAACAGGAAACAATTTTGTAATATTGTATATCACATTTTACGACATAACAATACTCCTTTAAATTGTTAAAGGTTTTAGTTTTCATGTAGGCATTTCTTTTCATATACGAGTAGAAAGAAAATTATTACTAAGATTGGTAAGGTGTCCACCTTACCAATCCGTCCATCTCAATTAGTACTGATTTTCTTAGTTTCGTTAGTGACCGTAAGTTTGTAAGATTTTTTGATAGGATTTTATTTGATTTATAATTAATTGCTATTTAAGAAGTTTTGTTGTTTTTACACATTGTTACGTAATTATCACCAAAGTTTAAACACAAATAGATGCGAAAATCGAATGCATTTAATACAATTAAAAGTCTGTAATCATACGAACCCACAATGAAAAATAATAGCAATAGTTCCTGAGTTCCAGATATAGAGTTTTATATAGGAATGTTTGCAATATATATTTGATTTTTATCCTCCATAACTATTTTTGTCAACTTACTAACTAGCTAGCATATTCAACTAGATTGTTTATTTAAATTTATATATAGTTTACTTATACAGTTCATACATAATATGTTAACTATATTAATTTATCATGAGCACGGTAATCCTTATTGCTAAGGGAGCTGTCGGCTTTGGTATACTTGTTTTTTAATCACATAGCAATGAGGGATTGGAGCCTGGGGAATAGGAATTTAGAACATGATTTTATAAATAATTATGGTTAAATTCACATTTCATCCAGTACTAAAAATTACATTGAAATACTTATGATAGAATTCGAATATTCTTTTATTTAGAAATAATGTTGGTTTGGCTAGACTTGTCAACGAGGTCTAGATTTTGCTTATCTAGGATAAAATTCGACTTTATAATTATGTTCTGTATAAAGCGACCTATAGAGTAGCTATAAAAATAGGACCTTCTTAATGTCCAATTTGTCATCATCACCATATCATCACCATCCGCTAGCATCTATCTAATGCTAGGAATACTAAAGACTTGTATTGTTTTCTGTGATATGCGTTCCCCCTATTTCCGCATCCAGTGACTAAATCTCCGTATAGGGTAGTCAATATTTTGTCACCTCATACGGAATCTCTGATGACTTTCCTCCTGCACTATTATGACTGCTTACTCAGTTATGTGCAGATGTGACTGCCTCACTGTCACTTCAACTTGCTGACTCTGAGAGCTACGTCGATAACTTTAGATCTCCGTCAAATTCCCTCATCTTACAGAAATCCTGAGCATAGCTATCTCCATCGCTTTCATCATCCTTTTTGTATTCAACCCTAATTATGATAAAGTACTTAAACTTTCCATCAATAAGGATGGCCGTAAACCTTTGACGTTCATCTTTTTTATTTTTGAAGGAAAATATGCCAGGAAAATATTGTAAAAGAAAAATCTCGAAAGAATCTTAAGTCGTATCGTATATATAAATTTATTCGAAAAACTGGTTACATTGACAGCTATGTGAACATCAATGAAGGTTTATTTATTGTACGTACTTTTAACAGTCTAGTGATTTCTTTAGTTAATAATCTACTCAAGTTCAAGTTGTGTTGTGACCGAATTTGTTCATACTTATGTTTCTTTAAGCAAATAAAGAGTAGTATCACGTAGTATTCTATTGACCATATTTTTCTATAGCGAGATATCTGAAAAAAGTACCTATTGGCGCCTCTGAATTTCATAGTAGTATAGAAGTAGCTATTTATATTTTTTTATATACTACATCGGGTGGCAAACATTGTGAGGTGGAGCTACTTCTCCAGTTATTTATATATATATATCTTACAAATACTCTGGAGGCATACAGAGTGTTTGTAAGCTGTCCGACCTCTATTTTATTAGGGGCTCTTTCACTAGTCGGTAGGGTGCACCATGTGCAGATGAAGTTGGCTTTAGCACCTCTGAATAAGAATGCATTTCGTAGTAGTATAAGTAGTACTGCTAATACCCAAGCATTTTTGCAAGCTTGTACTGTTCCACTTAATTATTATGATAATATTGTTCCACCAAGTGCCAACAATCAACAGTATCAACTGTTTTTTTGCATTATGTTTGATATTTCATTTATAACTAGCTGTCCCGGCGAACTTCGTACCGCCTAACAGTCAATGAATGTCGTGATGTACATATATATATGAACAAAATTTATGATTTCTTGAAATTAATACAATGAATAATAGAAAATAATAGAGAAGCACGATGGCGTGAGGCACGTGTCAGTCTAATTGTACACGCAAGTTAAGCAACGTCAACCGTAGCCTGTTCATGGATGAGTTTATGTTATCTCGAGCTCGTCCGTGCTTCGGAAGGCACGTTAAGCCGTCGGTCCTGGTGTTTATCATTAGATGGCAGGTCTTAAGCCAAGTTAGTGGCCCAACCCGTAGTTGAGCAGCGTGTTGGAGTATGCTCTAAACATCTTCGGTTGAGGGAAGACCCGTATCCCAGCAGTGGGTAAATAATAAGTTCAGTACTTTACAAAGTCACAAAAAAGTACCAATTGACAACAATAAATATTTCAATCCACAAAACAAATCACAGACAACATTCGCGACGTAAAAGTGAGACCAATCGATTTGACATTTACATAACAATCATAAATATTCCAATCCTTTTTAACTGGCACTATTTGTATGGGAAAACGTTTTTTCTTTTATTTAATTCTTTCGTCAATTTTTCAATGTTTTTAATACTTTCCCGACCAAGACACGACATTATTTTATATATTATATAGATTTATGGAGCTTGATTTAAATTTCTGAACGCACGCATAAATATTTTAGAACCAATAAATATTTAAATCCACAAAACTGTTTTCAAAACAAATCACAGCCAACTTTCAAGACGTAAAAATGAGACCAATAGAGTTAACATTTGTTTTTAATCTATGACATTTGTTCTATAATGAGCTTAATATACATTTCTGAACGCACGCATACATTTGGCGTACGCACGTACGACAACGTCACATTTGACAGCTACGACAACCACGAACATTTTGTATGGGAAAATGTTTTTTCTTTTATTTTATTTTTTCGAGAATTTTCCAATGTTTTTAAGAGTTATTCTGCTATTCGGGACGGAAACAAATCCAACAAATCAAAAACCATGGCAATCGGTCCAGCCGTTCTCGAGTTATAAGTGTTGTAACAAACACGACTTTCTTTTATATATATAGATTTGCTATATAAATATAATTTTGTTGGAAATAGCATCGGTTTTTTGATACACTTAGCAAACAGATTTAGTAGATAAGTTTAGTGGAATGGCTTATTCTCAAATTTGAGTTAACAATTAACATAGATTGGTTGGCAGGAAGAAATCTCTTGAAGAAATAAGCTCACCTTTGTATTCTTGGCTGGTCACAAATTTTATGTATTTGTTGTTATGCAATAAATAATAACTAATTAACTATTGTAATTCACAAACAAGTTATGACATAAATAATATCTAATAATAGATTTTAATGATAATGCTGTATCAGATAGGGAACATATATTTTGTTTACCAAAATACCTTTTGAACCCCAAAACAACAAAGAATCAAGTACATCAAAAAAGATATATAATACTGTGCCAAAAAACTAATCGTATCATACTTCTAACTAATATTATAAATATAATAGTTTGGATGGATGGATGTTTGTCACTCAATCACGCCAGAACGGTTCAACGGATCTGGATGAAAATGGATGATTTGGATTGGCTCAGAAATAGAAATAGATAATAATCTGGAATAGCACATATGCAATTCGAGATTATTGTCTATCTCAGCATAGGTTACTTTTTATCGCCGAAAAATGTACAGTTCCCGAGGGATAGATTTGTTTTTATTTTTACCACTGCAAAGCATCAAATAATTTTCTATGAGACAATGTCAGAAATAATTTTCTATGAGACAATGTCAGAAATAATTTTCTATGAGACAATGTCAGAAATAATTTTCTATGAGACAATGTCAGAAATAATTTTCTATGAGACAATGTCAGAAATAATTTTCTATGAGACAATGTCAGAAATAATTTTCTATGAGACAATGTCAGAAATAATTTTCTATGAGACAATGTCAGAAATAATTTTCTATGAGACAATGTCAGAAATCACGTCATTCATTGCCTGGCCCTTAGTATCGTACCAACCTCCTGCCAGACACTTAAACTTTAATAAATTGTAAAAATACTTACGTTATAGCATAAAGGCTGAATTTTTTATTACTTGAGGAACTATCAAAATGTGTTTCCTTAGTAGCTGGACAGTTTCGATAGTTATTTAAAAATTTTCCACCTTCGTTACCGTTACCTGTCAAAAACCCACGATGATCTAATCTATTTACCTTCATTCTTACCTGTATTACTGGCATCATCGTCGTCGTCGTCAATCCTTATTCATCCCACTGCTGAGACACGGGTCTCCCCTCAATCGAAAGCGTTTATAGCATACTCCACCACGCTGCTCAACTGCGGGTTGGCGAAGGCCAGTGTTTTCAAGCCGCGTAAAGGCCACTGACTTGGCTTAACGACTGTCATTTAATGATAACAGCTGGGACTGACGGCTTAATGTGCCCTCCGGAGCACGGAGGAAATCGAGATAAATAAATCCATCCATGGATAGGTTACGGCTGACGTTGCTTAACTTGCGTGTTCGATTAGACTGACACGCAACAACACCATCGAGCTCTTCAGTATTACGGGCATGCACAGAGAAACTTTCAGCTTTTATAAAATGACGAAGGTCTTGCAGTCACAGCTCTTACTCTATAACAACATATGTTTTTTGAAGTGACAACTTCTTTAGCGGCGTTGTGCACTTTTTGGGATGGTTAAAAAATGTTAAACTCACGTCAGGACACGTGACCTGATCGAAAATTCGTAAGACGGAGGGAGAGTAGACCGCCGGCGCTGCATAGGAGAGGAAGTAATATACCTCTCTTTCTACCGCGCGGCGAAAATGTATGCCTGCTCCTGCTGTTTATTTTTAATGTAATACAAATTGTCATGTTTGTGTACGATAGCGCAACAAATGAATATTGTAGTTTACCACATAAATGATAGTACTTTTATACTAATAAATAAAGCAATTCGTGCGAAATTATTCCCAAATATACAAAAATGCACAACGTTAATGTTCAAGTTTTCACTTCTGCCGGCACTCCCGGAGTGCAAACCGTTTTTTTTTTTAAATTAAATCTAGTCGTTCGGTGTAAACTGAGGCCTCGCCAATCTATTTTCCCATAACCATGTAAATGGTACAAGAGCGGCTTATCTAATAAGTTTTATCAAAATCAGATCATTTACGAGTAATAGCGCAAAATCATGGGAATATTCCAAAAACTATGGAACCAATTTCATGGGCCAATGAACGTAAAATATGTATTTACGTTTCCTACATACATACCCGTCAATTTAGCTTTGACTTTTTACATAAAAAAAATATATTAGGTTGGGGAAAAAGTCTTTTCGTATTTTATATGAAAATTCAAAACATTTTTTAATAAAGTTTATTTACATTTAACTAAAGTATGTAGGTGCCATTTTGTTCGATAACTTTTGGCCATCTTGTAGGTAGAGACATGATCCCATTACTATAGAAATTTTGGGACTTCTGTTCAAAAAACCACGACAAGTGGTTTTGGCAGTCTTCTCGTGATGGTAACCTGACATTGCCTAAAGAATTCTGAAGAGACCGAAACAGGTGGAAATCAGAAGGTGCAAGGTCAGGACTATACGGCGGATGCATTAACACCTCCCAGTCAAACTCTCTTAATTTTTGCTGAGTGGCTAAAGATGTGCGAGGTCTAGCGTTATCATGATGAAAAATCACACCCCTTCTGTTAATTAATTCCGGCCGCTTTCTCTCAACTTTTTGCTTTAATCTCATCAGTTGTTCACAGTAGAGTTCAGAATCGATAGTCCTGCCTGGCGGTAACAGCTCATAATGAATAATACCCTTCCAATCCCACCATACACACAGCATCACCTTGTTGCGGGTTAACCCGGGTTTTGCCAGAGTCTGTGAAGCCTGACCGGCCTTTGACCACGACCTTTTTCGCACGTTCTTGTCGTACGTGATCCACTTTTCATCACCAGTTATAAGCTTCTTCAAAAACTGTTCGCTTTCATTACGTCGTAGTAAAGAATCGCAAATGAGTACACGGTTCATTAGGTTTCTTTCAGTGAGATTGTGAGGCACCCAAATATCGAGCTTTTTAGTGTACCCAGCTTTTTTCAATTGCGCCAAAACTGTTTTGTGGTCAATTCCTAATTCTTCAGCTACGTCGTAACTACTGATATGCCGCTCTTGCTCTACTTTTTCAAAAATGGCATCCATTTTATCCGTAACAGGGCGACCAGAGCGACGTGCATCTTTCACATCAAAATTTCCTGATTGAAAACGCTTAAACCAAATTTGTGCTACTCTCACAGACACTGCACTAGGTCCATAAACGTCACAAATTTTATTCTCAGCTTGCGTTGCATTTTTACCTTTTTTGTAGTAAAATTTTAAAATGAATCGAATTTCTTCATTAGATTCACTCATCTTGACAGTAAAAAAAACAAATGAAAATCACACATTTACCTAATTTGAATTTGGAATTATCTTTTTTAAAATATAAACTTTTTAAAGATATCAAAACCTGCCAGACACAAATGGTATAACCAAAGAGATTTTATTACAAGTTCATACATGCATAATGCGAAAAGACTTTTTCCCCTAACTATTATTTCCAATACCTGTGTGTAGTTAAATGTATTTTTAATATTAAAATAAGCTGGAATGATGTATCGATCGTTGATATATCATGGAGCGTGTCACGGAGGGACAACACTATATTGAACTTCTCTAAAGGTCCTCTATGCGTTGGATCCATTTCCCACTCACGCCTATCAAAGGGCCGGATTTAGTTCTGTGAATTTAAAAATATATAATGTTAATCTTTTACATTCGGTACAGACCAAATACGTACCGAACAATTTTATTATAATAAATTTTCGACCTACTTTGAATTCCTTAAATTAAAATATCTGTTCGCCTCGAAGCAATTAAAACTCAAAGGTGAATGAGAAAGGTTCAGCTAAAGATTCATAAACTAATCTCAATTCCAATACACCTCAGGCGAGGATCGAAAAGGACTTGAATTTTAATCTAGAACGCCCGGACTTACACGAAAATTAAGTCGAAACTGGACAAAAGTGTATAGAAGCCTGGCTGGATTAATTACTTCTGTAGATAATTACGTTGTATAAAGACCTCTCGTAGTACTTACAGGCCTTCGGAAGACAAGCTTTTAATGTGCCGCTATATCTAAATAAATTGATGTTACGCATTTTAGTATATTAAACGATAGGTTAGGTTAGGTTAGGATATTATTTGAAAAGGTGACCCTAATAGGTACTAATATTATTTGAAAAAGTGGCCCTAGAATACTCCCCTGGGCAACGCTTGATGATTTTTTTTATATTAGTACCTACCTGTTAATTCATTAGCTGTGAGATTTCGTTGGTGTAAAAAAGTCAGCTTTAAAACTTTGTATCTCTTTAGGACGATGGGCCCATACATTATATTTTATAGTACACTTGCTTTAGGTCAATTTTCTAGTCTAACCAGTCTAACAATAAATAAATATTTCTGAACCAATTTACACAGCGCCATCTAGTCCTATAGGTACGAGACAACTAATAAATGTACTTAATTTTTTTTTTTTTTTGTAAATACATACTTATAATAGGTAGAAAACACCCAGACCAAGACAAACAGACATGTTCATGCACACAAATGTTTGTCTTGTGCGGGAATCGAACCCGCGACCTCGGAGTCAAAGTGGCCATTGCTAACCAGTCGACCACCGAGCTCGTCATAAAAAATGTAAATATTAATATTTTGTCATTGAAATTACATATTTAATAAATGTTGAGAAGTTGTAAAACATCTATCTAAACATAAACTAAAGCACCCAGACCAAGACAAACAGACATGGTCATGCACAGAAATGTTTGTAAAAAATGTATATGTTAAGTATATTATCAGTTAATTAGTACCCATTGTACAAGCTTAGTTTGGGACTAGATGACAGTCTGTCTTTGTCCAGGAATATTTATTATTTTTATATTACACAAAAATAATTATATATATAAACGAACATTAAATGTTGTATACGCTGTACAACCGTAAAGTTCCTTATTATTTCTCGTTACCTAGTTGATGTTTTTAATGTACGTGAAGACAAATTAAATCCAGCACAAAACAAGTTGAGCCAGGGTGTGTACAACTAAAGGAAGGTAGCACTCTGTAATTTAATTAAAATAGTAATTAATAATGAAAACGCTTCCTGTGTTCAGGCGCAATAAATAGCGTTACGGCTCTACAAAGCAAATACTCCCTGATGAAGTTTAACTATTTCATGAATCATAATATGTAATATTAAAAGCTGCCCGTTGGTATTTAGGTAATATATTAAATTTCTACTAATTCGCGTGGAATTTTAGTAGAATAATAATTCTACATTAGATAATAATTTGGCCGTGTGGTTTCCGGCAGACTAGAATAGAATCACTCCGTCTCTTCCCGTGGATGTCGTACAAGGCGACTAAGGGAAATACATTATCAAACATCGATCAGGCCTCCCGAACCCGTCTGGCCAGCGCGTGGGGAGTGTAGGCCAAATCCTCCTGTCTGTGACGGACGAGAGAGGGTCGTGCTCCTGTAGTGGAGACTAAAATGATCTGATGATGATGATGATGATATTATTTGATGATTCTTTTTTCGTTGTCTTTGTTATTTCCAGGATAATGTTCTTATGAAGGAAAAAAAATAAGAAAGTTGCACAGAAAATTACGAATTATAAAGACCATATTAACATTTCTAACGTAACTTTATGGCGTTTGACAGAACTGTCAGTCATTTGATAGATAGCGCGACACCAATTCAATATTCATTGTTAAGAAGACAGGACGTCGTCTGGTCGTCTGTCGGGTCAGTTAGTATAAAATAATTACAGAGTCCAAAATTTGCTAAAGAATTAGATTTATTTATTTTAATATTTCTTTTAAAAGTTCGGGACAGTCCACTTGTCCAGTGACGAAACACAAATTTAAAAACTTACTAATTCTTCTGAATTCTTCTGCTTAAATTCATTGTATTCTTAAAGGCAATCGTAGTCGTTCACAGTAATGAATACAACAGTCAGCAACCAGCACAATATAATACCAAAAAAAAAGAGATAAATATCCCAGATTATAGTTGAAAAAATATTATCATTGAATGTAAAGAATCAACTCTATAATATTCTGACATTTGTTTTTCCTCTTTATATCCATATATAAATAGGGAAAACAGGTCATGAATTAATTTCCTCTATAATAGAGCTTTGAGTGTAAAGGTGGAGATTTTTTTTTGTGTGTGTGTAATTAAATCAGGACACTCATATGGAAATTCATAGCAATGCTCACATTCATGGTTCACCTCATTCGCGATGATTCCCTTAATAAAATTAGTGGCTTCTCCTCAGAAAATTAATTTAATTAAATTGGTCACTCACGTATTCTTGTTACTCTTTTTTTGACGTCTTCTAAATCGATGAACGCTGACTGCACGCATGAAAAAGCATGACTCATTGTCACGTTCCGCCTGAGCCGAGCGTGCAAGCGAGAGCGTGGATCAAGCGATAGAGAGGCGCGATCAGCCTAAGCGTTCGGCTTGTGACGAACCTATCTCTCTTCCACTCCATCGGCCGGTGTTTAATTATGATGTTATCACGTAAAATTTGACGAGCTCGGTGGTGTAGCGGTCAATGACGCGGCTTCGACACCGACGCTCGTGGGTTCGATTCCCACACAGGACAAACATTTGTGTGCATGAACATGTCTGTTTGTCTTGGTTTGGGTATCTTCTATGTATCATAAGTATGTATTTACAAAAAAAAATGTATTTACGTATGTTTATAAGTTGTCTAGTACCCATAACACAAGCTTCGCTTTTGGGCTAGATGGCGCTGTGTAATTTGTCTGACAATATTTATTATTATTTATTAAAATTATCGTCCGTAAACAGACTTTACAGACAACCATTGTTTTTTCTTTCTTCTTTTATCCACAAGCATTTCGTAATGTTATCAAATGATTAGTTTCGAAGACCTGTCAGATACGAAATTACAATCTTTATCACTTTTCAAGATTAGTGTTTTTTTTTATATATGAGAGGGAGGCAAACGAGCATGTTGGGTCACCTGATGGAAAGCAATCACCACCACCCATAGAGATCAGTAACATCTAGGGGTCGCCGATCCGTTACCTGCCTATACTCCTTCCTTTCTTTCTGGTGACCTCACTAACTCGTAGGAACACAACAACCCTCAAGGGAGTTGTTGTGTGAGTGAGGTGGAGGTACTTCCCCAGTTGGGCAGCTTAAAAATACGCTATGCCCTCTTTTCGCCAGAGCCTGGTTTGTCAGTCAGCAGAGTGCACCACGTGCAAGTGAGGTTGGGTTCAAAGATGTTGATGAACCACTTACACCCAAAGTGTAAATTAAATCTCATGCACATGCACAAAAATGTCAAGGACTCATTGACTATATACTTTTGAAATAATTGTAAGGACTGCATCCATATTTTTATTTCAGAAACGTACTACATTCATAATTTACATAATTATCAGACAAAACCTCTGCGTAAAGTTTCCTGAAAGTACATACTTCAGCCTTCATTTAATTGAGATCTCGGAAAATTATATTCTTAGCAGGCAGTTCCGGAACTTCGCAATGGAATTGGAGTTACGAAACTAACTTTTATTGTACGAATAAGACGTGTAAAGCATTTAAGTTTGAGTGTGTAAATTGGATCAGATGAATCCTAGCATCAAATAGCTCGCATTGTGTTCAAGACAATATTCCAATCTTCATAGTAAATAAATAAATATTTCTGGACAATGGGGATGTTTGATATTTTTTCTGACATTAGATGTCTCTAGGTAGGCATCGGGTCCAGATTGTCAAAATGTACTGAATTTTTTTACAGTGAAACTTTAAGACGGCAAGACAACACAAGACGTCAACAAGACATTTGACAAGATGCTATGAATTGACAAATGATTGGACCCTACGCTACAGTGCTGCCAAAATACCCTCATTTACACAGCGCCATATAATCCCAAATTAAGCAAACTAACAAAGCTTGTGCTATGGGTACTAGACAACTTATAAATGTACTTAAATATTTTTTTTTTATACTTATTATACACAGAAAATACTCAGACCAAGACAAACAGACATGTTCATGCACACAAATGTTTGTCTTGTGCGGGGATCGAACCCGCGACCTCAAAGTAGCGCGAGTCAAAGAAGCCATTGCTAGCCACTCGACCAGCGGGCTCGTCAATATATTATATCAATATATGTATAGTATTATGTCAATATATATGTAGTTAAAATTTAAAAGTTATTGTACTGAGTTTACATCACATTTGAGTGAGAGTGGACCCTTAATAGATATATATATATTTAGGGCAAAAGATCAGCCTAGAGATGGACCTGCAGAAAAGGAGGTAGAAAGGAAAATCCAATTGGTCTGTGCGGCTTGTGGAAAAAGGTGGGAACGTAAATAGCCCATTTTCTCTCAGAAGTCCTGCAAAATTATTGTATCAGTTTTGCTGTTGAGTTATTAAAAAAATTGAAGAACTGTTGGATACCTCAATGTCATACGACGACTATTAGATTCGTATTTTAATACTCATACACAAAAAGATAATTCTATTCTATTTATATACATGATATGATATTTTTGTAGGTTGTTGTTCTATCCATCAACATCTACAGATCGCCTGAGGATGACTCGCGTAGAGGCGAAACACGTGTCGCAGAGGCGACCACGGCAATCGGGGCCGCACCAGTTGCACGTTTCTTCTGTTTCAGATGTTGGAGGTTCGCCGAGACGACCGCAGCAGCTGGAGCAGAGACGACCAACGCAGCCACGGCAGTCGCATGCATCTACTAACGGTAGTGGGTAGGTGCCGGCCGGCAGTAGTTTGTATTGTTTCTCTCTAGCTTATATATTAAAAAAGTAATTGAATTTATTTGTAGGTTTATGTTTTCTCGATTATTAATAATGCAATAATGTAGATACCTACATATATACAAAAATCTATATCAATTAAATCTATATTATAGCTTAAGTAAACGAATGGACGGCACTAAATCCTTATATATCGCTTCACTTCACTCTGTCGATTGTTAATTTTTACTATCCTACATCTATGGTTACGAACCAAAATAATAAAAACAAAAAAAAAAATTGGTTGTCAGTAAACTCGATATACGCACGATAATTTTGCATGACAATGTCATAAGTAAACATTGATGAACGCTTAGGCCGATCGTGCCTCTCTGTCGCTTGTTCCGCACTCTCGATTGCACGTTCGGCTCAGGCGGAACGTGACAATGAGTCATGCTTTTTTGTGCGCGCAGCCGGCGTTCATCGTTTTCTAATAGAATATAGAATAGAATATTTATTTATTTGCAAGAACATTAGATTACAAATAACAGGTGTTGTGGTTTACATGAAAACTACAAAATGTTCGCCTCTTTCTCACAGGCATGCAAATATTGGGCATTGATTGATTACTTTATAAATTTAGTTAACTAGCTACAAAAACTAAGTACTAACTACGACGTAAGTAAACTAAGACATTATCATGTCTAAAATAAACATATCTTGTTGGCAACATAAATAGCACAAACGCATTTGAAATAAGCACGAGATCGCAGAAACTAATTATAAATTCTATTGTTCTTTATTTAAATATCTATTCCTCTTTTATAAAATTGACCTTTACAAATAACGTGAACTTAGCAGCAGGTGGGGTATCTTAATGTCATCCTGCTATGTATGCTTATAGATTCCTACTAAAGGGCGAGCGCAATGAACAGAATTGATCTTCATTAACGCTGGATACATCTGCTCTAATTAACTTTTATATCGAGGGGTTGGAAGAGAATATCGTATTTATTAGATACTTTCACCCACAGTTACGTAGACGTGTATCAGGATTTTACAAGAACCCTTTGTTATTTTACCTCTATTTAAAAGGGACACTTCTACCAAATGCCATTAGCACTATCACTGATTTAGGCTGGGTTTGAGTTAATTGGTAAACTTAACCTTGCGTAATTTCTCGCCTAACTTGAGCTCCCAGCATCAATCATCGAGCATCAATCCGCTCCCAGCCGCTTTCTTAAGGTCATCGGAACATCTAGATGGAGGGCGCCCAACACTTCGTCGTCCTACGCGCGGCCTCCACTCTAATACCTTCCTCCCCCATCTGCCGTCACTTACTCGGCAGATGTGACCGGCCCATTGCCACTTCAGTTTGCAAACTCTGAAGGCTATGTCGACAATTTTGGTTCTCCGTCGAATTTCTTCGTTTCGGATTCGATTCAGCAGAGAAACCCCGAGCATAGCCCTCTCCATCGCTCGCTGCGCGACTTTTAACCTGTGGACCAGTCCGATGGTCAGTGTCCAAGTTTCTGCACCATGTTCTAAAAGTTGTAGTAATGTTATTACAATAAAGACAATACTAAAAAACAAACTTAAATTGATTGGTCTACTGTTTATAATGGGTTATGTTCAGAGGGGATTTTTGGTATGCATCACCATCGGCGGGGAATTCATCTACACATATTTAAGCTTAAATGGTCACCTTAACCAATGGAGCTAAAATATTAGGGAAAGAATTAAAAAAATTTTTTTCAGAAAAAGAATTTTGGATTTTTTTACTTATTCAGATAAACCTTGTTAATTATTCTCCTATTCTAAATATATTTGCCATTACCCCCTCTACCCTATCCACTTCAAACACTATATAAAGGGCAGTAATCCGATGGATTTGTCATTTGTAGGTTGTTGTTCTAACGATCAACATCTACAGATCGCCTGATGATGTCTCGCTTAGAGTCGAAACACGTGTCATAGAGATGACTACAGCAGTCGCTGCGACGGCAGTCGCATGTTTCCTCTGTTTCATATGTTGGAGAGTCGCAGAGACCACCGCAGCAGCTGGAGCAGACACGACTAAGGCAGCCATGACAATTGCATGTATCTACTAATGGTAGCGGGTGTAAGCAAAGTAGTATAGATAAAATTGTCTGTAAATTTGACTTCCGCGAAATAACACCGACTCAATTACTACTACTCAACTACAACACTCAACTCAACTACACATATGACAACATTTATTACTTAACTAAAATACTTCATGTAGGCACATTAATAATTAGAATTCCGCCATTCACAATGCGGAACTTGCGTAAACATTTTCATTAAAACCATTAACTGTTACAATTACTACATTTCCGAACGATCGAGGTCGCTGCATTACAAGCAGATGCTGCTGTTAAATACTTCAACACTTTTGACGACTGCAGTGAAATTGAAATGGAGATTTTGATGCAGTTGACTGATTTGTTTCTTATTAATAACTTTATATTAAAACACATCATCGTCATCATTATCAGCCTGTATCTATCCACTGCTGGATATAGGCCTTTCCCTAAGCTTTCCACCATATGCGATCCACCACACCATCTCTTTTTGAGATCATCGGTCGGGGGTGTAAGTGGTACATCTTTGAACCAAAGCCAACCTGCATTGGTGCACCCTAATGCAACAAACAAGGCTCTGCCGACAGTCGCCAACCCGCCTGCCCAGTGTGGTGACTCAAGAGCATCACTTCTCCATGAGTTTCACCAGTAATATTAAAACACACGTTGGTTAAATTAATTAAATAAAACCGATCACTCGTCAATTTTTGTAAGGAAACTACGAGTACTTTTAAATGTCTTCAGAGATCTTATGACAGGTAGATCCCAGCATATTTGGAAGCTGCCCGCCTGAGGAAGTACCTCAACTTTACAGAGGACAACAGTCAAATAACAAATTTATTATATTGAGGATTGTTGTGAGTGAGGTCACCAGAAAAAGCAGTTGCAGCGTATGAGCGATCGTTTATATCTATTCGGGTTTAATGTATCCTACCTCTCTTTTGCAATCTTATTGTGAAATGGGTCCAGTGCTGCAGCACCGGTACGTCGACCCTCTTGGATCTTTTGTGCACTCCCTATTATTCAATAACGCTCCCCTGATGATCTAGAGACATGTTCCATCTACTTCAGCACGCCTTTAACTATCGTATTTCTGTACATATTTGTACCAATTTAATGTGCCTTCACCGATGGTTCCCTTGGATCTCTTTTGCTAACCGCCAGGGTGAGGTACTAAAAATTATGGGGAGTCAGTAACGCTACAAAGTTCCTGGAACATTATTTTATTATTCAATATTCCAATAGCTTCATATTCAGCTTTATTGTTACTTACATTCACTATTCTATCGTATGTAGTGTTTTACGTGGAAACTTCTGAAAGTTGGCGCGCCGGTCCCAAGCCCTCGTCACACATGCGTGCTATCGCGAAACTTTCGCATTTTATGACACTTTGTCTTACGTCATTCTGTTTGTTTGACGACTGAATAAGTTTTCTGCTTCAGAAACTATTTTATTGGGCCCGTAAAGAATTTTCCTTTTGTTGGTTATATCTGAATTTGATTATGTTTCTGGATGTCTCTAAAGTTCTTTCACTGCCAGAGGTCGGTTTGGTACTTTATCATTTACTAACAACAAGCCCTGGTTTCACTCGTGTACACATAAATAATAAACCTTCCGAAAGACATTCTCAGAATGATATTGAATATTTATTTCTACGTTGGGCGTCCGTCCAGCGCAGTAGATGGTCTTGCTCTTCTATAATCAGTAAATAAGCTATTTATTTCCCTCATTTGTTCAGTTTCCTAAACACCGAAGTCCTACTACCAATACCTGATGATGGGTATAGGAGCTGTACAGCAGGCCTGCTAAAAAGATTGGGCTGCTCACTGCCCGACGCGTCCACACTCTGAGCGTCAAAACACTAGCTCCCTTAACTCAATGTTAGGTGCTGAAGCTGCAAGGCACGCTTACTTTCCGATACTCATAGGACACTTATCGCATATTTACGGCAGTGTGATTGGGCCGGTGGAAGCATATAAAGGTGTAAAATTGTTTCGTCTTCCTTTTAATTAGTATCTGACCCGTGCAAGTGAGCCCCGCGGTAAGCTACTGAAACCTCTCCAAGTCTTCTGAGTAACCACCGTGGTGACCCTTCAACTTAGGTCGACGGCCCCCTGTAATGTCTGTAAATGTAATGGCCCCCTGTCGAATGCCCCATAGTAAGGCAGAGAAAGATATTAGTATTTCGGACTACGAACTGTCGTACAGCTCTATAAATAAATGCATCACAGTAATACATATATACAAATAACCAGTCAACGTGAGAAGAATGAGGTCAGATATCTTTCTGAGTAGCAACTGTCATTGCTAACTTATTATCTGCTATTCCTTATATTGGCCCTTATTTAGTTAGTTGAAATTCTAACTCTATTTTAAACTTTCCATCTTTTATTACCATTTATTATTAAATAATAACAATAAACCATCTTTCATTCATCCTAAGTCTAGCCTAAGTGTACATATTAACAAATTGAAGGCACTATTATCGTACCAGCAGGTACTTGGTAATTTAATATTTATTAATAAGCAATCAGTAATGTATTTTATCTTCAATAATAAAATAATAGACAGATCGGAGTATCTGGAAACTTCTCGTTAAAAGCCGTATCGGATATCCGAGGAAACTTAATTATAGACTAATGGATTAGTTGGTGTTTCAACTATTTTGAACAATTTATTATATTTATTTACATTTCATAGACAATTGAAATCTATACTGGCGAACTAAATGATTTAAGCATTCTATGCCGGTCATTCTTATGGTCTGCAGAAATAAGACACGGCAGGCACACAAGAGGAGATTTTCTGATCACAAATTTATTCGGGGAACTAGTGTATTGAATTGATATTCCTTCTCTTTATGTTCTTTTTAAATAATCATTGTAATACGACAGTGGTGTCATTTGCTGTCTAGATGTTTTAACATTAATCCTGAGTTTCGAGAAAACACCGTCATATAAAGATCATAGAGATTTTTATAGCGGTCCCGGGTCTCCACTTCACTAATTATTTGCATGTCATTCAAAAACAGTTTATCAACTTGTGCAAGGAGTTCATCAACACTACATATATGTGGTGGTACGACTCAGTCCCATCCTACCCCCAGGGGTATGGACAGGGGTATGATGTGCCCAGTGGAATATTTTCTATATGAATTCGTATCGTTTTTTTTATGTGGATGTATTCAGCATTTGCGTGAAGATATATTGTTGTTTTTTTTTCTACTACTAAGGTGGGAAACGTGAATATGATTGATGCAAAGTACTTATCATATAAGTACATTACTCAACCGTTGCCGACTCTATAAAAACCTTTCCACTTCCTTTTTAGGGTTCCGTAGCCAAATGGCAAAAATCGGAACCCCTATGGATTCGTCATGTCTGTCTGTCCGTCCGTATGTCACAACCAATTTTTTCCGAAACTATAAGAACTATACTGTTGAAACTTGGTAAGTAGATGTATTCTGTGAACCGCATTAAGATTTTCACACAAAAATATAAAAAAAAACAAAAAATTTTTGGGGTTCCCCATACTTAGAACTGAAATTCAAAATTTAATTTTTCATCAAACCCGTGTGGGATATCTATGGATAGGTCTTCAAAAATGATATATATAGGTTTGTAATGTCTAAACTAATTAATTAATAACAATTTTTTTCTAAACTGAATAGTTTGAGCGAGAGACATTTCCAAAGTGGTAAAATGTGTGTGTGTGTCTCCCCCCCCCTGTAACTTCTAAAATAAGAGAATGATAAATCTAAAAAAATATATATGATGTACATTGCCATGCAAACTTCCACCGAAAATTAGTTTGAACGAGAACTAGTAAGTATTTTTTTTTATACGTCATAAATCGTAAACCGCAATTTACCTTTCATTCAATCAACTCAAATATAAAAATAAAAAAAAAACCTTATGCATAAACCGTGAACCATTGCTTGTCCAACTTCGCGATATGACTTGATAATATTTTTGGAAATATTTCTTGTCAAACTGGAATATTTATATTCATTCACTTCACTTCATTTCATTTCATTCACAAGCCGTTATATCTAAATCCCATCATTTAGGTAGGTATCTAATTATAATGCTTACTTATCAATAACTTAATTTAAAAAAATACATTAAAACATCGATCAAAGTTACAACGGACTACAAGAACTTTTATATTATGTTACTTGCTGCTACGGAACCCTTCATGGGCAAGTCCGACTCTCACTTGGCAGATTTTTGAATAATGCAATACTGCAATAATTTGGAAAAAGCTTGACAAGTAATTCATGTATGATATGTACTTTATTAAAATTGTACAAAGGATTGACTTATAAACTATATTATATTATATTAATTATAACTTATATTACTTATAAATTATATTAATTATAACTTCACGTAAATGTAATGTTGTCAGCAGGTTTAAGCAACTTTAAGACTCGGTAGCAACTGAGAGTCGCGTACTGTGTGATTTCTGTGAAGATTTCTATCGCGTATTTTTTTTTTAAATGATAAATTTTTCGACAACACGCGACTCATGTTTCGGCTATTTCATTCAATGAAAATAACAACGAGAATTAACGCGATCACGCATTATGGGTATTTACATACCTTTATTATTGCCTGACGTTTAGACCAGGTTGCACCGGCCGTGGTCACAGGCTGACGTCTCTGAGTATCAGCGATTGCATCTGCCTGTTACCGAAGTCGATGAATCTTAATCTACCCCCGTGTTGTTCGATATCCATGTACCGTTGCGTGATCGCGTTAATTCCCGTTGATATTCTTATCATGCAACGCGAAAGTTTATAAGTTATTATTTCATTCAATCTTTTAAAGCCTGCCGTGATTGATTACCATCGTATGTTATTATTCTTGCTACGTACATTTTTCGATAAATTTGTTTATACGTCCATTTAGTTAGTAAATCAGTACTTTACATGAAATAAAGTGGTATTACCTTCTGCTCCTCCATTAAATATAAAGCTCATATGGTTCGCGAGCTTGCAAAATCTCCCAAGAACGAAATCGCGCGAAACAGACGCCTTACATCCTAAAATTATCCGTGATATACTAAATGCATTTGGAATTCAAGGTAACGCCCCATACATCAGCAGGCCAAGGCGTACATTTACATATGATATACGTACTTTATAAATATTTCATGTATTATTCAAATTTTTCGGCAACACCAATTTCATCCGAGTACGTGATACATCAAAGTATTTTATTCACTTGTTTGTTAGCAGAAATGTTATTGTGACTTCGCTTTCCCTTCTCTACTGTATTCACATAAGAATTTTGATTGTACGATTGAGATTGTATAAGTAGGGGTAACTTAGCTACAAGCACAGTATAAGTAATAATACTACTTACAGGTATGGCCGCTCTCTGCCGCTCCATCGTGTCGATCTCACCTCCCCACTGAGACAAATTTGGACCCCTAGCCAAGTGCAATTCGTCTCGTAACGAACGCTAACTTATGATATAGAACTCATACTAAAGCGTTAAATAGATCACGTGACATTTGTCAACTGGGACATTTTAATATGAGCCACACTTCAAATTAGCGATCGCTACGCTTTTCTACTTCGCAAACTGCCATTTGGCTAGCCACGCAGGAGTCAGTTTGTATACGCTCATTCACGCTTTGCACACACATACATATTGCATTATTACATTGTTTATTTACATAAACAATGTAATAAAGCAATAGTAAACGACGCGACATTTGTATGGAGTGGCCAGGGTGTGCTACAAGGGTGGCTAAAGCCAAAGAGTAATGTCTATACTTTATTTTATCGCCAAACCTTACTCATCGCACTGCTGGGATACGGGTCTCCCCTCAATTGAAGGGGGTTAGACCATCTTCCATCACGCTGCTCAACTGCGGGTTGGGCTAGGTCAGTGATTTCAAGCCGCCCTCCACATAAGACAAACATTTGTGTGCATGAACATGTATTTTTGTCGTGGTCTGGGTGTTTTCTATGTACTAAGCATGAATTTATAAAAGAACAGTCGTTAACCCTTATTCCTTATTATTTGTGAGGTGGAAGTACTTCCCCCGTTGGGCATTTACAAATACGCTGTATCCTTCCTCTCTTTTGCCAGAGCCTCTTACGCTCCACAGTATATATGTCGCAGCCAATTCGTAAAATCCGCCGCATCACATAACGTCTAGCTGTTATACAAAATGGCGGAGCCTTTATTTCAACCCGCCTTTTTATCATAATGATTACACGACCGAATTGTTACCTGATGGTGTATCACCAAGAATACTATAATAATAGAATCAAATAGCTTGGCTATTTCTAATAATTAGAAATAGCCAAGCTATTTGATTCTATTATTATTATACCGTAATTATTACGGTTATAATAACACAAACCTAACCAAAAGATAATTTAAATGCAATCTGCCTAAAGTTAGCCGTTTTGTAATGTGGCGGTTCTACCAATTGGCTGCGACATATACACCACATGTAAGTGAGATTAGCTTTGGCTCGAAAGATCGTGGTGTGCTACTTACACCCCATATATTTATATATAAATAGAACAAAAGCCAAAATGAGCTCCTGCGCCCGTGCACAATACCAACATTCATAAAAGGACCCAAAGAAACTTCGCGCTGGAAAGTTAACCGTGAATTTCATTGTGTCAAATAAGGCCCTAATCTGGACCCTTTGTGACACTTTACATATTAAGCTGACACAAGTTTGTGTTCAAAACTTTTAGCGTGACAACTTCTAAGTACAGATTCTGTTGGTTTCTTTAGTTATATATTTAAGGTTTATCTGATATATATGGAAATAATGACGACCTCGGTGGTGAAATGGTTAGAAATGGCAACTTTGACTCCGAGGTCGCGCTTTTGATCCCCGCACGAGACCAATATTTGTGTGCATGAACATGTCTGTTTGTCTTGGTCCGGGTGTTTTCTATGTATTATATACAAACAAAATGCATTTAAGTATTATCACACCCCGGCCACTCCATACAAATGACGCGCCGTTCACTATTACATAAAAAATGACGTCTGTACAGAGTTAGAGAGAACGTGTGTGCGTGCGGCGCCATACAAACTGTTCCAGATTCGTCTCAGAGGGGAGGTGAGGCCGACACGAGAGAGCGGCAGGGACTGTCCATACTGTACAGTACTATTACATAAACTGTGGTATTATATTCAGTTATCTAGTACCCATAGTACAAGTTTTGCTTAGTTTGGGACTAGATGGCCGTGTGTAATTTGTCCAGGAATATTTATATTTATTATTTATAATCCCATATTAAAAAATAATAGCTCGACTGCGGTTAAAAAATAACCTTAATAAATAGGGTGTATGGAGCTCCCCACGATCTTAAGAGCTATTGCCAACTTGTAAGTGGTACACCTTATTGCCTGGTAACTAAGGATTTGGCGAATAGAGGGCAGTTTTTCTGCATTAGAGGACTTAGAAATATATGGAGCTGTTCGTAAAGCTGACTACTTTGACTCCGAGGTTGCGGATTCGATCCCCGCACAAGATAAATATTTGCGTGCTTGAACATGTCTGTTTCCCTTGGCCTGCTGGGTGTTTTCTATGTATTATATGTATGTATTTACAAAAAAAAGTGTTTAAGTATATTATCAGTTATCTAGCACCCATAGTCCAAGCTTTGCTTAATTTGGGACCATATGGCGTGTGGAATTTGTCCAGGAATATTTATTTATTATACTTTATTATTTTCATGGTTTTCATATACATATAATATTAATCAGAAGTTTTATACTCAGGATAAAACCGTTTCTCTTTTCACAGAACTCATTGAGTTCAACCCAATATCAATTATATTCCCAACGTGAAATCGAGGTTAAGATAAGCACTAAACTGCAACTAACCGTGCAGTTTCATTAAACTAGAACAATTAGTGCATACCGCACTTGCACATATAGCATTCCCAAATGGTCCAGTAATTACCTTAAAACGACAATTCACTTCTGCAATTCCCATTCGGCCCCACTTCAATTTAAATGTAGTAGATAGATGAGAAATACCAATAATAATTGAATGTACAGTAGAGGTACATAAATGCAATACCACTTTAATTTTTTATTTCTATCTGATACGTGTATCTACGATCAGTCGCAAAGGGATTGTTATTTGCCAGCGGTATTCTGTGCGGTGTACCCTACCTCTCTTTTGCTTAGAGCGTCTTTCGCTAATTGGTGCAGCAGGTGCAGGTGAGGTTGGTTTTGACTGTACAGATCACGGCAAGCGACTTACACCCCAAAAATGCGTGTAATGATAATGCAACCGAACATACGAAAATACAAACAGTCTATGTAAGATTGCTAAAATCATAACCTTTACGTTTTGGCTTCGTCGTAGCCAGGTATTCGGCATCGGCATCAACCAATAATCATCCCACTGTTGGGATAGGGGTCTCCTCTCAATCGAAGCGGTTCAGAGCATACTCCACCACGCTGCTCAACTGCGGGTTGGAGGAGGTCAGTGTTTCCAAGCCGCCCAAAGGCCACTGACTTGGCTTAGAGACTGTCATCTCATGACAACAACCGGGACCGACGGCTTAACATGCCCTCCGAAGCACAGAGGAGCTCGAGATAAATAAACCCATCCATAGACAGGCTACGATCGACCATGCTTAACTTGCGTTATCGATTAGACTGACACGCGCAACGACAGTATTAAACTTGCCGAATAAAGATGTTTTGAACATACATGCGCGACTAGATACGAGTAGGTATGGCTACGCTCGTATTCTAGTCGCGCATTTAGTATTTTTTGCCGCTGAATTTATCCTTTCCCATTCCAGAGGGTATTCCGATATTTCAGACAAAAGAGAAACTGTAACGTGGAATAAAAAAATAGTTATTAAGCATCTCGCTAGTTTTTACTCAACGATTCTTCGTTCAATAGTTAGTAATAAATATTTCCAACTATATTCCACTACGGAACAAAGAAAACACAAGAATAAGCTATGAAAGTACAAAAGATAATTAATTTCCAGTTTTATTGAACAATGCAGCTCGGCCTAGTGAAATTCCGCCATTATATTTTAAATTGCGCTCAATATTAACTATAGAAGAGAATCAGATAACGTGTTGGAATCCATTCCAAGTTAGTTATATAAAAGCATAAAGTAATATAAAATCATTTATTTTTATTTTACTCTTTTACTAGATTTACTTTACGAGTCTCTTTAGCTAGTCGACAGGGTGCACCACGTGCATCTGAGGTTAAATTTGAATGAGCTCTGCAGATGGCAAGCAGTGTACTTATAGAACGAGGTCTTGGGCATCAAGTCAAACGATTCTTCTAAACACAACTTATTGTACAGTCGATAAGACACACAAAGTAATGCAAGTCTCTCCATAGACTCATTGGGGTTGATGATTATTTAGTTAGATGCTTATGCTCAGAGGCAACAGCTTCCAGGGGTTTCAGAGCTGGACGTTCAAAGTTGGAAAGCTGATAGTACTCGTACATATTTCATGAGCCCGGTGGTCGAATGGCTAGCAACGGTTACTTTGACTCCGAGGTCGCGGGTTAGATCCCCATTCAAGACAAATATTTTTGTGCATGAACATGTACCTATTTCTCTTGGTCTGGATGTTTTCTATGTAGATATTTACAAAAAAAAAAAAAATCTGTACAATTTACACAGCGCCATCTATTCCCAAATTAAGCGCAAAGCTTGTGTTATGGGTACTAGACAACTGATAAATGTACTTAAATACATATTTTTTGGAAATACATACTTATAATACATAGAAAACACCCAGACTAAGACAAACAGACATGTTCATGCACACAAATGTTTGTCTTGTGCGGGAATCGAACCCGCGAACTCGGAGTCAAACTGGCCATTGCTAACCATTCGACCACCGAGCTCGTCAATAATAATAAGTATACTATCAGTTATCTAGTAACTATAGCAAGCTTTACTTAGTTTGGGACTAGACGGCAATGTGTAATTTGTCCTCGTATATATATTTATTAATGTACATTTAACAAGTTAGCGAAGTCAGTAGCGTGCGAATGCAGAAATTATTACCATTATAACTTATTTTTAGCCGATCATAAAACACAGCAGACTGCCTTGCCAGCGTTTATGTCCCCATGAAAACTTGATCCGACAAATGCATAAAATCACAGCTTTTAACTACATATTTGCCGGACAAGAAATTGGTTGTCTGTCTGGTTTACTACGATCATTTTTTTTATACGACTAGAGTGGAAAACAAGCATACGGCCCGCCTGATGGAAAGCAGTTACCGTATCCTATGAACGCCTGTAACACCAGGGGCATCACACGCGCGTTGCTGACCCTGTAAAAACCTCTTCAAGCCATTTTTAAGGACCCCATGCTGTAGTCTCCTGAGAAAACCTCGACAGGCAGTTCATTCCACAGCTTGACCGTACGCGGGAGAAAACTTCTCTGGAACCGCACGGTACGCGACCAATTAGGCTCCAATGTGTGAGGATGAATTCCCTGTCGATGGCGAGCGGTGCGACTGTAGAAGGAGGCCATGGGCATCATGCTAAACAACTCCTCTGAACACACCCCATTGTATAATTGGTAGAACACACAAAGGGACGCAAAATCTCTCCTCAGACTTAAAGGTTCTGTCAGTTTGGTTCAAACCGTCTGTCAGTTTGGGATCGTGGACAATCCTCTCAGCACGCCTCTGAATCGAGTCACAAGGTGCAAGCTGGTAGATACCAGTGGAGTACTGTTGTCATTTATGGGCGGAAGCGCCTAGATAGGCGCTCCCGCCCATAGATGACATCAGTACTCCATATGCGGCCATACTTGAGCTTTGTAAAGCCGAAGCCATTACAAAGCTCAAGTTTTACGTGATAACGTCATAAGAAAACATCGGCCGATTGAGTGGAAGAGAGATAGATACGTTACAAGTCGTCGGCTTGCTATCTCTTACGATCGACCTAAGCGTTCGGCTTGAAGCCGAATTCCAAAAGGTAGCTGCAGTCTTGCCCCTGGGACTGCAATGGACTGTTCATTGTTCATTGCCTTTTTGGTAGTCGCCGCTCTTAATCCTGCCTACACAGGACAGTCATGGAAATCTGTGGTGGGCCACCGTCTCTTTAAATACTCTGACTGCCTACCTGAACACAGTATATAGTACAGGTATTGGGGTGTAAGTGGTTCATCAACATCTTTGAACCAAAGTCTACTTCATCTGCACGCAGTACACCCTGCTGACTGACAAACGAAGCTCTGGCAAAAAGAGAGGTACGGAGCGTAATTTTAAGCTACCTGTCTGGGGAATGTACCTCCATCTTACAGAATACCAGACCCAAATGACAATTCCTTGAAGGGCTGTTGTGTTCCTGCGAGTGAGTGACGTTACCAGAAAGGAAGGAGATGCAGCGATATTTTATGTTGCGAGCGTTCATATGGCTACGGTAACCGCTTCACATCAGGCAGACCGTATGCTTGTCTACCACCCGCCGTAGTGTAAAAAAAAGCAAAGCAACTCTAAAGTGTTCAAAGCTGATTTCCTTCCCAGAGGACATTTTTGCTCCAACTGGCATAAATATATCTCATATTTTTGCGTAGGTTGGAACCTACATACATAAACATTATTCATGTCACTGATGAGTTCAAATTAGCCATTACGTTATATCTTTACTGCGCTCTCGGTAATGGCGGAGAGGCTGTCACGCAATTTATGAAAGCGCACGCGCTATTTGTATTAATAATTCACTGAAAATATATATTATTATGTACAATAATAATAAATAAATAGATATTTCTGGAGTAGTTCGATGGCGTCGTTGCGCGTGTCTAATCGATAACGCAAGTTCAGCATCTTCGACCGTAACCTGTCTATGGATGGCTTTATTTATCTCGAGCTCCTCCGTGCTTTCGAGGGCATGTGAAGCCGTCGGTTCTGGTTGTTGTCATTAGATGACAGGCTGTCGTTACTCACTCGCAGTAACACAACAATCTTCAAGGGAAGTGTTTTTGTGGTATTCTGTGATGTTGAGGTATTTCCCCAGTCGGGCAGCTTACAATTACGCTTCCCTAACTCTCGAGACAGACCACGGAAACAGAGTCCGGCCGCCCAAAAGATGGGCCAACGACATCCGCAACACGCGGGTCGAAACTGGATGCCACGGGACAGGACTGAGTAAAGCTTTTGAGGAGGCCTGTTCGAAGACGGCCCTTAAATAGGTTGTGAGGGGTGGATGAGCATGTACACATGTACTCAAAATCATTATCCTTCCTTCTTTGGCAGTACCTACAATAAAAAAGACGTGTGGCACTCGGGGACTGCCGCGGTAAAGCTATTGCATAGCATTTTGTATCAACTTATGCAATTATAATTTTATTTATTTATTTTATTCATGCAGTATTGCTTTTTCTTTGATATTAATTCAAGTTACACTTTTTGAGCGTGGTGACCGATAAGAAAACAAATTTTTCTATTATTAAATAAATAAAACGAGTTTCGTAGAGTCGTACAATACGTCTAATCGCACGCACACAACGCCGTGTCGAAGACTGCCGAACTGAAACGACGTTAGACGATGCACGGCCTTCAAGCCACACCTCCTTGCCCGTCGGAGTGGGGAGCGTGAGGTTTTTTCGTTACGGAATTTCTGGATTCGGTCCCCGCGCTCAACGCCCGCGATAGAAGCTATGCAATAGCTTAAAAGCAAAATTAACTTCATTTGTTTAAACCGACGTTAATCGTAATCCGTCCAATCAGGCAATAAATCGAAAATATTTAAAAGAAGCTAATAATTCTGTTCAGCTAAAGCAATCTATACAGGATAATTCTTAATTTTTTTGCTTCTAATAGGTACGATACCAAAATAATATTAATCAAAATGCCAAAGCGAGCGAAACGCAAACGTAGTAAATCAACATAGGCGGAACCGTTAATGAGAAGCGATAGAAGAAAATTAAGGCTGACTGTCGACTGAGAAAAATAATATAATTGGCGTATTTGTCTCCATTATTCTAAGAATGGAACTCATAGGGATTTATTCTTATAATTTCCCGGTACAGGGCGGAGTTCGCAGATGTCATGGTAACGAAATGACTAATATATTTTGGTACTTTTCGTCCTAATATAGTAATATACAGACCTCGAATGTAAATGTAATCTCGGTGTTCTTGTCAGTGCTGTTACTATGAATTTTTCCGATATGATCCAATTCTTGTAACATCCTCCTCCTTGCGTCGTTTTCCTCATTGCTGAGGGTCGTGACCCCATGGCCTCACATTTGCACGGATGATGCTCCGCCACTTGTTCCTGTCTTCTGCGGCGTGAACTGCATCATGTAAGCTGGTGTCGAGAGCAGTGCGGATTTGGTCGGACCAACGTATCTTGTCGTGGTCTTTTGCCGTCTACCTTACTGGTGACAAGAAGCCTCTTCTAACATAATCGCTTCTAATTAGTGATATTGCTGGCTAAGCTATTGAAAAATCTTTTTTTTTTTATTGCCTGAATTCGAACTACAGTTAAATATTACGGATTTCATCTATCTTTTATGGAATCCAGAATACCGCAGCCAAATAACAATTCACTTGAGGATCGTTGTGTTCCTGCAAGTGAGTGAGATCACCAGAAAGGAAGCAGTTGTTGTATTGGTAGCTAGGGTGGCAGCACGCAAGCGATATTTCATATTACAAGCGTTGATATGGCTATGGCAACCGCTTCACATCAAGCGAGTTATGTCGAGAATAATAATAATAAATTAGTAAATAAATATTTCTGGATAATTTACATAGCGCTATCTAGTCCCAAATTAAGCGCAAAGCTTGTGTTATGGGTACTCGACAACTGATAAATGTACTTAAATACATTTTTTTTTTGTAAATACATACTTATATTACATAGAAACGCCTAGACCAAGACAAACAGACATGTTCATGCACACAAATGTTTGCCTTGTGCGGGGATCGAACCCGTGAACTCGGAGTCAAAGTGGCCATTGCTAACCATTCGACCACCGAGCTCGTCAAAGAAAGAGAAAGTTCGTTATAATGTGGATTATGAAGTTGTGCGTTCTATGAGGTACTTTCCTGGGTCGGACAACGGATACGCTGTACCCTACCTCTCTTTTGCCAGAGGCTCTTTATTTAACAATTCCTTTGAGGGTTGTTGTGTTCCTGCGAGTGAGTGAGGTCACCAGGAAGTAGATGCTGCGTTGGCAGCGGAGGTGGCGGCGCGCGAGCGATATTTTATGTTGCGAGCGTTAATATGGCTACGGTAACCGCTCCACATCAGGCGGACCGTATGCTTGTCTGCCACCCAACGTAGTATAAAAAAAAAAAGGCTCTTTCACTAGTCGGCAGGGTGCAACACGTGCAGGTGAGGTTAGCTTTGGCTCTAAAGTCTGAATATGATCTGATCTGAAACACGGAGGAGCTCGAGATAAATACACATATATAACATCCATACACATATATAACATATAATAACCCATCCATAGACAGGCTACGGTCGCCATCTTGAATATTCAATTAGACAAATGAATTATAAAAAAACTTTGACAATCAAGTAACATTTCGTCTTATTCTGCCTCTATGGATAGGCAGCCTAAGGATACAAATACGTACAGAATATTTGAAGCTTAATTACACCCGTGTTTTTTTAATGCAAATTCATTAGATCACCTTTGGAAGCTGAAACGTGTTTTGAGAGAGAATTTTGGGGCCATGCCCGGCAGGCTTTCAGTACGCACATAGATATTCAAAAAACATAACCAGATCAGTTTTATATTATATAAAAAGTACATTTACAAGGACACGAGGAAGGATTGTAAGTGGTTCTTCTACATCTTTGAACTAAAGCCAACGACACCTTTACGGGGTGCACCCTGTTGACTAAATTACTAGGGCCTCGTCTATCAGTCAGCTGGGTGCACCGCATGCAAAAGAAAATAAAGGCATAGTATTTTATAATTTCGACAGATTGGAGAAGTATCTTCACCTCACAGAATAAGGTAGCCAAATAGCAATTTCCTTGAGGATTGTTGTGTTCCAATGAGTGAGGTCACAAGCAAGAACATCGTTCACGCGCCGCGTTTATCCTTTCTTGAGTTTTCAAGTTGTGAGCGTTTATATGACTACGGCAACCGCTTCACATCAAAAGTGTAACGTTACAAGCAAAATACATTGTACAATTAACAGTTCATATATAAAATTACCAACTACCACTTTGGATAGCTTTTATAGATTATAAAAAAGCCTTTGATAGCATTGAAACTTGGACGGTACTACAGTCTCTTCAAAATGCCCGTATTGATCACCGCTACACTAATTTAATAGATAACATCTACCAACATGCTACTTTAAAAATTAACCTACCACCAGAAACAAAACCAATTCTGATCAAAAGAGGAGTTAGACAAGGAGATACACTCTCTCCCAAATTGTTCACCCTCGTACTGGAAGACATCTTTAAGACTCTGGATTGGAAGGAGCGGGGTATTAATATAGAAGGTAAGAGACTGAATAACTTACGATTTGCGGATGACATCGCGTTATTCTCGGACAACCCTGGCGACCTGCAGGCTATGATACAGGAACTAAGTGCAGCATCGGAGAAGTGTGGCCTGGAGATGAACCTGGATAAAACCAAGATCATGACTAACATTCCAGACGGTACCGTAGACATCAGGGTCAAAGACACTGTCATAGAAAGAGTGGATAAGTATGTGTATCTTGGCCAAGAGATCGTGATGGGAAAGGACAATCAAGCAAACGAAATTGACAGGCGGATAAGACTCACGTGGGCTGCTTACTCCAAACTCGAATTCGCGTTCAAAATGAACATCAGCGCCGAACAAAAAGCTCGTATTCATGACCAGTGCATACTACCAGTGCTCACATATGGGGCGGAAACCTGGGTGTTCACTAAGGAGATTCTCCACAAACTTCAGGTTGCTCAAAGAGCGATTGAGAGAAAATTGGTGGGAGTGACACTGAGAGACCGTAAACAGAATAAATGGATAAGAGACCAGAGCAAAGTGAGCGACGTAACTAAACGGGTTGCGAAGTTGAAATGGGAGTGGGCAGGCCATGTCGCCCGAAAGGAAGGCTCGTGGTGCAAGGCAGTGGTAGAATGGCGACCGTGGGACGAAAAACGCCCACGAGGAAGACCACAGATGCGTTGGTACGACGATATCAAGAGAATGGCTGGAACGAAATGGATTGAAATTGCCCAAGATCGAAGAAAATGGCATAATATGAAGGAGGCCTACACCCTAGCGGTAGAGAAAGGCTAAAGAAGAAGAAGAAGATATAAAATTAATTTTACAACTGAGAGGCGTAATAATTTAGGTGAGATAGTCCAAAAGCTATCCGGTAGGTCCAGGTGAATGTGTCCAAAGGTTTTCGCTTTACTTTACTTTCAAAGCGCGCACTACTTTGAGACCGCGTGTAACCTATCTACTTCTTTGTTACCCAAATCTTTGACATGACCGTGTATTTCAACACTTAAATTACATTTTGCGAGTTTCGTTTCGTGTTTCAAAGATATTTTTTAATTTTACACCATTTAGCCGAGTTGACGAAGGTCAAGTGTTCGTGTTATACGATTAACTGAATAAGGTATTTCATAAATTTCTCAAACAATAATATAAAATTCTACGAGTAGAATAAGTTGTACTCGCGCAGAGTTTCGTGACACGATAGCTATTTCGTGACACGATAGATTAAGTGAAGAAAGAAAGGAGGGGTAACTGTATAATGACAATTTGACACATATAACTTGAACATGTTCAAATTATATGTATGACACGGCATGTTATTGTGCCGTGATAACCATATCTTATCTTTAAATTAAATCTAGGAACGTCGTATTCCTAATTCTCCATTCGAAAAGCAGCATCGATATCGTTTTAGCATCCGACTGAGATGCTTCAGCATTTCAGCCAATATGACCATGTCACCGAAGGTGTGAAACGTATTCTCAGTTGACATTGATGCTTTGTGTCTTCCAGTCCAACGTGTTGAATAAATCTTACAGCGCAGCGCTGAACAAAATTTCTGAGATTACATCTCCCTGACGTACTCCACTCTGCAGCTGGATAGGCCTTGACGAATGATCCTGACGCGAACAGTCATTGTCACTGCATTGCAAAGACATCTCAATACCTCGATATAGCCGTGATCTACTTGAACTCGCCATAAAGAGCGCAGAAGAGGCCAAATTTCGATTGAGTCAAAAGCTTTTTCGTAGTCTTCAAAAGCCTAATAGAACTGTACTCTGTGGTTTTCTACACAATCTGCCAATATGTGTGCCGTAAAATATGTGTAACCACACAATATTGCGGCAGATTGTGTAGAAAACCACAGAGTACAGTTCTCTATGGCTTTTGAAGACTACGAAAAAATTTCTTATTGTATTTCTTATTATTTCGGTATTTGGTATTGAAAGTGTGATATTCTCGTCGTATCAGCCTTCGGACTTGTTACAGCATCGCATACTCTGTCGAAGTCCTCTCGGATGCTGTCGCCTCTCGTCGCTTCTTCATCAGAGCCAGAGTCTCGCTAGAAAGCTTAGTTTCTCGAGATCTATGCTGCCGCCCAAAGTGCTTTCTGTCTACTTCGAGTAGTACTGCCGTTATCTGTTCTGATGTCTCGTCTACATTCGTAGTCTTTTTCATCAGTATGGTTAAAATATGCCTAAGTAAGAGAGAATATCGCTGAGTGGGAAGAGAGTTATAAAGTTTCAATCACGTAGCGACACATCGCTATGCGTATGCTATATATAACCGTCCTGACTCGCAGAATTAAATGTTTCAAAAGCCATGATTCATGTGTCAAAAATGTCCTAAACATTTTACTTAAAGTTTAAATTACGATAGTTTAATAATAACTATGAAATTATTTACACCAAGCATTCAGGACGGGCATCTATAGCGAAACTATTCGCCAAGCTTTCTTGCTATTAGCAGGGGTCATTTGAAAGTTTGTAATTGGATTTTTTGTTTCTCAGCTGCCGGAGATGAAAAGTTTCTTTAATGATATTTCAGCAAAGCTTTAGATTCTTTGAAAAAAGGTACTTTACTTACTTTTCTGACTTCCGTATCTTGGATTTATGTTTATAAAATCATTTTTCGTCTTTTCAATTAACGAGAATATTTGAGTTGTTAAGTTTAAATAATTCGCAACAAAATATGATGCGATTTTATTATTATTATTATATCTTTATATATATAGTTCTACTGTACGTGTGTATGTCACTGAACTCCTCCTAAACGGCTGGACAGATTTGAATGTTTTTTTTTGTATGCATTTGGGTGGTGCCCTAGTAGACAACAAACAAACAAGGCGGCCACAACGAAGCGTTGGCGGGCCGCTAGTATATATATATATATATATATATATATATATATATATATATATATGTGTATATATATATTATTTAACTAACTATATAAATAATACTATATAAATAACCTAAAAGTTAACTAAACAAATGCCCCGGATTCACACTGCTGCAATAAAATAGAGCCTATGTAACTTGTTGGTTACACTACTACAGTATATACAAACCATTCGTAAAAAAATATCTAGCATCTAAATTCATCTCTTCGTCGAGTTAGCGGATAGACAGACGCGATAAATTTTCATGGACTAACCTAGGTATGAGTGTGTACCCCTATCCAACTAAATTACGAGCGAAAACATTGACCTTTTTAATGATTCGTTTAAACTATTTAAGTCTAAAATGTAGTAGAGGTAAATGCTCATTCGTCTCTTTGCGTGCTATACAAATTAGATCACGGGGAGTGACTTGATACTTGCCTCTGAGTTACATTATCGTTTATCTCGCCATGAATTAAAATTCCATCCATCATATCCACATTGATAATTGGCGATCATACGAGGCGAGAACATAGTCTATAGTTCGGACAACGGATCGGAGACCCCATGGTATTGCTGATTTCCATGGGCGGTGGTGATTGATGACCCACTCGTTTACCCCACTCTCATATATACATATAGTGGAGCATTCGCAGAAACATTACAAATGCTCAGTTCTAGTGTGTTCTAACCATAAAACCACAAACATGATTATATGCTTTGATTCGTCCTCCAACCCTTGCATAGATATACCGCAAAGTTAATTTAGGTAATGATTGACCGATTGGTGATTACTATGCCATAGAATGGGAAACGTCTGTATGCACTGTAAATACGTGGAAGGCCACCTAGCGTGAATATGCCTGCATTTGGCTGTAATTAGACACAGTGTCAATTGATATAGATTAAATTTTATTTATTTGAAGTAATGAGTGGCTATATCTATACTTATATAAAGCTGAAGAGTTTATTTGTGTGGTTGAACGCACTAATCTCAGGAATTATTCATTTGAATTGAAAAAATATTTTAGTGTTAGATAGCCTATTTTTCGAGGAAGGCTATAGGCTATATAACATCACGCTACCATCAATAGGAGCGGAGCACCAATGAAAAATGGTAAGGCTTACCCTTCACTCTCCATGTTCTGTCTCACGCAGACGAAGTTGCGTGAGTCAGCTAGTATTCTATATTAGGGTCGGCTCTTGAATTGGTTGGATGCTAACAGTGCTGACGCAGCATCTCTTCAAGTCTGGAAATGTCACTTATTAGCAGGAACCACCTTATGATAGTATTGTTATTATGAACCAAATAGCTACCATTTTTTTTTTTTTTTTTTTTTTTATACTACGTCGGATGGCAGACAAGCTTACGGCCCGCTTGATGTGAAGCGGCTGCCCTAGCCATATTAACGCTCGCAACATAAAATATCGCTCGCGCGCCGCCATTCCCGCTGCCAACGCAGCATCTCCTTCCTTTCTGGTGACCTCACTCACTCGCAGGAACACAACAACCCTCAAGGGAATTGTTATTTGGCTGCGGTATTCTGTAAGGTGGAGGTACATTCCCCAGTCGGGTAGCTTACAATTACGCTCCCTACCTCTCTTTTCGCCAGAGCTTCGTTTGTCAGTCAGCAGGGTGCACCGCGTGCAGGTGAAGTTGGCTTTGGTTCAAAGGTGTTGATGAAAACTTACACCCAAAAATTTTTGTGAGATGGAGGAACTTCTGCAGTCGAAATCAACATGGCTTAACTCTCTTTCGCCAGAACCTCGTTTGCTAGACACCAGAGTACACGATGTTCAGGTAAGATTAAGTTTGGCTCCTAAAATGGTCATAAACCACTTTTAACCCAGACAAACTTACAGCTTCGGAACATTCACTAGCACATATCACAGACACCCCGAAGCTTGAAGACTCAAGTCTACAACCTGGGCGTAGCTCCTGCATGATATGCATGGTTTAGAGGCACGAGAGGTTGACGATAACCCTGGAGCTAGTTCACAGGTTAAAAGAGCCATATAGAGAGCTATGCTTGGGGATTCTTTAAGCGAACGCATCTCGAACGAGGAAATTGTCGACATAGTTTTAGAAAGCAACAAGCTGAAGTGGCACTGGACCAGCAACCTGCCACATTGATCCTGAAGTGGAGGCTGCATATGTGGTGACCAAGTATTGGGCACCCTTTCTAGATGGACCGATGACCTCAAAACACAGCTGCTGGAAGCGGCTGGATGCGGAAGATGGAAGATCGCACATGCTAAAAAGCAGAATAGGTGATTAAGAAAGGCTAGTATCTAGCAGTGAGTATTGTTACAGGGCGATAATAAAGATGATGATGATTTGTAAATAGCGGCCGTAAATAGTTGAAGACGAGAAGCGGAGGGTCGTATATGGTGGAAAGAATTGGGAAAGGCTTATATCCAGCAGTGCGTAGTTAAAGATAAATCTCGAAAATTTGTATTGTTTGTTATAAAATAGACGTTTTTACCCTGCTTCTGATGTCTTGATTTAGCCACAGGTTCGAACCCAGGCTATTTAAAAAAAAATATTCATTTGAAAATATAATATAGGTAAGTACCTATACTAATATAAACTTATAAAATATAATATAGGTAAGTACCTATATTATATTTTATAAGTTATATCAGTATCTCGTAACTTGTAAGTACATCGTAATTTAAGTTTACCGTACAGCTTTATATAAGGCTGGGACAAAGTAGTGATTGCATAAAATCATAGCATGTTACTGACGCAAGTTATTACAACTTGTGCACAGAACTCTGCGGCTAGACTGAAATACCCGGTAACTGTGTTTAAACCTCACAGGTTGACTTTAGTTTGCACCGTCAAAGACCTGTTCTGAACATTTTCATAATTTTGATTGAAAAATTTTAGGTGCAAAGCAAGTGGGTAATTATAAGCAATAAGGGTATGAAGTCAGTTTAGCAAAATAGAGCTTGTGTAAGCTGAAATGACCGCGTGGTTTCCGGCAGACTAGAATAGAGTCACTCCGTCGCTTCCCGTGGATATCGTACAAGGCGACTAAAGGAAATACATTACCGAACATCGATCAGGACTCCCCAACCCGTTTGGCCAGCGTGGGGAGTGTAGACCAAATCCTCCTTCTGTCTGGGACGGACGAGAGAGGGTCGTGCTCCTGTAGTGGAAACTAAAATGACCTGATGATGAAGCTGAAATGACGCGCCCCACTCCCGCAACGAGCACTTACGCAAGGGAGGACATTTTAAATATAGACAGATCACGCGTAAAAATGTCATTCCATTGAAATGACTCATTCAGTCAGTTCCAAAGCTATAAGTTACTCTACTGTGTTTATGCTAGTATTTCGCAAGCTATGCCTATTTTCTTGGCAATCTGTCTTCTTCTTGTCAAATAACTCCTACTCGTATCTACTATGATATGGGTCTCTTTTGAATTGAAGAGGTATATAGCGTATTCCACCACGCTTCTCAACTGCTAGTTTGCGGCGGCCATAGTTTTCAATCCGGCCATGGCCGCTGACTTGCTATAACGAATGTCATTTAATATAAAATCTAAGTTAAGTACCAACTGTTAAACATGCCCACAACACATCGATCGATTGAACTCTCTCTCTCTCTACACGCAGAGATGTAGCGTCTCTTTGCGTTCTATACAAATTATATCACGGGAGTGCTCGGATGAGCTGTTTGATTTGATACTTGCCGCAGTATTCCACTATCGTACAACTCGCCATAAATTAAAATTTCATCCATATCATCTTGATAATTGGCGATCTACTACAGTACGTTTCCTACGACATTTTATACCACGAACAGTAAAACTGTGGAATCAACTTCCCTCGGCGGTATTTCCGAACAACTACGACATGGGTGCCTTCAAGATCGGCGACCCCTTGGTGTCGCTGATCTCCATGGGCGGTGGTGATCGCTTTCCACATGTTAGTTTGCCCCACCACATTGCCCCCCCCCCCCCCTCTTACATAAAAAAATGCCCTACGAAGCCCTAGAAAAACCAACTACAATCGTGGTACAGAAGAAGCTCGATTCGGTGTTCGATTAGGTGAGATAATAGTTGTTTATGAAACTGTTGCATAGTAAGTGTTATTAAAATACGAGTGTGAGTTTATAACATGAGCCGAAGGCGAATGTTATAATAGACCACACGAGTATTTTAATACCTAATTATGTGCAGTTTCATACACTACTTTATCTAATCTCATGAAATATATGATAATAATATTTTAAATACAACCATGAAGTTAATTTAACAGCTATAATTCTTACTTATAAATCCATTTGCAGATCGAGCATGCGTAGTGCGCATGCGCGACGCGCCGCGCGGCGCCGCGTTCACAGATTATGTAGAAAAATTTTGCAAAGTTGCAATGTATTTGTATTGCAACCTGTTTAAAATACCTGTATCCAGGGCTGAAGCTGTATCGAAATGGTAAAAAAGTTATTTTACGATACAGTTATCCATAGAAGAGCTGTATCGAAAAATAACTTTTTAAATTTATTTTGATAGCTTGTGCGTAAAGACTGTTACTGTGTTTAGTTTTTTAATGTGTAAATTTCAGTATGAGATTAGATAAAAGATATTACGTAAGATCTTCTACCGTAGCTTAATAATGAAATGTGTGATGGATGGATCTTTGATTTATCAAAAATAAAAGTATACTCCTCAATCTTCTACACCTTTCTTCATACATAGTTACCGATAAAACTGGTTGTACATATAAAAATGATAGAAAAATATCTAGGTGACGAGTGTGATTAATGATCTATCCATTTTTTACATACAAATGTAGGCACAGAGAACGTCGCTAAAATACTAGATGTCAGGTAGATACGGGATATATGTAAAAGATACGGGAACAATTCGACATCTTATAATGTTCTCAATAATCACTACATAGTATAAAACAAAGTCGCTTTCTCTGTCCCTATGTCCCTTTGTATGCTTAAATCTTTGAAACTACGCAACGGATTATGATGCGGTTTTTTTTAATAGATAGAGTGATTCAACTGAAAAGTTTATATGTATAATATATGCATAACATAGTAGAAAAACACTGATAATTTAGAGGTTTCTAATGTGATGTCGTAAATAAACACATTTTTTGCTCTTTTATTGCAAACGCTGGCTGAATCCAACGAGATAGATCAAAATAATGTAGTACAGTATTGTTCACCTTAAAATGGTCTACAAAAAAGTTCGCGATGGTATATGTCTATCTCTTAGTGGTAACACACAATAACCGTTATTTTATCCTTTGCTTTTTACAAGAAATAATGCCTTATTTACGAAGCGATTTTAAGCAATACAGAATTAATCCTTATCCAATTAAGTACCTTAAATACATTGCGCATTTAATATAGATCAATATGGCCCTTCACAGCATGTAATTTAAATGAATAGTTTAGAAGATATTACACATTTAAAATGCAGGGACTTAACGGCTGTGGCGGTACCGGCCGCGGAGCCGGCGGCGTGTGCCTATAACTGGGGAAGGACTGGATAGGACAAAGCGCAAAGACCTTCTGTAGTACATTTAGTATCAGCATTGCACCCGTGCGAAGCCGGTGCGGGTCGCTAGTTCAATGATATTTCAATATTATGAAAACACATCACTCTACATATATCTAATCCTAAATAGACATGAATAAAAAAAAAACATTTCCGCCTTACTGACGTTTTAATATTTATCATGTAGTTAAATATAATTATACTAGCGATCCGCCCCGGCTTCGCACGGTGCAATGCTGATACATGGCATTCTAGCTAATCGGAACTATTTTAATTTCGAATGTTATATTTTTTGAAACGACTTGCAACCTTCTTAGTAATAAAAAAAAATTGGCGGGAAATCATTTGTCAATTGTTTTTTATCACACATCAAAGTACTACGTACGCAACGAAAATGGGATTAAGTCGAAAAGATTTTAGAGCGATGATTTTTTATGATTTTAAAAGTTCTCTCTCTCCGCAAGACTGTGCCGCTCGTCGTCAAAATGCTTTTGGGAGAGAAGCACATTGTGCACCATGAGGCGATGGTTTGCTGAATTTGAGAGAGGTCGGGTTTCTTTACATGACGAATTTCGTGAAGGGAGGCCTTTAACTGTCGTCAACGAAAATAATGTGGCTACTGTTAAGCGGCTAATTGAAGAAAACCCGCGGATTACCTATGAGACAATTCGAGGACTATTGGGGATTGGTATGAACCAAATTCAGAAAATTTTACACGAAGAATTAAAAGTTCGGAAACTTTGTTGTCGTTGGATCCCTCATGAACTGACAGCGGAGCAGAAGCGGGATCGCGTGGAATGGTGCTCACAGATGCTACTGAAGTACGACCACGGACATTCTAATGCTGTTTATGACATTGTCACAGGAGACGAAACGTGAATTTATTGTTTTGAACCCAAAAAAACAGCAATCTTGTGAATGGGTGTTTGAAAATGAGAACAGGCCAACAAAAGTGAGGCAGGCGAGAAACGTTGGTAAAAAAATTATCGCGTTTTTTTTTTCTAAGCTACGGGTTCCATCTGCACAACTCCACTTGAAGATCAAAAGAGTGTTAATGCCGAGTGGTATTCTACCATTTGTTTACCCAGGGTGTTAGAAAAAGTTCGCGAAAGACGACCAAAAGGCCGCGTTCTCCTATATCATGACAACGCTTCTTCACACACGGCCAACAAAACGAAGTCATTTTTAGCTTCCGAAAAAGTACAACTCACCCATCCTGCACATAGCCCTGACCTAGCACCCTGTGATTTCTGTTTTTTCCCCAAAATCAAAGATTTGATAAGAGGTTTCACTTTTACCAACTCCGAAGAGGCAGTGATAGCGTTCAATCAGCACGTAGAAAACAAGCCTTTAGATCTGTGGTTCTCCTGTTTTATAAAATAGTTCGATTACATGAAAAAAATTTTAAAATGGAAAGGAGAGTATTTTGAAAAGCAATAAACATAATATTTTGGTTTTATCATGTTGTTTTTTTAAGTTACGCAAAACTTTTTGTGTGACCTACGTACTAAATGTACTACAGAAGGTCTTTGCGCATTGTCCTATCCTGTTCTTCCACAGGTAGGGTCAGTTAGGGTCGCACGCCGCGTCGGCGACTCCCCGGCCGGTACCGCCTCAACCATTATCTCCCTGCATTTTAAATCTGTAATATCTTGTAAAATGTTGATTTAAATTACGTGCTGTAGAGGGGCATATTGATCTATATTAAATGCATAATATTTTTAAGGTACCTAATTAGATAAGGATTAATGCTATATTGCTTAAAATCGCTTCGTAAGTAAGCCATTATTTCTTGTAAAAAGTAAAAGATACAAAACGGTTATTGTGGGACCTAAGAGATAGATATATACCATCAAGGACTTTTTTGTAGACCATTTTAAGGTGAACAATACTGTACTACATTATTTTGATCTATCTCGTAGGGTTCAGCCAGCGCTTGCAAAAAAATGTGTTAATTTACGACATCACATTAGAAACCTCTAAAATTATCAGTGTTTCTCTACTATATTATGCATGTATTATACTTATAAA
This sequence comes from Hypsopygia costalis, assembly GCA_937001555.2. Classification (NCBI taxonomy): domain Eukaryota; kingdom Metazoa; phylum Arthropoda; class Insecta; order Lepidoptera; family Pyralidae; genus Hypsopygia; species Hypsopygia costalis. Next base: position 3,704,186 of record OW443333.2, on the reverse strand, counting down.
CCTTCCTGTTGAATCACTCTATCTATTAAAAAAATCCGCATCAAAATCAGTCGCGTAGTTTTAAAGAACTAAGCATACATAGGGACGGACAGACAGGGAAGCGACTTTGTTTTATAATATGTAGTGATGATACAATAAAGTAAATACAACATTGGTGTCAGAAGTGGGATACGAATCCACACCCACGCCCACAAAAGTTGTAATGAAAGACGTGATGAGCCAAGACTGGTTTTATTCAATCACCTTCATACATATTTATTGTATTTTATTTGTCGAAAATAAATGAGCAAGGTTCAAGCAACGGCCGCCAAATCGCATCAAGGGCCCTACCGCCGAAATTGAAGCCATCGGAATTTTTGAATGTGAAAAGTTTATATTGGTGCTAATTATATTTAAAAGAAACCCTATAGCTCTACTGACTAAGCTGTAAATGTATGTCAAATTTTTGGAATAAAAAAAACCGGTGGTAATCGGCTTCAGCTTCGGCGGTAGGACTGATCTGCCTGGCACCATGCTCAAGACCCGCGAACGTTCCGTGAATACATGATTGCGGCCAACCCTAACTAGCAGAGTGGCAAAATACGTACCTCGGAACAGTCAAAACAGATCCTTTAATTATTTTCCATCGACATATTTTATATTTTGGGGTGTAAGTGGTTCATCACGATCTTTGAACAAAAGCCAACTTCACCTGCACGCGGTGCACCCTGCTAACTGACAAACGAAGCTCTGGCGAAAAGAGAGGTAGGGAGCGTAATTGTAAGTTACCCGACTGGGGAATGTACCTCCACCTCATGAAATACCGCAGCCAAATAACAATTCCCTTGATGGTTGTTGTGTTCCTGCGAGTGAGTGAGGTCACAAGAAAGATGATGCGTTGGCAGCGGGGGCGGCGGCGCGTGAGCGATATTTTGTTGTGAGCGTTAATATGGCTGCGGTAACCGCTTCACATCAAGCGGGCCGTATGCTTATCTACCGCCCGAAGTAGTATAAAAAAAAATTAAAAAATATTTACATTTATCTGCATCATCATCATTATCAGCCTGTATCTACTCACTGCTGATGTCCAGCTTTTCTCCTTGGCCTTTCTCAATGCTTTCCACCATATGCGAACCTCCGCTTTCCGCATCCAATCGCTATCAGCCACTCTTTTGATGTCGTCGGTCCATCCAGAGAGGGGGCTCCCTACGCGTCGTCACCCACCGTTATTATGTGGCCTCCACTCTAGGACTTTCCTCCCCCATCTGCCAACGCTGACTCGGTACATGTAGCCAGCCCAGTGCCACTTCAACCATTTATCTACATGATAAATATTAAAATATTATATAACAACGTGGAAATATCTGGGAATCGTAAAATCGCAGTAAGACCCATTTTAACAATAGTTTTGCATTCATCGAACAAAATAAAATCAACATCGATAACCCATCAGCGTGCTTGTCCATTATTTTCATTCGAAAACCTCTCACAGGTTCCCGCAAAAAGCATTTTTCGATAAATTGAATTCCGTTGTCTCTCGTAAATTCATTCAAATTGCCAGGCGTGCGGTCGCCCTACATCGACGGCTGAATAGTTGACTTTAGGGTCATCACGTACGTTTCTCTCTGAATGTATCGAGAGTTCTAAATATGTTGGTTTTAGGGAGTATGTTGGAGCAACTATTCTAGCATGACCTTTCCGTCTTTTCTCTACGTTGCGTAGATATAAATGAAAACTGTTTCTGTTCAAAAGGTATTGTCGAAGATAAGTCGCATTATTGGTACAGGTGAATAAGTTTTTGATCTATAAATAGAAAATAAGACGTCTCAGGGAATATATTATGAATTCATTTGTTGGTTAGGAATATCTATCGTAAGGATGCTTAGATAACGCGGCTGGTTGCTTAACACTTTCTATGATTCCTTGCTTATGATGGTTGGTGGGTTCCCTAAATAGGGTCTGAGACAAAAGTAGTGTACAGAATAAAGTGCAAGGACCATATGACTACAGCTAATGCTGTGCATCGACCTTCCGCGTATATCACAGGATTGCGAGTCTCTCGTTCAGTAAACCAACCTGGCCCTCAAGCGGATTGGTAGCGGTCTTACTCCCCTTTCGATTGCAAACAGACTACTTGAGCACTCCTAAGTAGAGTAGCTCGAGGCGACGCTCGGTTTACCAAGCATCGGGGCGCTACTACCACTCCCCAGTCTCCATGATATCCAGGGTACTGAAACTTTAAGGCGGGCTCCCATAAATAGGATCGTACGAGCACGTACGGCTAGTGTAATTGTACTCAAACTTGGGCGCCAGATTACTGACTACCTGACACTGGCCTTCGCCAAGCCGCAGTTGAGCAGCGTGGTGGAGTACGCTCTAAACCCCTTTGATTGAGGGTGGACCCGTATCCCAGCAGTGGGATAAATAAGGGTTGTCGAGGACGAAACTATCTGTGGTATAAAGTTTTTATGACAATTTATCATCTACATATTATACGAGAATACAAAATTTGACATTTGTGAGATCGAGACTAAATAAGAACTGAATTTCGACTTCTTTTAAATACGAGAATTGCCCCTTAGTTACCTTATATCTTTATGTATGTACCCTTAGATACTTGTAAGATTTCGTATTAATGCGATGTAATATTTGAATATCCGACAGTAAAATATTTATATGTATTTGTATAAGAATTTAGCCAAAAGGCATGTGTAAACTCACGATAAAGTTTATATTCTAGGAATTTGCGGATCTTTCTAAGGAGAATTATCATATCAAAGGCTCTTTAAATAAAAAAAAACCGGCCAAGTGCGAGTCGGACTCGGCCACCGAGGGTTCCGTACGTAGGATCATTATAAGTTTGATCATTTCCGTTATAAATAAGAAATAATGCGTCGGAAAAAATAAATAAAATATATTTTGCAATGTGCACATCGAGCCCTTTCATATGATACCCCATTTGAACTATAAGTAGCTTCAATTTGAAATTTCGACCTCCAATAAAAAAATATAGACCCCCTATTTTTTATGATTTAATTACAAATGTATAGTTTTGAGATTTATTCTTGTACTTGTAGTCTATAACGATGTTACTTGCCAAATTTCATAGTTCTAAGTCAACGGGAGTACCCTATAGGTTTTGATTCCCTTGAGAATGTGTCGAAATCTGCGTTTTTTGCTGAATAAACTGCCGTAACTTTTTTTTACGTAAACTTAGCAGTTTGATTTTTTTACAGCTTCATGGGACCGTAGACCTGAGTTTATAGTTCAAATTTCAGCTTGATACCTCCACGCATTCTCGAGATAAAGGGTCTTGACAGACAGACAGACAGACACACAGACAGACAGACGGACAACAAAGTGATCTTATAAGGGTTCCGTTTTTCCTTTTGAGGTACGGAACCCTAAAATGGATTAGAATTGATCTGTTTCGTTTGGAAATAGTAAATAGAGTCTAAAGGATACAGTATTGATAGAAGTCAACAAAAACAAAGACATTATAACATGTAAAGAAAAACACAAACGTTGTTGCCGTTACTTTGTACAAAAGAAATTACATAAACATAATGATAAGGGAGTTACGTGTACAATGGCGGATTTATCCCATAAGGGATCTATCTCTTCCATATCATTTTGACAAAAACTGATTACACAAATTTATGTTGGTACAATGACAATCAAAGTCATCAATAGGTACTTATTTATTCCACTGCTGGGACACGGGTCTCCCCTCAAATTAGATAGAAAATACAAAATCACGCTGCGTAACTGCGAATTGGCGTAGGCCAGCAAAGGTATTGAGTTGACCTAACTACTTTCTTGCCATCTAATAACAACAGCCAGGACAGTGTTCTTCGAAGTACGGAGGAGCTTGAAGAGGAGGAGAGATAAATAAATCCTTCCATCCATCAATCCAGCTCGATCTGGGCTCCTACCGCCGAAGCTGAAGCCGATTACCGTCGAATATTTTGATTCGAAAAATAGGTCTTATGTTTTAGTTATTGACAAACATCTTCAGCATAGTCGGTAGAGCTCCAGGATTTCTACCAGCTAAGGTAAACACAGGTACCATAAATCTAAGCTCAAGTTTGCTGTTCGCAATCAAAAAATCCGATGATAATCGGCTCAGGCTTCGGCGGTAGGGTGCCAGATCAGATTGCAGCCCCCTTACCACCAACTCTTAGTGCGATTCAATAACTGAATAGAATGCTTATTCATACCAATGAATAAGTGACTCCGTTCAATTTTAAATAGAGTCGTTTATTCATTAGTATGAATAAGCTTTCTATTCAGTTATTGAATCGCAATAAGAGCTGGTGGTAAGGGGGCTGAATCTTTTATTTTGCATCGCATACTTCATTATAGAAGGTCATGCCTATGTTGAAAGGATCTTGTGGATCGGATAACCGCTGTCTCCATGCAGACCGATCTATTTGCAAGTTAATTTTGTTCGACATCTCAGTGTCCGATTGAGCTGAAAAACGCATTCCTTTGGTCGTCACGAGAACGTGATAATGCACTTTATTTCAAATTTCAATGCCGCTATTTTTAATACAATATGCTCCTACTAAAAGGCGAGTTTTATGGGCATCAAATTAAAGGGCTTGATGAGCGAAATACAATACTTAAATAAATTTCTTTTTTTACTTGTTTAAGTTTTTCTTGTAAATTCGCATTAGTATAACTAAGCGGAACTTAGTGTACAAGACAAGAGTATACTAAGCCCGAATATCAAACCGCCGCCGCGCCGTTTACCTTCGGATATGCGTTCCGAAGGTAAACGGCGCGGCGGCGGTTTGATAAAATAAAATGCTTATTCACACCAATGAATAAGCGACTCAATTTCATATTGAATAAAGTCGCTTATTCATTGGTATGAATAAGCATTATATTCAGTTATTGAATCGCAATAAGAGTTGGTGGTAAGAGGGTAGTACTTAGTAACCCCTCATTTTAATTTGATCATATGAATTACGTAATGTTGATACACATTTTATAGAATGGAATTCGATGAAGGCATTATCCCCCCAATCAACTCATTTGATCTCGAATGGCAGGCCTTGTTTTTAGGTAGAATAAAATATCTGGGTATTTTAATAAATGCTTTATAAAAGTAACGTATAAGCAAGTGACTGTTTTACATATTAAATTTGTCATATAAATGTCACAAAAATCTGTACAGCATTTTGTTTATATGCGAATATCTGGAATTCTACAAAAGTCACAGCAATCTCACATTTCTATGTGAATATTAAATTCCGCAAGATCTTGAGGGAGCTATGAGATACGTAGGTAGTTCTTAGTAAATTCCAGCTATAAATTGTAGAAATACTGAACAGATACAGTTAAGTAATTTAAAAGAATAAAACAAGTCACGGTTGGATTTGGTTACTCACTTTCTTAAACACAGTACTAGTATCGTATATGATTTATGGTTTAATACTTTTACTTTATCTGTGACCCTTGCTAATATTGATCGTTTCTATTTTTGGCGTCTTCTTGATTTCTTTTAACCGACTTCAAAAAAGGAGGAGGTTCTCAATTCGACTGAATATTTTTTCTGTATGTATGTTATTCGATATCTTTGCGAATTGTGAACCGATTTTCATAATTCTTTTTATTTGAAAGGGTATGATTGCAAGGTGGTCCCATATTCACGAAGTCAGGATCTGATGATGGGATGCCAGGGAAATCAAGGGAAACCCTTAAATTTTGTAAGGATGTATGGTCAAATTCATTTTTTTTTATTTGAAAGGGTAATTGCGAGGTGGTTCCATATTCAACAAGTCAGGGTCTGATGATGGAATCCCAGAAAAATCGAGGGAAACCCTTAAATTTGCCCTATGGTAGCCGGCAGAATAAAATTGTGCCACTTCATTGCTTTGCGCTGGATGTCGTACAAGGCGACTAAGGAATCTTGTGTCACGCGATAACTTTTCTCCCGGAAGACGGGCAGCAGCGTCTGCCGGGGTATTCCACCAATAAGCTGCGCTCGCCAACTGAAGTCGGTTTCAATTTTTTTTTAAATCAACTTTATTCTTACTTGCGTAGGTGAACCCATATTTGTCCGAGCCGAACTTGACAAACTGACTCGCATACCTACCCGCGTGCTATCGTCCGAATTTTGAAGGGCTGGTGTACGAGGTATCATAAGATATCTTAAAAAGAATTCTAAAATTAGTTTCGTTCGGTGCATTCGCTCGGATAAGTATACGTACCTTAAGCCGCGGTACTGGCTGTTGTCTTGATAATTTTAACAAAAAAAAACCAACTCCAAACATTACTCTACATTTATGGATGTAGATGCAGGCTGATGATGATGATGAAAAAAATATGGGATCAATCTGGAAGTATACTCTTTCAAATAAGAAATTTTTTTTTCAAATCGGTTTATAAATGACGGCGTAATGAAATAACAAACCTAACAGTGCGTAGATATAGGCTTACGATGATGATGATGATGAAAAAAATATGGGCCCAATCTGGAAGCATACACTTTCAAATAAGAAAAGTTTTTTTCAAATCGGTTTATAAATGACGGCGTAATGAAATAACAAACCTAACAGTGCGTAGATATAGGCTTACGATGATGATGATGATGAAAAAAATATGGGCCCAATCTGGAAGCATACTCTTTCAAGTAAAAAAAATTGGTTGCCTGTAAAGTCGGTATACGGGCGAAAGTTTTACGTGACAACGACTTTGAGTGGTAAAATGTTTTCGAGTGGAAGGGACGCATGCCTTTCACTTTTTATGTCTGTCTCTCTCGCTCTTAGCTTCTCAATTCGGCTGTATTTTTTTTTATGATTGTTACTGAATTACTCCGTGATTTATAAACCGATTTGCAAAAAAAAACTTTTTGACGTGGACGCGTGTCCCTTACACGCGTCCACGACACGCTTACAATGAGAGCGAGTGAAAGGCACGCGCCTTTCACTCGCTCTCATTGTAAGCGCATAACGTGACCCAGTTTCTTGAAGTGTCACCCGGCTAACCAATTTATAAGACGCTGTCACGTCAAAAAGTTTTTTTTTGCAAATCGGTTTATAAATCACGGAGTAATTCAGTAACAATCATAAAAAAAAATACAGCCGAATTGAGAAGCTCCTCCTTTTTTGAGTCTGTTAAAAATACTGGCATTCGAACCCGTAGTTGAGCAGCGTAGTGAAGTATGCTCTGAACCCCTACTATTGAGAGGAGATCCATATCCTAGTGGGCTGAATAAAGATTGACGACGACATGTAGGTCACGGCAAAGGTCAGATCACAAGAACATTATCGTTTTTTTTTTGTGTTTTTTTTTTATACTACGTCGGGTGGCAGACAAGCATACGGCCCGCCTGATGTGAAGCGGTTACCGTAACCGTATTAACGCTCACAACATAATATATCACTTGCGCGCCGCCACCCCCGCTGCCAACGCAGCATCTCTTTCTTTTCTGGTGACCTCACTCACTCGCAAGAACACAACAACCCTCAAGGGAATTGTTATTTGGCTGCGGTATTCGGTGAGGTGGAGGCCGGTACATTCTCTAGTCGGGTAGCTTACAATTACGCTCTCTAACTCTCTTTCCGCCAGAGCTTCGTTTGTCAGTCAGCAGGGTGCACCACGTGCAGGTGAAGTTGGCTTTGGTACAAAGATGTTGATAAACCACTTACACCCCAAAGCTATAAGCATATACCTATTAAATAATAAATAAAATATAAATATTTCTGGACAATGTACACAGCGCCATCTAGTCCCAAATTAAGCGTAAAGCTTGTGTTATGGGTACTAGACAACTGATAAATGTACTTAAATACATTTTTTTGTAAATACATACTTAAATACATAGAAACGCCCAGACCAAGACAAACAGACATGTTCATGCACACAAATGTTTGTCTCGTGTGGGAATCGAACCCGCGACCTCGGAGTCAAAGTGGCCATTGCTAACCATTCGACCACAGAGCTCGTATAGCAATAACCCATATTGTACCGTATCTTATTTCTGTTGCTAAGCGCAACAGATTCACGGGGTCTACTCCGAAATGACAAATCCGAAGTTTAGGCTGAAATTACATTTAATTCAGTTGGCATGGACTTTCATCATTCCGACCGAACTATACTTGATGTTTAACGTGTCGTAAACCTTATTCTGAACAATTTATGAGCGACCGATAATTTGAGTTTGACAAGTTTCATTGTAATTACCCGACTGCGACAGAAGGAGGGTTATGTTTTTCGAGAGTATGTGTGTATGTATTGTATGTATGTATGTATGTATGTATAATTGTTTGGAACGCTCTGCAGCCTGAACGGCTGCATGGATTTTAGCTTGAGAGGTGTCGTTAGATTCGTATTTGCTGTGAGAGTGACATGGGCTACATCAAATATAAAAAAAATCAATATGGCTGCTGTGAGCCGCAAAATTGTCGTTGCAGTATTTTTTTTCTTGCTTCTAAATATATCGATTTGGGTATCAAAATAAAGGTCTCGATGACCTAATTTCAAATATATATTTTTTGATATATTAGTTTTTGCCTGCGACTTTGCTTGTATGGAATTATATTATTGTTACGCGTGATTAATAAATCTGTTGTAGGTGCAGTCAGGTTTTTGATTTTTTTAATTAACTTAACTTGTTTTACATCAACATTGACGATAACAATATAGCTATCGTAGGGGTTTGAAAAAAGTAGCCTTAATCACGTAGTAAACTATGAATGCAAGAGGTATCAGAGAGACTCACTGAGATCTTCTATGATCAACTTTGCTGCCGAAAGTTCGTAACTTTTAACTTTGAAATTTTGCACATAACATAAAAAGGTTCGATACGAAAACTGCGTGAAACGAAACTACGCTATCGACAATAGTACCAACTTTATAAATTCTCTAAGTCATGCTTGACAAGATGACATGACAGATCCTTTTTTGACGTGACAACGTCTTATAAATTGGTTAGCCGGGTGACACTTCAAGAAACTGGGTCACGTTATGCGCTTACAATGAGAGCGAGTGAAAGGCGCGTGCCTTTCACTCGCTCTCATTGTAAGCGTGTCGTGGACGCGTGTCCCTTCTAAGAGCGAGAGAGACAGACATAAAAAGTGAAAGGCATGCGTCCCTTCCACTCGAAAACATTTTACCACTCAAAGTCGTTGTCACGTAAAACTTTCGCCCGTATACCGACTTTACAGGCAACCAATTTTTTTTTAGGAAGTGAATTGTAACAAAACATATAACTATTACGAAAATTTGTTCACATTTCTCATTACAGGAAACAGCTTGGTTTGCTGCCAATACGACAAAGCCGAAATATCCGCATTCTTACTTTCCTTTACCAGATCCTTTTCTACCCAACAGCGCCGGATTACCTGAAGGAATGTTTCAAGTTTCGTGTTGTAGACGACCGACTTCGGTCCAGCAACACTCCGTTTCTTCAAATACCACCCCATAGCTCCCTTACCTATTCTAAATCTTTTGCAGTGTTAGCTGCTCGTCTCTGGAATGCACTTCCAATTAATGTGATGATGGCTCAATCTATTAGTTCTTTTAAGAGCTAGCTAAGATCGCACTTCGCTGATGTTTCCGACGTTTTGAATTCACTGTATCTAAATGTGTCTTATTGCTTGCAGTTGTGTGTATTACTGTGTGTATTTGTCTACATTTTTCCATATGTGTGTTTGTAAAAACTGCTTTTTTATCTACTGTACTTAATGTACCTCACCCTGACCTAAAAATTTCACTGACAAGCATTCTTTGGTTGACTGGAAGAGATCCCTTCTGGGATAAGTCCGCCATTGTGTATGTTATTCTGTACTTGAAGTTTTATGTATGTGTACAATAAAGTTTTATAAACAAACCAACAAACTATCGTACAAGATAGGTAGATGTAGAATGTGCGCATGTAAAGCCAACATATTGTCAGCATGCAAATCAGATATATTATTTAAATACATAATAATTCCAATTGACTATTACATTTTGTCTTACAATATTATGCCATAAAAATATAATAAATATATTCCTGGACGAATTAAACAGCGCCATCTAGTCCCAAACTAAGCAAAGCTTGTAGGTACTATGGGTACTAGATAACTGGTATTATACTTAAACACATTTTTTTTGTAAATGCCTAAATATAATACATAGAAAATGCCTAGATCAAGGCAAACAGACATGTTCATGCACACAAATGTTTGTCTTGCGCGGGGATCGAACCCGCTACCTTGGAATGAAAGTGACCATTGCTAAGCATTCGACCACCGAGCTCGTCAAAATAAAAAAGAACCATTATCTATAAAAACGGCAAAAGAATCACGTTTGTTGTATGGGAGCCCTTAATTATTTGTTTTATTTTTATTTAATTATTTGTTTTTAAAGTAATTGCAAAACTAAATATTATGTGAGTATATCAAGCGTCTACCTATTGCCTTTATCAATTGCGAGCAAAAACGAACAAAAAAATCATGTTTGTTGTATGGGAGCCCCCTTAAATATGACGGCGCATCGAGAGAATCGGCTCGAAGTCATTCGAATCGTCTATGCCACCTGTAATTTCTCTGAACGAAACAGAGTTGTCACTCTGACGTGACACCGAACACTGGAGGGGCGGCCACATTGAGCAGACTTCACTTTGACTTGTGTCAGCGAAGAGCGCGCACGCATCCACGTGTTCGGTGGACGTCCTAGTTTCCATCAGAGATTATCTAACCAATCGTTTGTGATTTCGTAAATTTGTGCTGTACATCCGTTAATATAGAACTACGTGATTATTCTTTAATAGTAATTTTATTGTAATACAGTCTCCTCGCCCGACAACCCACGCCGCTTAGTTTTGAATAGTGTGTGATCGTAGTCTATTGGCATGGAAAGCCACCCTGATAAGGGCGAAGTCCCTTCATCAGATGTGGGATTCGGAGGGCCAACCAATCATGAGGAGATCGTCGGTGATAGTGGGCAATTACCGACAGAGAACAATATACCGGACGCTCGTAACTTACTTACCGGAATGGAGTCGATTTTCAACCGTTTTCTAGCAACTACGCAACCTGCACCGGTTCAACATCATCCAACGCAGCTCTTGAAATTCGACCCGGATGACGCAGAGGCAGATATTGAAGGTTGGTGCAAAATCACTGAATTAATCGTTACTAGCCGAAAATTGGCAGGTCCTGATCTTCTTTTAGCCCTCATACATTCACTAAACGGCCGGGCTGCGTCCTGTCTTACCAAACTGAATACATCTGACATAGAATGGCCGCAAGTCAAGCAAATCCTTCTCGCTAAATTCGCAAAGCCTATGCTAATACAGGACTATTTCGATAATATAATGAGGTTTGAAATTAGATCACAAGAAACGGCATCGGAGGCGGCTTTGCGTTTGTGGAACCTTATAGAGCGCATACCAAGAGTGGACATGCCGGAAGACGTTATTGCCGGATTCGTCGTGTCTGTTCTCTGTCAACGAGACACTGTGATCAGGAGAGAGTTAAATTCGTATACAATAACGACACGGGCTCAATTATGCCGTATTCTCAATGGAATTTCTATCAAGAGGCGGCGGGAAGAAAGCGACGGATGTGAGGTGGCAGCGAAGAAAAGCCGTTTGATACCCGAGGCCCGATTCAGCGGATCATGCCATTATTGTGGTAATCGGGGTCACAAGATAGAAGATTGTCGCAAGCGTCGTGAAAACCTAGCGAAGTCTGCAGGACCGGAGAGGGAGAAGACCATCACCTGCTTCGCATGCGGAAAGCCAGGACACGTAGTCACCAACTGTCCTGAAAAGAAGACTGGAACCGAACAATCGTCCAAGAGGGAGGTTCACGTGTGTGAGCGCAAGCTGATGAGAGGTACACTATCGACTGTAACTGGTAAGACCATTCCATTTTTATTTGACAGCGGTTCGGCTTGTTCTTTAATTAAGAGTAACTTAGTTGACCAAGTTCCCGGTACTGTGCGCAACGAATCTGTATACTTAACCGGCATAGGTGGGGAAAATATTGAATGCACGACCTAAGTTCAAAGTTCCGTTGAAATACAAGGCATATCAATGCCAATTCTGTTTCACGTCGTTTCAGATAATGTAATTTCGGAATCTATTATTATAGGCAGAGAAATATTAGAGCAAGGTATTCAAATTGAAATTAATAGCGATATGATAAAATTCTCTAGGCGTAAGATGATTAACACCTGTGGTATTGATAAAACCTTTGATTTTAGTAACATCGACACTGATTTAAAGGGTGCTGAAAAAGAAGCATTGCTAGCCGTGCTGCGTAAGTACACTGACTACTTTATTGATGGGATCCCTACGCGAAGAGTAACCACGGGTGAGCTAAAAATCGATCTTATTGACCAATACAAAACGGTGCAACGTCGCCCATATAGACTTTCACCTACGGAGAAGGCAATCGTTCGGGAGAAAGTACAGTCGCTACTAGACGCCGGTGTCATTCGTGAGAGCTCATCTCCATTCGCGAGCCCAATTCTCCTCGTTAAGAAGAAGGACGGCACAGATCGGATGTGCGTGGATTATAGGGAACTTAACTCTAATACCCGACCTGAACATTACCCTCTCCCTAGGATAGATGAACAAGTAGACCGCTTGAATGGTGCACATTTCTTTTCATCGTTAGACATGGCGTCCGGTTACCATCAGATAAACGTCTCACCTGCATCTGTAGAGAGAACAGCCTTCGTGACACCCGAGGGGCAATATGAATATCTTGCTATGCCGTTTGGGTTACGCAACGCTGCGTCAGTTTACCAGCGTTGTATAAATAAAGCACTCAAATCGCTAAAAGACACCATAGCCTTGGCTTATATGGATGACGTATTGTGTTACTCCTCGGATGTCACCGTAGGTTTACAGCGTCTCGATGCCGTACTGAAAGCTCTTGTTGACGCTGGTTTTTCCTTTAACATTTCCAAGTGCAAATTTATGAAAACTGAAGTCAATTACTTAGGATACGTTATAAGAGCCGGTGAAGTAAGACCAAACCCCATGAAAGTTCAGGCGCTACGCGAGGCACCTACTCCCACTACCGCCACTCAAGTGCGACAGTTCTTAGGACTAGCATCGTATTTTCGCCGCTTTATACCCAATTTTGCCAACCTCGCAGGCCCTCTTTACCCACTTACTAAGCTAAAAGGCCCCATCACATGGACACCAAAACACGCGGAAGCTCATGATAAAATTGTGAAAATTCTTACCTCCGAGCCGGTTTTGACGATTTTTAACCAAGAAATCCCTGTAGAGTTGCATACCGATGACAGCTCCGAAGGTTACGGTGCTATCTTGATTCAAAAGGAAAATAATTTGCCACATGTAGTTGCCTACTTTAGCCGCCGCACTACAGAAGTTGAATCAAGATACCACTCGTACGAATTGGAAACACTGGCAGTGGTCCGTGCCGTCGAACATTTTCGCCACTACCTCTATGGGCAACATTTCACAGTCTATACAGACTGTAACTCCCTAAAAGCGTCTAAAGCTAAAACAGATTTGTCGCCACGTGTCCATCGTTGGTGGGCTATCCTGCTGGCATACGATTTTGACATCGTATACAAAGAGGGTCGAAACATGGGGCACGCTGATTTCCTTTCAAGGAATCCAATAATAACTTCAGAGCGTACTACCGACGATAATGATTCGGATTCGCCAACAAATTGCCATAAACACGTAAATTTTGTAGAACTTCACGACAGCTGGCTGCAAGTCGAGCAGCAACGCGATTCCGAAATCAAAGACCTCATAAAACAGCACGAAAATAATGAACTGCCCGAGGCGGTCGCTCATACTTACGACGTTCGGGACGGTGTCCTATATCGTAAAATTGAAAGAAATAAAACAAGCACATGGCTACCTATAGTTCCGCGATCATTAATTTGGACACTTATTAATCACGTACATAATGAAATAAAACACCTAGGCACAGAGAAAACCCTTGACAAGATTTATGAACAATACTGGTTCCCGGAAATGTCGAAAAGCGTTCGAAAATTCATCGATTCGTGCATTGTCTGTAAGGCTTCCAAAGGACCATCGGGAGCCCAACAAATTAGATTACACCCTATTCCCAAAGTCAATGTACCATGGCACACCATCCACATAGATATTACGGGCAAATTAAGTGGCAAGAGCGATAGAAAAGAGTACGCATCAGTCATCATAGACGCTTTTACAAAATACGTCCTTCTAGAGTATACCCAATCGTTGGACGCAGCTTGCGCGGTAAAAGCCTTAAAAAGAGCGGTATCACTTTTTGGGGCTCCAAAACGAATAATAGCAGACCAAGGTAGGTGTTACATAAGCTCTGAGTTTAAACAATTTTGCGCGGAACATAATATCGAACTACATCTCATCGCGACCGGCTCTTCCAGAGCTAATGGGCAAGTGGAGAGGGTTATGCGCACACTTAAGGGCTTGCTGACAATCATTGAGAATGACGCGAATAAAATTTGGCGAGATGAATTAGACGAGGTTCAGTTAGCCCTTAACAGTACCACATCCAGAGTCACAGGATTCACACCCACCGAGTTAATGTTTGGGGTGCGCGCGAAATCTTTAGGACTTTCACAAATCTCGTCTAATTCAGATCCCCCACCTCGTGCAGACTTAGAGACCATAAGAAACCGCGCATCCCATAATATCATAAGAGCGGCAGAGTCACAGATAGAGAGTTTTAATCGGGGTAAGGCTACAGTGAGACCTTTTGCACCAGGCGATTATGTCTTCATAAAGGCCAGCGAACGAAATCAAACGAAGCTCGCAAGAAAATTTAAAGGGCCTTTCGTGATAATTAAGGTTCTGGACAATGACCGATATGAATTAAAAAGTATTCACAAGTCCAACCGTACCTACAAGTATTCGCATGAAAATTTGCGCGCAGTACCCAAGGGATTTGAAGGTTTAGTAGACATAGCTACATCAATGATCAATGATGATGAGGATGCCGTGTCGGCGGTCAGTGAAAGTGAAATCGGTCAAGTAGATTCATCCGATAGTGAGACAGTCTCAATCTCTAGCGAACACACGTTATCCGCTGCTTCTGACACCCTCACAACTTTCGATGATGACTTTCATATAGGCATTCATCAGGCGGAAGTACATAAATGTGAGTCTCGATTAATTTCCATGACAAATTGTACCTCAGTTATGATTCCACTAGTTATCCGTATGCGTGTAAATGGGCCAAACAACCCCTTTCACGATGTAAGCTTGGTAGCTGGATAGGCGGGCCTGGTACGCCCCATCCACGCTACTCGCTACTGTAAGTTGGTTGAATGGGCCTAGTATGCCCGAACCATGCCTTGGTTGCTAGATGAAAGGGCCGTGCATGCCCGGTCTACGCTGAATGAGTGCTTTGCTAAGTTGGATGAAGGGGCCACGTATGCCCGATCCAAGTTGAGAGTGCGTCATGTGAAAGTTGGATGAAGGGGCCTCGTATGCCCGATCCGAGTAGTGTGCCCGTGACGTGGAAGCTGGATGAAGGGGCCTCGTATGCCCGATCCAAGTTGTGTAGTGTTGGCTGGAT
Organism: Hypsopygia costalis; assembly: GCA_937001555.2. Taxonomy (NCBI): domain Eukaryota; kingdom Metazoa; phylum Arthropoda; class Insecta; order Lepidoptera; family Pyralidae; genus Hypsopygia; species Hypsopygia costalis. The sequence continues at coordinate 3,688,686 of OW443333.2, read as the reverse complement.
GAAAGGGCCCCGAATGCCCGGTCCGCTCTATCCCTTCAGAGTATTAGCATCTTCGTTGCCATTATGTCAGAAATATGGCCGAGCGATCTTTAATGTCTAATGTATTTTCTACAGGTTCCGATGAATAACTACTAGTACAACGAAACGCACGAGGACGTGCGACTGTCAGGGTTGGCCGTGACGGCGCATCGAGAGAATCGGCTCGAAGTCATTCGAATCGTCTATGCCACCTGTCATTTCTCTGAACGAAACAGAGTTGTCACTCTGACGTGACACCGAACACTGGAGGGGCGGCCACATTGAGCAGACTTCACTTTGACTTGTGTCAGCGAAGAGCGCGCACGCATCCACGTGTTCGGTGGACGTCCTAGTTTCCATCAGAGATTATCTAACCAATCGTTTGTGATTTCGTAAATTTGTGCTGTACATCCGTTAATATAGAACTACGTGATTATTCTTTAATAGTAATTTTATTGTAATACAGTCTCCTCGCCCGACAACCCACGCCGCTTAGTTTTGAATAGTGTGTGATCGTAGTCTATTGGCATGGAAAGCCACCCTGATAAGGGCGAAGTCCCTTCAAATATTTATTTTATTCTGTTTTTTAGTATTTGTTGTTATAGCGGCTACAGAAATACATCATCTGTGAAAATTTCAACTGTCTAACTATCACGGTTCATGAGATACAGCCTGGTGACAGACGGACGGACGGACGGACAGCAGCACCTTAGTAATAGGGTTCCTTTTTACCCTTTGGGTACGGAACCCTAATAATCAATGAATTTTATCATACAATTCATTGATTATTTTTTTATATAAATAACTAGCTGTCCCGGCGAACTTCGTACCGCCTAACAATCAATGAATGTCGTGGTACATATTAGCTGAACTAAATTTATGATTTTATGGAATTAAAACAATGAATAGTAGAAAATAATAGAGAAGCTCGATGGCGTCATTGCGCGTGTCAGTCTAATTGAACACGCAAGTTAAGCAACGTCGACCGTAGCCTGTACACGGATGGGTTTATATTACCTCGAGCTCCTCCGTGATTCGAAAGACACGTTAAGCCGTCGGTCCCGGTTGTTATCATTAGCTCATCTTGAGCTCCTCCGTGCTTCGGAAGGCACGTTAAGCCGTCGGGTCCCGGTTGTTATCATTAGCTCATCTTGAGCTCCTCCGTGCTTCGGAAGGCACGTTAAGCCATCGGTCCCGGTTGTTATCATTAGCTCATCTTGAGCTCCTCCGTGCTTCGGAAGGCACGTTAAGCCGTCGATCCCGGTTGTTATCATTAGCTCATCTTGAGCTCCTCCGTGCTTCGGAAGGCACGTTAAGCCGTCGGTCCCGGTTGTTATCATTAGCTCATCTTGAGCTCCTCCGTGCTTCGGAAGGCACGTTAAGCCGTCGGGTCCCGGTTGTTATCATTAGCTCATCTTGAGCTCCTCCGTGCTTCGGAAGGCACGTTAAGCCATCGGTCCCTGTTGTTATCATTAGCTCATCTTGAGCTCCTCCGTGCTTCGGAAGGCACGTTAAGCCGTCGGTCCCGGTTGTTATCATTAGCTCATCTTGAGCTCCTCCGTGCTTCGGAAGGCACGTTAAGCCGTCGGTCCCGGTTGTTATCATTAGCTCATCTTGAGCTCCTCCGTGCTCCGGAAGGCACGTTAAGCCGTCGGTCCCGGTTGTTATCATTAGCTCATCTTGAGCTCCTCCGTGCTTCGGAAGGCACGTTAAGCCATCGGTCCCGGTTGTTATCATTAGCTCATCTTGAGCTCCTCCGTGCTTCGGAAGGCACGTTAAGCCGTCGGTCCCGGTTGTTATCATTAGCTCATCTTGAGCTCCTCCGTGCTTCGGAAGGCACGTTAAGCCGTCGGTCCCGGTTGTTATCATTAGCTCATCTTGAGCTCCTCCGTGCTTCGGAAGGCACGTTAAGCTGTCGGTCCCGGTTGTTATCATTTAATGACAGTCGTTAAGTTAAGTCAGTGGCCTTTAGGCGGTTCGAAAACACTGGCCTCCGCCAACCCGCAGTTGAGCAGCGTGTTGGAGTACGCTCTAAACCCCTTCGGTTGAGAGAAGACCCGTATCCATAAAAACTGAAGATTTCATAAAAATAAAGATTTCCTTATTGTTAAATTATTATTAAAAAAACGTTTTGTTTTATTTTTTTTAGTTTTGAAATAGGTTTTATCATTTTGGTGATTTGTAATTGTCATTTCTTTTGATGTTTACTCTGATTTGATTCTTGCGCTCGAACCCCATGGGAAAAGCGTTTTCACCCCTATCGATTTGACATTTTTAAATTTTCATAACAAATCACAGACAACTTTCGCAACATAAAAGTGACACCAATTGATTTGACGTTTTGATATTTGACAACCAATAAATATCGTAATCCCTTTTTCAACTGACACTTTCATTTGTATGGGAAAATGTTTTTTCATTTATTTTATTTTTTCGAGAATTTTCCAATGTTTTTAAGAGTTATTCTGCTATTCGAGACGGAAACAAATCCAACAAATCAAAAACCATGGCAATCGGTCCAGCCGTTCTCGAGTTATAAGTGTTGTAACAAACACGACTTTCTTTTATATATATAGATTATAATTATTTGGTTATTCACTTTGTCTAATATTTCTCTTATGTCATTAAAGTTACATTCCTTGAGCCAATGGCTACGTTTGTATTTACTCGTAAATTTATTGGTTTTTATAAAATATATAGTTTATTATAATAGTAGTTTATGCAACTGTCATATAAGAAGGGGTATTAAAACATGAGAGTTCGCCTCATGCGATAATAGGTTGACACGAGTGTTTTAATACCTAAGTTATATGCAGTTTCATACACTACTTTATCTTCACTCATAGGAAAAATTTTAATTAAACAAAGTAGGTAGGTTCTTTTCTGGCAGGAGACTTTCAGTTAACGCCGCCGACGCCGCGTCTAGAATATCTGGCGGAGTGAAAATCACGCCGTCATGCGTCACTACTTTCTTCTCCAATCATATTTTAATCACTTACAGGATTTTAGTATACTTTTTTGGAATCTCGAATACAAAAACACGATCGGCAAAAAAATGTATGGGAAGCGCGGGAAATTAAGTTCAAACTACTCATGCGTGCGCCATTTTTTTCACAGTTCGAACTGCGCATGCGTTCCGCGCACGCACGCTAACGCGTCTTTTCTTTCATATTCAGCCTAAAACCATAGACCAGTTTAATGAATTAATAAAATAAAAAAAAAGATAGCGGTACTATAATGAGTTTTATTTTTAATTTTATTTATATGCGTTTATAAACTGCGTCTTTATAGAACCGTCTTTGAATTCGTAATTCGAATTTTTTGATTTGAGTGTAGATAAAATATTTTCTGGCACACATCGGATATATGAATAACATACAATTTGTCATCCAATATATATTATTATTTATATAAAATATTTTATATATTAGAATAACACGATCTGACGTGATTCGCAAAAACTATTTACATTCAACGACATGTTTGTTTCGTACACAACGTTGGGGTATTCGTAAACATAATATCGAATATTTACATATTACGTGCGTATACATTTATCAGTTGGATACACTAAACGTCGTTAACACGGTAGGGTTAGGATTCAGTTTGCTTTATGTGTTTAATTAATATTATGTATTCAAAGTTTATGATTATTAAATTAATTAGAATATAAAGAAACGAGGAGCTAATTTTGAGCTAGAGGAGAGAGGGGGGCAAACGAGTATATGGGTCACCTGATGGAAAGCAAACACCACCGCCCATGGAAATTAGCAAGACCAAGGTGTCGCCGATCCATTGCCAGCCTCTAAACTCCGTTTTTTGTCGTCGTCTGTGGTATTGTTGCGCGTAAGTCCAATCGATCGCGTAAGTTAAACAACGTCGATCTTAGCCTGTCTATGGATGGGTTTATTAACTCGAGCTTCTCACTGCTTTGGTGGATACGTTAAGCTGTTGGTCCCGGCTGATGTCATTAGACGACAGTCGCTAAACCAATTGTCCTTTGGGCGTCTTAAAAAACATTGGGCCCGTCAACCCGCAATCGAGCAGCGTGGTGGAGTACGCTGTAAACCTTTTCGATTGATGGGAGTTACGTATACCAACAGTGGGATGATTATGTGACGTCTTTGGATAAAGTGCACACCTTACACAAATGAAGACAACACCAAGAAGTGGCAGGAAGAAGGCAAGAAACAAATTTAAATATAAATTTATTCTTCAAAAATTCTTCATAACTATGCTCACAACTGCATAGGAAGTTTTGATATACATAGTTTGATAACGCCAGAATGTGCGAGGTAAAGTGGGAAACTGCGACGCATAGAATACCGTCCGGTGTAGCGACGTCGCGACGCCGAATGTGTTTTCGTCCGCATTCATTTACATGGCTAGACTCAACTAATGCTTAACTTTGGCACAGCTATAAAATATCAAACAGTACCTCAGCTTTGTACTAACTGTCGATTTTTGATATTTTTTTCTAATACTCCAACACTGTTGATAATTCCTGTAAAAAATAATAGATCAGCAGATCGTCATTATAATGTATATATATGTACTGACAAATCTCTCCAAATATCCATAGGTAACTCAATTACATCACCTTCGAGCAACTCTACGATCAGTCAACTTAGTAAACAGTTTTATTCACTGCGTCGTATTATTTAGATTTTTGCCTGGTTATCTACAGTAACATATCTCCGGCCTATACGTTTTCTCTTCCCTTACGTCATCCTTATCTTTTGGCTTGTGCCCAAAACATGATGCTATTATACTGTTATAAAATTTTTACTTGTATATGTTTTGCGATGATTATTGTACTTTCGCAAAGCTTTTAGGTAGAGCAGATTAGAACTCGGTAGACCAGTTTTTCTATAAAATAAGATCATTTTTACTACCTTTTTTATTGTGTGCTGCCCATCGTGCACTGGAGCCGCCCAGGGATAAAATTTCATAACTTTCAAAATAGGGTAAAATTATTATGTTGTATATAATGTTAGTATTTAGTGGATTGCCATAGACCACGTTGAGATGCGAATCGTTGTATGGTGGCAAAGAGACCGAACGACTCCCGCGCGCCAACTTACTTATTCAATTTCATTCAAAACAAGTTCACTCGCGAATGAGCGAGCGCGTGAGAATTTCAAACACAGACGTATGGCTATGTATATGTGTGGTATTCAGTTATCGTAGCCTGTAGGCGATAGCAATTCCAGATTTGTCACTCACTCATTACTCGTAAATTTAATACTGCCTCTAGTTTCACTAAAAGGGTGATAACCAGAGGGGTAATTCTCGTAATTAAAATATAGTCAAAATTCAGTTTCGATCCAGTCTCGATCTCACAAATGTCACATTTGGTATTCTCGTAACACAATATGTAACTTCAAAATTAAATTTAAGCGGGATTATATCGAAATATGAGTGAAAATGAAGAAAAAAAGCCAACAACAAGAATTGATAATAATTAATTAATAAAATCAAGTATATAATTATAGTCAATTCACAATTCAATGTCTATTCGGTCAACTTTCAATCTGCGTTCGTAGAAAAATTACGAGAATTGGCCTTCTGAGCTAAATTCGGTGGTCGTCGGTGGAATAACTGGAAGTCGTGCATTCTGGTGGCTTACTAAAGCTGCCGCGGATCATGTAATGTCTACCAGTCGTCATTGCCGCCACTGCATAAACCGGATGGTTTTCAACGCAAAATAAAAAGTCCATCAAAAAAAAATACCATGTTGAGATGCGAATTGCTGTAGGGTGGCAATCAGACGTATGACTGTGTATGTGAGTGGTACTCAGTTATCGCAGCCTGTACGAGTAGGCGATAGCAATTCCAGAGCCGTCACTCACTCATTACGGATCCAGTAAAAACTCTTATCTCTTTCTTACTGTTGCCCTGAGAAAACCTCGGCAGGAATTTCAATCCACAACTTCAGAGTTGAAGTTGAAGAAAGGCTGGCAACGACGACTGGCCCCATGGTGTTGCGGATTTCTATTAGTGGTAGTGATTACTTTCCAACAAGTGACCCACGCTCGCTTGCCCCCCTCTCATATATAAAAAAAAAAGACGTGTGGCACTCGGGGACTGCCGCGGTAAAGCTATTGCATAGCATTTTGTATCAACTTATGCAATTATAATTTTATTTATTTATTTTATTCATGCAGTATTGCTTTTTCTTTGATATTAATTCAAGTTACACTTTTTGAGCGTGGTGACCGATAAGAAAACAATTTTTTCTATTATTAAATAAATAAAACGAGTTTCGTAGAGTCGTACAATACGTCTAATCGCACGCACACAACGCCGTGTCGAAGACTGCCGAACTGAAACGACGTTAGACGATGCACGGCCTTCAAACCACACCTCCTTGCCCGTCGGAGTGGGGAGCGTGAGGTTTTTTCGTTACGGAATTTCAGGATTCCGTCCCCGCGCTCAAGGCCCGCGATAGAAGATATGCAATAGCTTAAAAATGTTAATAAAGTTGACCTTCCATTATTTTTGATAGCAAAAATAGACCGATTTAATTTCAACGGACAAATAAATGTCAACCTAAATATAGTAGACTACTTATTTAGCCCACTATAACTACTTGAATCAAATTTGATTTCTTTTCATTTCATTGTAAGCTATATACTATCACATGCTCTTAAAAATAAGATTACGCAAAACAATCACGCAAAAATGAGCATAAGTGACATGTGTCGATAAACACAAATGAAGTAAATAAAAAAAATTGAGTTACATCGTGCCAGAGACCTTACACTGGAATATAAAAAAGGAGCGCCATTTTCTCTACGACACAATGGCGGACAATATTTTTTCCACGTGACAACTGTCAGTACATTTAGCTGTCATTCGTAAAATACGCCGCTGTGTATTCGATTGTACTTATGTAGGTACTTTTTGGGACCTCTGTTATGGTAATATATTGTGTTTTAAACAAAGGATGCCGTACTGATTTTCATTTCAGGAAACGCGGAAGCTAAAAGTTTGTTTTGATATTAGATGCCGGTAAATATTTGTATTGAAGTGAGTTTTGAAGCGAAGCATTTAGAGATCAAAGTGATTTTAACTTAATAATTAAAGAATGTCTTTGAAGGAGACAAAATTAAAAACGGGTATGAAGTATTTGGTAGATTGCCAACATGTACCCATCATCATCATCTTAACCAATAAAACTAAGCCTTATTCAACCAATTTTTTGGTTTAGGCCTCCTTCAATCCTCTCCATTTTGTTCTAATTTGGGCAATTGATATCCAGTTGTGCCCCGCTACAGCAACTATGTCATCTTTCCACCTCATCTGTGGCCTTCCTGTAGGTCTTTTGTAACCCCATAGTCTCCATTCCATTAAGTCTTTACACCACGAATCTGACTTTCGGGCTACATGTCCTGCCCACTGCCATTTCAACTTCGCCACCCTCTTAGTAACATCAGCCACTTTACTATGCCTTCTGAACCCAGTGCCCAAAAATGGTGATAAATCTTCGAAGTACAGGCCTATCGCTGCAACCTCTTTGCTCTCTAAGCAGATGGAGTAAGTATTCAACTGCGGCTCCTGAGATACCGAAAAAAACACCATTTAATCAGTAATCGCCAACACGGCGTTTACCATGGTTGTTCGACTGGCGATCTTCTGGTGTTTTTCCCCACATCGTTGAGCGCTTAAGACTCAAGGTGAAGCGTTGGCTGTAAGCTTAGACATAGTGAAGGCGTTCGCCCTGGTCTGGCACCGTGGCCTTCTGTCGAAGTTGCCATCGTACGAATTATCTGAAGGTTTGTGTAAATGCGTTGACTACATATTGTCCGGCAGGAGCATAAAAGCTGTTGTGGATGGTAGTTACTCCAATAGCCTGATTATTAATTAATGCTGGCATTCCAGAAGGCTCTGTGCTGTCTCCGACCTTGTTCATGCTGCATATCAATGATATGTTCCATCGATGACATTAGTTATTATGCGGTCAGCAATTATTGGAAATTATTATCCAAAGCAAAAAATCCGTGTAAAATTCTAATAACTTTTTTTGTAATTCTCCAAAATGTTTTTGCGGATGCCATATTAAAATAATAAACCCTATGTCAGTCTCAGAACTGAGACGAATCTAGTGACGCCTCATACGCTGAAATCTCTCAAACGGTTTAAGCTATAGTGTGTGCCAAAGAAATATACATACCTACATGCATATATTATTATTCGAAAAACATCTTCGTAATTTACATAAAATGTCTCCCATATTTTTATTAGGATCTGGGGCCGACCGCCGAGCTGAAGCCAATTACCATCGAATATTTTGATTCGCTTTGGAAAAATGAGAGCAATGTCCTTAAATCCAATATGCCTCAACCACCTAAAAACAAAAACCAGTGGATATTGCTAAAGCTAACTTACGGATGCGAGACGTGGGTGCTTACCAAATATAGTCATGGGGAGGATAAAGGTGGCACAAAGAGCGATGGAGATGGCGATGCTCCAAATATCCCTACGAGATAAGATATGCCCGTTGCCACTTGGCAATGGGCATCACACATGTACCGATGACAGATGGAACCAAAGGGTGACGGAGTGAAGACCCAGATCGGGCGGCCATAAACCGGGCCGATCGAAAGCACGTTGGTCTAATGACATTGCCACGGACCTTCCTTTCACGTAAAGTATTCTTAACGAGCTATCTGCTTGTTAAAGTTACATCTACAACGCCTGCACTTGGATATTCTTTAACTAAATTCGCTCGCTAACTTAGATATTAACTCTAGAAGTTGAAATAACATTTCAACTTTTTAATAGCTCTGTACGTTCATTTCAAGCAAATTAGTTAGACAGTGAGATATTTTTTTTTAGATATTAGATACTGGGTTAAATCAGCTGTACTATTCCACTTAATTGTTTTTATTTTTACCAACCGGTTTCAAAGCAATAAGAAAGTTTTTTTTATATGACTCTGGGTGCCAAATAAGAGCACTGCGCGCTTGATGTAACAACGTGACAGCCATTGAGATGACTCGTAATTCCAGCGCATTGGCACCCTCGCTGTTAACGCAGCATCACCTCATGACTCAACCAAAACAGCAATCATCAAAATCATTGTTAGATACATTCGCAGAACCTTGTAACGTAAATTGGTGGTGAGCCACTTACACCCTACCTACATTAAAAAAAAAATACTTTTCCATGAATTGTTAGGGTATAAAAAGCAAAAAAGACGAGCAAATCCAACGATTGGTAATAACGGCGATGTACAGCAGACCCACAAAGGGAAAACGTACAAATCTCGGGGTTAAACCCGCCGACGTCGCTAATCCTATCTCGACCGCTCATCTCGATCTGGTTGCCAAGTGATTTCAGATTAATTTCTTATCTGTATAACGTTTTGCACTATATAAATAGCATAGAAGGTCTAGTTGAAATTTTTTGCTTATTTATGCGCTAGACTTAGCCCGTAATTTTCCGAAATGGCGTTTCTATTATATCGATTTTTTTTTAAATATGATAGGAGATCAAGGAAGCAAAGTGTGACGGGTTGGTAAGTAGTTGAAGTAATTTTTAAGTAGTTGAAGTAATTATATTTTTTAAACTTTTTTTTTCTATATGAGAGTGGGGCAAACGAGCAAGTGGGTCATCTGATGGAAAACAATCACTATCGCCCATGGAGATCAGCAGCACCAAAGGGTCACAAATCCGTTGCCATCCTTTTAAAGGAAATATAGATTGTTCTCGTAGGCTCTTATGTCGCAAAACCGTTGAGGAGTTGTCGAAATACCGTTGACGGAAGTTGATTCTACAGTTTCACAGTTCGTGGTATGAAATGTCTTAGAAAATGTACTGTGGTAGATTGCCAGTTATCAAGATGATTATAAATAAATAAATAAATTGTCAGACAAATTACACAGCGCCACCTAGCCTCAAAGTAAGCGAAGCTTGTGTTATGGGTACTAGACAACTGATAAACATACGTAAATACATTTTTTTTTGTAAATACATACTTATAATACATAGAAAACACCCAGACCAAGAAAAACAGACATGTTCATGCACACAAATGTTTGTCTTGTGCGGGAATCGAACCCGCCACCTCGGAGTCAAAGTGGCCCTTGCTAACCATTCGACCACCGAGCTCGTCAATATATGTCGATATGGATGGAATTTATGATCCAATTTCTTATTTAATATACACTGGACACTGAGCAGTAAAATTACTGATAGGTATAACAGTTTTAAACAGGTTTTAACAATTTACACAATTTTAGTTCTTCATAATATCGGCCGCTCTGTACGAATAAGTATATGTATATCCCAGCAAAAACATTCTGTACAAAACTAGCCAAGTCTCGATGGAGCTGCTTGTTTATCTCTAAAAAGTAATGAAATCTAGACAAAGTCGTGCCAAGTCTAAGGTTCCTTACTGCGATTTCTTTATTATTATAGTTAATGTTGTGTGACTTGGCCGTGGAACATTCTTTATACGTTAGTGGGTACAAGTCAATTTTGTTTACACGTAATGTTATATCTGTTGTAAGTTGTAACTACCTATGTTTGTTAAGCGAGATAATAGCCCATACTGGTATTGGTAATTGGACGCTAGTGTCTCATTTTAGGCTGTTGTTGATTGTGCAACACATGCATTCAGCATTGACAATGCTGACTTCTGTTCTCTTCTTTTTGGAGCGTCAAATCGACCACCGATCTAACATAAAATAGACGTACAGACGGACTTCTTTAAAGCAGGAGGGGAGGCATTCCCCCAGCAGTGGGACGCTATAGGCTAGATTAAATTAGAAGTTGTGTCCCACTACGCTGGATTTTGGTACCAATAGTAGAAGGGGGCATTGCCATATCTCTAATACAGCTGAGACCAGCTGAGGGTTCTTGATCAGATACTTCAGACCTTCGATTTTTGACATCAAATGAAGCGGCCAACCAAGTTGAATATTTTTTGTAAAGGCGGTATGTCGATCTCTAATAGTTTGGTTGGGCTCTTGTGTTTTCTAATCAGGGTCACCAGGTACTCCTGATCTTCGATTATCCTAGTTTTTATAGTTTTCCCTTTATATGGCCGTTACACCCTAACTTTGTACCAAATTTCAGCTCTCTGAGATTATGGGAAGTACTAGTTCTATTTTGATGATCATGAGTGTCATAAATGCGAAACTTTGCTTTCGCTTAACTTCGAATCTAAATGACCTACAGACTCGAAATTTTGAATTTTAAGTATGTGATTATAGCTTACTGGATGACGAAAGTTTCTGCGTTCTGGTCTTATCCAGAGGTTCTCAAATAGGGGCCTGAAAATGCGGCGAAATGGTTCCAGTAAAGGATGGTACGGCAGTGTTTGCTTCGCGCTCGACTTGGCGGGGGCACTACCGTGCCCCCAGATATCCACTCATAACTATACTAATATATAAACGTAAAAGTTCGTATCTCTCCATTCGGCACCTTTTCTGGATTAGACGGCTGAACTAATTTGAACAAAAATAGATTATATACCGAGGAAGGACATTAAGCTAGTTTTTGGCGTAACATAACGGAGGACTTGTTCGTTATGTCCACCACTAGTATATATATATATTTATATATAGCTAGTATATCAAAGTAAACTACATAGTACATACTAAGTCATATAATAACATATTAATAGATAAATAAATAAAAAATAGTCATAAACTAAGCAAAGTTTGACTATGGATAACGGATATAATACTTAAATACATTATTTTTTGTACATACATACATAAATGCTAGTAATACATAAAAAACACCCAGACTAAGACAAACAGACATGTTCATGCACACAAATATTTGTCTTGTGCGGGGATCGAATCCGCTAACTCGGAGACAAAGTGGCCATTGCTAACCATTCGACCTCCGAGCTCGTCAATATATTTTAATACTTCTCTCAGTGAATTTGGACAAATAATATTTCAAGGTGTCCAATTTGACGCCATAATAAATCATGTAGTAGGATCGAAATAGTGAAACTTTAAATTGTAATTTGTTCATTGTCATTGCACAGTTTACAATCTATACGAGTATTTCTATAATAGATCTCTTCTGTGGCTTCGCTATATTGTGATCCTACTTTAGCAGAATTGGGCTATAAATCCGTCAACGTGACGCCCTTCTTAACTGATTAATTTTTGAGTGATCGATTGGGGGTTAGGCTTAGATGGTGATTTTTTTATTATTGTATCTTTATTTTGGATTATGTTTTATTACCTATGTATTTACAAAAAAATATATATGGACCTGGCCGTGTGGTTTCCGGCAGACTAGAATAGAATCACTCCGTCTCTTCCCGTGGATGTCGTACAAGGCGACTAAGGGAAATACATTATCAAATATCGATCAGGCCTCCCCAACCCGTTTGGCCAGCGTGGGGAGTGTAGGCCAAATCCTCCTTCCGTCTAGGACGGACGAGAGAGGTTCGTGCTCCTGTAGTGAAGACTAATATGGACCTGATGATGATGATGAAGTAATATCCGTCACTCTATGGATGGGTTTATTAACCTGGAGTTCGTCCAAGAGCACGTTAAGCCGTCGGTCCCGGTTGATGTCATTAGATGACAGTCGTTAAGCCAAATCAATGGCCTTTGGGCGGCTTGAAAACACTGGCCTCCGCCAATACGTAATTGAGCAGCGTGGTGGAGTATGCTTTAAACACCTTCGACTAAAACTACTTTGACTCCGAGGTCGCGGGTTCAATCCCCGCAGAAGACAAACATTTGTGTGCATGAACATGTCTGTTTGTCTTGGTCTGGGTATTTTCTATATTTATAAGTGTGTATTTATAAAAAAAAAATGTATTTAAGTACATTTATCAGTTGTCTAGCACCGTACTGGGACTAGATGGTGCTGTGTAAATTGACCAGAAATATTTATTTATTTATTTTATAACTTGCAATATTTATTGCACGGTGAAATTATTTATTTTATTTTATTTATTCTTAAAACATTTATAACATCATTACAGCATAATTATGTACACCAATACGATGTTATAAGACATTTTTTTTCTAATTAATTAAAAATTAAAATAATTACTATTTAAGTCACAATAAATTAAATATTACAATTATTAAATAAAAGCTTGTAAAATACATGCAGACGTAGTCACAGCTAACATCTAGTGTTAAATAAACTACGTTTCAATACTCTCTGGGTGTTAGCAAAATGCTAAAAGCTTCCATAAATGGAAAGCTCAGCCATCGGATTACTATTTTTACTCGCAAATTGGTAATAATTAGAGATTTACAGAATCTCGTGATCCCTCTTGAAAAATTTACGCTTAAAAGCCCGTGAAAAGCTGTGCCTTAATAAATTACGGCCACTTATTTGCATGTACAGAGCGAGTACATTTTCATTAAAGCTTTTGAGTATTATTTTTATTAGTAACTAATACTAAGTGTGTACTGGTAATTAATTAAATAAAAAAATTCGATCGGATAAATAGGAGAAGGAAGTTCTAAAGTGAAAGTAGCATATTGGATAAAAAAATAAATAAAAATTACAGGACAATTTACACAGCGCCATCTAGTCTCAAATTAAGCCCAAAGCTTGTACTATGTGTACTAGACAACTGATTAATATACTTAAATACATTTATTTATGTAAATATATGCTATAAGTATACATAGAAAACAGACCAAGACAAACAGACATGTTCATGCACACAAATGTTTGCCTTGTACGGGGATCGAACCCGCGAGCTCGGAGTCAAAGTGGCCATTGCTAACCATTCGACCACCGGGCTCGTCGATGATGGATAACACTCTTTTTATACCACAATGGTGGGAAACAAGACTGCGCCCGATGATGAGCATAATTAATGGTAATAACATCCGTACTTCCTTGCCGTCGTCAATCTTTATCCATCCCACTGCTGGGAAACGGGTCTCCCTCAATCGATGGGGTTTAGAGCAATAGTATGCTCTAAACCCCATCGATTGAGGGAGACCCGTTTCCACCACGCTGCTTAAATAAGGGTTGGCGGTAGCCAGTGATTTCAAGGCGCCTAAGGCTACTGACATGGTTTAACGACTTTCATCTTATGACAACAGCCGGGACCGACGGCTTAACGTGCCCTCCGAAACACGGATAAGCTCGAGATGAATAAACCCATCCATAGACAGGGTGCAGTCGAAGTTACTTAACTTGCGTGTTCGATTAGACTCACTCGCGCAACGACGCCATCGAGCTCCTCAGAGACTGTCTATGAAAATGGTATAATATAATAGGCTCTTCATTTGGCTACCATATTTTGCGAGGTGAAAGTACCGACGCTTCCCTATTTGGGCAGCCGCAGACCAATTTTTTGCAAATTACTTTATACGTGCAGTAGTAAAAATAGTAGGGTCTAGAATGCAAATATCGGTTTCGTAGAAAACCACTGAAGCCTTATATTTATATAATCTCTATTAAGTGTTCCGTTTGGCCGTGTGGTTTCCGGCAGACTAGAATAGAAGCACTCCGTCTCTTACCGTGGATGTCGTACAAGGCGACTAAGAGAAATACATTATAAAACATCGATCAGGCCTCCCCAACCCGTGTCTGGCCAGCGTGGGGAGTGTAGGCCAAATCCTTCTTCTATCAGGGACGGACGAGAGAGGGTCGTGCTCCTGTAGTGGAGACTAAAATGACCTGATGATGATGATGATGGTTAAGTGTTCTGTTGAAAAATATCGTCACCATCGCAAATCTTCCCGTTAGCTCAATTGGAATGGCACAAGGCACTCACCGGTAATCGAGAGGTCATGGTCCCATCTCACATAAACGGGGAGTGATTTTTTCCATTTTACAATATTCACGCTATTCTTAAAACCACCCGACATTGCTATAAGCATATCCGCAGAATATAACACACATTTACAGTCGTAATCCAAGAGTTCCTGTGGGACTTATTAACGCATTCCTCTCTCCTTGTCGTGATTCACGGCCATATTTCAAATGCGTCCTTTTGCAGGAGTTGGTCCAATTCATAAACGAGAATATCGCATACGTAATTTAACGGTTAGTCTTAAGATGTATATATTTTTTTGTAAACATATACATATATATCCCACAACATCTTCTTTTTAGGGTTCCGTATCTCAAAATGATAAACGGAACCCTTATAAGATCACTTTGTTGTCCGTCTGTCTGTCTGTCAATACCCTCTATGTTGACAATCCGTAGAGGTATCAGGCTGAAATTTGAACTGTATACTCAGGTCTATGCACCCATGAAGTTGTAAAAAAATCAAACTGCAAAGTTTACGTAATAAAAAGATACGGCCGTTTATTCAGCAAAAACCGTATATTTCGACACATTCTCAAGGGAATCTAAACTCATGAACTTCCCGTTGACCTAGAACTGAAATTTGGCAAGTGACATCATTATAGACTACAAGTACAAGAATAAATCACAAAACTATACATTTGTAATTAAATCTTAAAAAAATAGGTGGTCGAAATTTCAAATTGAATCTACTAGTTCAAATGGGGTATCATATGAAAGGCTTGATGTAGACATTGCAAAAAATATTTTATTTATTTTTAACGACGCATTATTTCTTATTTATAATGAAAAATATCAAATTTATAATGATCCTACATACGGAACCCTCGGTGGGCGAGTCTGACTCGCACTTGTCCGGGTTTTTTTTTAAACCACGGCGACTGCCGCATTATTTTTTATTTTTTACTAGTAGCCCACTCCGTACAAAATATCGATTGTTTCAACTATAAGCTGAACTAAGAGTTTAATTAGGTTTTTTTAAACTAGGTTACGTTGGGTGGCAGACAAGCATACAGCTCGTCTGATGTGAAGAGGTTACCGTAGCCATATAAACGCAACATGAAATATCGCGCGCTACCCTCGCTACCAACGCACCACTTCCTTACTGGTGACCGCAGTCACTCTCAAGATAATTGTTATTTGCCTGCGATATTATGTGAGGTGAAGGTTTGTAAATAAATAAAAAAATCCATAAAAAATATCATAGGGCGAAATGCAGCAAAATCCATAGGGTGGTTTAAGACGCAATTAGCCGATGCAGTTTACAAATATGGTTTTATATAACGTGATAAACACATCAAAAGAAGTGTAAAAAAGGAAAGTTTTTTCCTCCACCTCAGAATAATTCCACCGCTGTCCGCTTATGAATTAATCCTATATACTTTTAATAGCCTTGTCGGTGCTTTTTCAGTACATATTCAGGAATGCTTTGTTGTTTAGAAAGATGGCGTATGATTTGTGGATGCGAATATTTTGAATTCTAGATTTGATTTAGGTGTAAAACATCCGCATTGAAAAATAGAATCCGCTTTGACTGTCCCTATTTAGATATTATTTGATAGTTTCAAATGTTTGTAACACTATATAAAAAATATAATCGCCGAAATGTATTTACTTATATAAAAGTATAACTTCCGAACGACTACATTAAAACCTAACAAAGTTCTATGAAAAAATCAAACTGGTTTTTTTATAATATTATTTAAGGCAGTACGAAATTCCGCAGGTCAGTTAATAATGAATAATTTTAACAAAAAAAAAAGTAAATGTAGATACAGGCTGATGATGATGATGATGAAAAAAATATGAGACCAATCTTGAAGTATACTCTCAAGTAAAAAAAGTTTTTTTTCAAATCGGTTTATAAATCACGGAGTAATTAAGTAACAAACATTAAAAAAAAATCAGCCGAATTGAGAACCTCCTCCTTTTTTGGAGTCGGTTAATAAAGTGAAAATTCAGCGTGGTGAAAACACGGCCATCTAGTCCCAAACTAAGAAAAACTATGGGTACTAGATAACTGATATAATACTTAAATACTTTTTTTGTAAATACATACATAAAATACATAATTATGAAACCGAGACCAAGACAAACAGATTATTATACATAATTACAGAAATGAATAACATTAGATTTAAAAATCCCTAAGAAGCTATATAAGTAAGCGGGGCGTAAAGTAAACATAAACACATTAGACGAGCAGCTAATGGGCAGGATGGGACCCCTCACGCTGTGGATAAATAAACAATATTCCATAACTCCAATGCTACGGTAGCCCACTGATCTCTCTTTGTGTTTGAAATCTCTGAAGTTGTTGATTTTACTGTTATTGGAGAAGAGATGAGAGATATTTGTGTGATTTGTGCAGATTTTGTTGTAATTAGAAATAACACTGATCAAAGAGAAATTAAAGGAAAAGTTTAACAGTTAACCGCAACCATTGTTTATCTCGTTTGAATGCTTAACTGAAGGTAATACTCCAGAAAATTTGTCAGTTTTATATTTCAATAAATTTTCTTGATAATGATTGCATATATTTTTTTTATACATTCCACAACTTGAGAGTTCAAACACAATCTCTGAACACAACTCATTGTATAGTCAGTAGAATATGCAAAGATAAGAAAAGTCTGGCCATACACCCTACGCTCGATACTGTCTGTGAGTTTGGAATTGGTCACAATGAACCGAGTCAGAAAGTGCAGCTAGCTGGTACTTGGGCGCTCACGCCCAGAGATGACAGCAGTACTCTACAAGACCTATTACCGGTAGAGATAGCTTCACCGTTCCATGTATGTACTTCAAACAAATTTTTTTTTTTTTTTTTTATTTGAGAGGGAGGCAAGCGAGCTTGTGGGTCACCTGGTGGAAAGCAATCACTACCGGCCATGGAGATCAGCGACATCAAGGGGTCGCCGATCCGTTGCCAGCCTTGTAAGGGAAATGAAAACTCGGTTCTTGAAGGCACCCATGTCGTAGTCGTTCGGAAATACCGCTGAGGGAAGTTGGTTCCACAGTTTCACTGTTTGTGGTATAAAATGTTTTAGGAAACGTACTGTAGTAGATCGCCAATTATCAAGATGATATGGATGGAATTTTAATTTATGGCGAAACGTACGATAGTGGAATTCAGCGGTAGGTATCAAATCAAACATCGATCCGAGATCATTGGTTCACCGACGATTCGAGCTGCTCTTCGTTGTATGCGGTCAAATGGAGCAAGCAAGTACTGGGGCGCACCGGCCCAGAGATGCGAACAGTACTCCATGTGAGGTCGAACCTGGGCTTTGTATAGGTGAAGGCGGTGTCGGGGGTATATAATCACCGTTTTATAAAAACACTAATAGGACATTGCATTTTCGTAATGATGATGAGAGTTTGCGTTGCATAGCCACGTTGATCTGTGATCTTTATGAAATTAGATAGAATTTATTTCCTTTATTCCAAATCGAATGCGAAACAGATTATAGCTGCAAAACAGAGAAAGTAACTTCCAAACACAACATGCTAAATTGTATACAAATAGAGATCCACTATGTGATAATAATATAAAAACTACCCCTACTACACGAGAGCAGCACATTTATCATAAAGTTAGAGCAAACCATCTTAAGACTTTCAATTTGAGTATGCCCGACGGGACGTCGACGGAAAAAAACTGTTTAACTTCAACTTAGTGTTGGATGACTTTGCTCTTTCTCGTGCAATAGCTTTTTAAAATACTACAAAGAAATTTCATAGCACTTTATCGGTGCAAGATGTTTCTGGAACGAGGAATAATTCAGTTCCCTCCGTACCTACTTCAGTTGGATTTCATCTTTTATTAAATTCTATATTCTAAACTTCCTTTGAATGTGAATGTGCTGTATATCCTTGTTTTCCTCGTTCGGCTATTTGATGATTTTTTTTTTTTTTTTGCATATTTTTAGTGTTATTTTAACACTAAATATTATATATAAATAGTACTTGTAAATAAATTTATTCTTCATTTCTGTTTGTTATTTTCGTTTTGTTTTTGTATATTTAGTTCCTATATATACAATTTATATTGTACTAGCGGCCGCCCGCGACTTCGTACGCGTGGAGTAGTTATTTGCAAATAATTTTTAATTACATTCGAAAAAGCTAAATACCTAATGAAAGGAAAAAAATAAAAAAAGTTAAAAACAATCAATATCTAGACGAATTTTTAGAATCAATGAAGTCGACGGATATTATTTTTTAAAACCTCTTTGTAAAACCAAAAGTACTTTTTATTTTTATAATAAAACATCCCTCCTTATAATAGTAAGTATGTAGTTGTTTTCATTATTTTTTATACTTAAAAATCATTTAAAATCCTTCTGCCATAATTACTTTAACTTCAATAACATTGGATTTTCATACAAATTTCCAACCCCCGTTTTAACTCCAAAAAGGGGTTGATTTCTAAAGATACATTATTAGTACACCTCCATACCATCTATAGAGCATACATTTTAAATTTCAAGACTCTTACTTCAAAAACATAGGACTTTCATACAAACTTCCAACCCCCGTTTTAACACCAAAAATGGGTTGATTTCTAAAGATACATTATTAGTACACCTCCACACTATCTATACATTTTAAATTTCAAGTTTCTTACTTCAAAAATATAGAACTTTCATACAAACTTCCAACCCTCGTTTTAACCCCAAAAAGGTATTGATTTCTAAAGATACATTATTAATACACCTCCACACCATCTATAGAGCATACATTTTAAATTTCAAGTTTCTTACTTCAAAAATATAGAACTTTCATACAAACTTCCAACCCTCGTTTTAACCCCATAAAGGTGTTTATTTCTAAAGATACATTATTCGTACACCTCCACACCATCTATAGAGTATACATTTTAAATTTCAAGTTTCTTACTTTAAAAACATAGAGCTTTCATACAAACTGCCAACCCCCATTTTAACCCCAAAAAGGGGATGATATCTAAAGATACATTATTAGTACACCTCCACACCATCTATAGAGCATACATTTTAAAATTCAAGTCTTACTTCAAAAACATAGAACTTTGATACAAATTTCCAACCCCCGTTTTAACCCCAAAAAGGGGTTGATTTCTAAAGATAAATTATTAGTACACCTCCACACCATCTATAGAGCATACATTTTAAATTTCAAGTCATTTACTTCAAAAACATAGAACTTTCATACAAATTTCCAACCCCCGTTTTAACCCCAAAAAGGGGTTGATTTCTAAAGATAATTTATTAGTACCCCTCCACACCATCTATAGAGCATACATTTTAAATTTCAAGTCTCTTGCTTCAAAAACATGGGACTTTCATACAAACTTCCAACCCCCATTCTACCCCCTTAGGGGTGTAGTATCGTAAAATCCGTTCTTAGCGGATGTCTACACCCTATAAGGAACCTACCTACCAAATTTCAAGTTTGTAGGTGTTATAGTTTCTGAGATTTCGTGATGAGTGAGTGAGTGATTTTCTCTTTTATATATATAGATAGATTTAAATTTAATAATAAATTAATACGTCATCGTCATCAACTCTTATTCATCCCATTGCTGGGACACGGGATTTAGAGCATAGTCAAGCACACTGCTCGACTGCGAACCCATCCATGGACAGGCTACTGTCTTAACGTGCGTATTCGATTAGATTGACAAGCGCAACGACGCCATTGAACACCGCACCTAATATATTGTGGACAAAAAAGTAAACACTAATATAATTTAATTAATACTCATTATATTTTTCAATTGGCCGTGTGATTTCCGGCAGACTCTTCCCGTGGATGTTGTACAAGGCGACTAAGGGAAATACTTTATAAAACATCGATCAGGCCTCCCCAACCCGTCTGGCCAGCGTGGGGAGCCAAATCCTCCTTCTGTCTAGGACGGACGAGAGAGGGTCGTGCTCCTGTAGTGGAGTCTGAAATGACCTGATGATGATGATGATGATGATTATATTTTTCAATAATATTATTCATCATCAAGGCCTATTGGCAAATATAGATATTTGAATTTATGAACATTATGCTACATAATATGACTGTTTCACTTAGGTACCAAACAAGGTAATAAACTTTTTTATAACACTAGAGTATCGCTCGCGAGTTGCTGACCCAGTAAAAACATCTTCATGTCATTCTTGAAGAGCTCCAAGCTGTTTTGGGCACGTATCTATTCTTAGCATATCGCATTATAGCTAAAGTCTCCCGGCGCGCTCAATTTGTATTTTTCTGGGCTAATCTCAGAAATTCTATAGAATTTCATACAGTTTTCAACCATTCAAATTATACCATTAATATTTGAATTTAATTCAACCTTACCTGTGCGCGGTGCACCTGCTAATGACTGACTAATGAGGCTCTGGCGAAAGATAGGTAGGCCGAGTGTAATTGTTGCTTGACTGGGGAAGGGACCTCACAGAAGACCGCAGCTAATTAATTAGGCGGATTCAAAACACTAGCCTCCGCCAACCCGCAGTTGAGCAGCGTCGTGGAGTATGCTCTAAACCTCTTCAATTGAGGGGATACCCGTATACTGCAGTGGGATGAATAAGGGTTGTCGACGACTTAAAAAAAAACACAAACACGAACACCATGATTATCTACTTTTATATTGTCAAAAAGTACAGGCTTGATCGGTTCTTCAGTCGGATTTTTAACTCTTGCCATAAATTAACTAAACTACTTTTTAATATTCCGTGTTATTTATAGTTAGCCATAACAAAATGAACGCTTTTCTAACTTTACGTCAATCGCAATATGGCGGATCACTTGCAGTATTTCTATAAGAGATTTATAACGTACTGTATTTAATATTTTCCTGGAAATAGCTGCTTACGGGTCCTAAAGATTCCTGTTATTGACAGTTCCCCTCTTTACTTCACCTGCAAAATATAGTTTTACGGTTGCTTGCTTGGCTGTGGAGTGAGTGGTAAAACGGTTATGCAAGGCCCTTGGCTTTCTATGAAGTAATTATTTTCAGCAAGGTGAAACAACAAGCAATGTGTTTAAATAAAAGAGTTTTTTTTCGGCGTTGTGCACTTTTTGGAATGGGTAAAAAACTCGCGTCAGGACACGTGGCCTGATCGAAAATTCATAAGACGGAGGGAGAGTAGACCGCCGGCGCGGCGTAGGAGAGAAAGTAATATCCCCCTCTCTTTCTACCACGCGACTAAAATGTATGCCTGCACCAGCTGTTTATTTTTCATGTAATATTAATTATCATGTTTATGTACGATAACGCAATAAATAAATATAGTATTTTACCACATAAATGATAGTACTTTTATACTGATAAATAAAGCAATTCGTGCGAAATTATTCCCTAACCATTCCAAAATATTCAAAAATGCACAACATTATAGTACAAGTTTTCACTTCTGCCGGCACTCCCGGAGTGCAACCCGATTTTTTTTATAGGAGAGGGGGCAAACGAACATGTGGGTCACCTGATGGAAAGCAATCACCACAGTCCATAGAGATTAGCAACACCAAGGGGTCACCAATCCGTTGCTAGCCTATACTCCTTCCTTTCTTTCTTTCTGGTGACCTCACACAGGAACACAATAACCCTCCAAGGAATTGTCAGAACGAATTTAATCAGAAGAAATAAGTAGACGTAAGAAGTTTTTGAAAAGATTTTGTCTTTATGAAATTCGGAAAGTAGGTACCATTAAATTGATAATGTAGTGTCACTGGACTTACCTGAAAATCTTCGAAAGTAAGACATGTTGTCATAAAAAAAAGTTTGGGGTGTAAGTGGTTCATCGAGATCTTTGAACCAAAGCCAACTTCACCTGCACGTGGTGCACCCTGCTGACGGACAAACGAAGCTCTGGCGAAAAGAGAGGTAGGGAGCGTAATTGTAAGCTACCCGACTGGGGAATGTACCTCCACCTCACAGAATACCACAGCCAAATAACAATTCCCTTGAGGGTTGTTGTGTTCCTGCGAGTGAGTGAGGTCACCAGAAAGAAAGGAAGAAGATGCTGCGTTGGCAGCGGGGGTGGCGGCGCGCGAGCAATATTTTATGTTGCAAGGGTTAATATGGCTACGGTAACCGCTTCACATCAGGCGGGCCGTATGCTTGTCTGCCACCCGACGTAGTATAAAAAAAAAAACTATCTACAACACTGTGTTATACTACATAATGTAATCATACTTAAAACAAACAATATACAGAGCGTATCATGCCACAATTCGAGAGCCAATCCGCACGGATACATGATCAAAGACCGTCACTCTGACTGTACCCAGTCATGCAAATTACATGTGAGGTTGTTGAAATGGATACGCTTCATAATTTATCAAACCTATGGTTTAATTAGTTTGACATGGCTCATTTTAGTAACATAATATAGGCCGTTTGTTTCGAATTCTGAGATATTCAGGTGTCTGTTGTCAAGGGTGTATGTACCTAAGTCCCGCCATATTGGAAGAAACGACCGAAGGACACTAAGGGTCCATTCACACAGACCGGCTCGGAGAGAAGAGCAGATTTTGGTGGAATTTAAAACAGAGTTTTAGCTCATTGGTATAAGGTTTATTTTTAAATTCACTTCTTTTGTTATATGAGAATGGTCGAGAGCCGATGCGGATTCTTAAAGTAAACCTTATGCTAATGACACAAAACTCTATTTTAAACGCGTCCAGAGTCTGCTCTCCTCTCTGAGCGGTTTGGTTTGAACGGACACTGACACTACATTATGTTTGTTTTTTTATTGAGTGGAGTGTGCGGAACGCGTATATAAGCCGAAATGTTACTTTTGGAAATGAATAGGCTCCACAACCACTGAACCGATTTTGATGAACAATGTCACAATTAAAGACAACGAAACGCTTGAGGTTTTTGTCGAAAAAAAATTGAGATGGATTATGTCTATGATTATGGAATGATAATTAAATAGATTTTACATTGAACCATTCCATTGAATTGAAAAATTGAGAGTAGGTAACCGAAAATAAATAAATAAATGTGGGTACCTTCACAGAAACATGATGTGATAACCTGTCCAGTAGCGCGCGCGCGCGCGAACACACACGCACACACACACACACACACACACACACGCACGCGCACACACACACACACGCACGCGCACACACAAACACACACACGCACGCGCATACACACAGACACACACAATTTACTCGCTCCACTCAACCTTGATTTCGCTAGGCTAGAATACGGCCTAGTATATATGTATGTTGGCTGGCATGTCAAACTTGGCCCGTTGCTGTAAAGTGGTGGCCGTGGACGTTTGTAAAGCAATAACGTGAGCGTCGTAAACGATTTGTGTTGAAGATCGAGAACACTCAGTCAAAGGTGTCCGATTGGGATCGGTTAAACTTGGATCGTTTCAACTCCACTAAGACGCAAGTCTCTGCGTTTACCGCTAAAAACTCCATTTGGTGCTGTTCCATAAATCGAATTTCGAGGCGACGTTTATTGCCGAAGTCACTTCGAGAAGAAGGCCAATCTGGCGTCAAAGAAACTCGATATGCTCCATATAGCATTCGTGGATTTTTGCACTTCACGAAGGTTATCTGGTAGAAAATGCTTTTAGCATTAAGTCCGCCTTTTGTACCTTTCGTCTTATTGAGGTCACTAAAGAGTTTAAATAAAAATATAGAAAAATAGTTCCTCGCAAAGATTTTATTATACAAGTAGCAACTTCGATCTTATATGGAGTGCTGTTCACACCTATGGGCCAGGTTAGATTGCTTTTAGCAATAAGGCCGCCTTGTTGCACATACATACCTACTATATAAGTGAATATTTTTTGTATGCTGACTGAATTGTTTTTGTAGTTTGTAGTGTAAATAAAGCATATTCTATCTATCTATCTTAGATCCCCGCACAAGACAAACATTTGTGTGCATGGATATGTCTATTTGTCTTGGTCTGGGTGTTTTCTATGTATTATAACTATTCACAAAAAAAATGTATTTAAGTACATTTATCAGTTATCTAGTACCTAGGTATAGTACAAGATTTGCGCTTAATTTGGGACCAGATGACACTGAGTAAATTGACCAGAAATATTTATTTCATTTTATGAAGTCAATTATAATATATTTGGGGTGTAAGAGGTTCATCAACACCTTTGAACCAAAGCCAACTTTACCTGCACGCGGTGCACCCTGCTGACTGACAAACGAAGCTCTGGCGAAAAGAGAGGTAGGGAGCGTAATGGAGAATGTTAACTAATTTTGATTATTAGCACTCCATATTCTCTGTCAAAAATAAAAAATACTAGTGAAAGAATTACTTCGATATGTCAATTAGTTTCCGATTTAGAAGTAAAACAAGTTGTAACCGTACGACGCGGGCTGACGTCATCGTACAACACGCTTAGTCTGGCTCACTCAGTTCGCGGTCGCTCGCCCGTGCCGTTGAAATTATACCTAAATACTATAATTACAATTAAATACTATAATAATAAAAAAAATATTATAAATTTTATTAAAATTAATTTTATTATAAATTTTATTAAAATTAATTTTATTATAAATTTTATTAAAATTAATTTTATTATAAATTTATTTTAAATTTTAATTACTATAATAATTAATTAAATACTATAATTAGAATGTCACATCCCTAATACTAAGCGAGCCGTGGCCGTGGCCCGTGCGATGCGTTGTGAAATGACGTCACAAGATTGTTAGCGGGACTCGATATTTTTCGAAACTTTGAATGCCTATAAAATCAAAACTACTAGGTATTTTTGACTACAACAAAAACTAGTGTGTTTGTATACATACAGGCTTCACTGAGACAACATTTCAAGCGATTTGGCATACTTAGTAACATTCTTCATTGTAAGCTACCCGACTGGGGAATGTACCTCCACCTTACACAATACCGCAGCCAAATAACAATTCCCTTGAGGGTTGTTGTGTTCCTGCGAGTGAGTGAGGTCACCAGAAAGGAAGGAGATGCTGTGTTGGCAGCGGGGGTGGCGGCGCGCGAGCGATATTTTATGTTGCGAGCGTTAATATGGCTACGGCAACCGCTTCACATCTGGCGGGCCGTATGCTTGTCTGCCACCCGAAGCAGTATAAAAAAAAAGTCAAAGGGAGAGCAGAAGAAGTCGCGTACAAACGCTAATACTAAAATAATTTCGAAATAAAGCTTTCATTACCAAAAAGTCTACGTTAGGCTGTACAACATATTGCCTAATATGTTGTACAGCCTAACGTAGACTTTTTGGTAATGAAAGCATCATATCTGTTTCGAAAATTCTCAAATGACTACTGAAATACGGTTCTGTGATCAAAGGCTATTGCTTTCACAGTACGCAGCCAGGCAGACGTTTGTGACATTATTGAAACAGGCACAGCCTAGCATTGTGAACAATGTAGACCTAGCAGTTTACGAGATAACTATACATTGGTATAATATATAGAAATAAAACATTTTTGAATAAATTAAATATATATTTCTGGATAATTTACACAGCGTCATCTAGTCCCAAATTAAGCACAAAGCTTGTGTTATGGGTACTAGACGACTGATAAATGTACTTAAATACATTTTTTTTGTAAATACATACTTATAACACATAGAAAACACCCAGATTAAGACAAACCGACATGTTCATGTACACAAATGTTTGTCGTGTGCGGGGATCGAAGCCGCGGCCTCGGAGTCAAAGTAGCCATCATTCGACCACCGGGCTCGTCAGATATAAATATTTCTCAATTTCAATTTACACAGCGCCATCTAGTCCCAAATTAAGCGCAAAGCTTGTGTTATGGGTACTAGACAACTGATAAATGTAGGTACTTAAATACATTTTTTTTTGTAAATACATACTTATTATACATAGAAAACACCCAGACCAAGACAAACAGACATGTTTATGCACACAAATGTTTGTCTTGTGCGGGAATCGAACCCGCGAACTCAGAGTCAAAGTGGCCATTGCTAACCATTCGACCACCGAGCTCGTCAAATAAAAAAAATATAATTAGATAACTAATGCTAGTTCCCTAAAAGCAACAAAAATGACAGCGGACATCTAATACAGACAAAAATATCTTTCAGTAGCGCCTTTGTATACATGCTAATAAATACAAATGCAAAGTTATAAATACTATTTCTCCGTATTTTAAACTGTACTGGAATTTCAAAACATACTCATTCATTATTGAAATTTATTTAGAACAGTATATTCCGGTATAATAAACTTTAATAAATTATTTTTGTTTTTCATTTATAACATTAGAATCGTTATAGTTTCAAGCTTTCATTACTTTATTTTATAAAAAAATACTTTCTGGTTGTAATCAATATTTATCTTATTTTGATATCAATTATTTAATTATTACGTTTAAATAATTAAACGTAAAAGATAAATTAATAAAATAATTGCAAAGTAAGGATGTAACAAGGTGTCTGTAATTTTGACAAATTGAAAAATTAAGTTTGACGTACTTCCGGTTGAGCTGTAATAGTATAATATAATCAATATCCAGGCACTTACAATCAGGTCCCTAAAAAAATACCTGCTTGTTGTTGATAGTAATTAACGTTGTTGTAAGTTGATTAAAAGTTGTTTTTACATCAACACTGTTTATTGTACGTAGATGAATACTAATTTACAGTACAGATTAGCTCTTTGCAGGTACAGTCCTGCAAAGAGTTAATCTGAACACCCATAATCTGCAATAAAACAAAATAATATCGCATCGCAAGGAAGTGCAAAATAAAACAATTAAACACATTGAAATTATTCTCCGAAGCAGATATTACGTTCGTTTGCTTGATTAGGTGCGCTTATCAATGAGCGATTAGCGGATAGCAATGCGTATTTAAGCGATTATTAAAAATGCATAACGTAAAAAGGTCCTATTGTTCATGGCAAGAATTTGCATGTTATCCCCTTGGTCGCGTTACTGAGTTAATGTGATTCCACCCATAACATGTCTCCTATAAGCCCACATTGACATCATTGACTCATATCGTTGAAGAAGACCGTTGTTTCATTTTCTTCAACGTTCGTTCCAATCCTAAATGTCCAGCCGTGGATGCATCATCAATATTTTGCGTGTAGCGGTCAAAATATTGAGAGTTAATTTGTAAAATACATATTGCTTACCATCATCTTCTTTAGCGAAAGTCAATCTAGTTAGATTATTTATATATTGCGTACAGTTGTACGCAGTGCACTCCGCGAATTAATGAAGAGTGGAAAGAGTGGATTACAGTAATTTTATGCCTTTTGCCTAGGCTTGGGTGCCAAACAATCACATACGACCCCAGTTGACTACTTCAAGCATCTAAAAATGTAATAAAAGGAGCTGTCGTCCAATGTCATTACTTTTCAGTTTTGATTTTTAATGGAATACCCATATCACTGGAAACTTTTAAATTCAAAGAATATCCAACTTCCAGCGCACACAAGAGGCTTTCCACATTTTCTCAGAAGCATGATAGGCTGTTCTGATTTCCTACACGAACTTTATTACTGGAAATGTTCCCAAGTCGCAATATTAAGTTACTGTTTGTTTAAGAAGGTAACTTCTTAAGTAAACAGAAGGTTTATCACTTCCCACACTGGCTCGGTTTTATAAGAAAGAAAGTTAAGTTGAGAAGCAAGGTTGAATATTTACATTGGTAAATTTATTGGTGGTTATAAATCAATCATTCTTGAAGAAGTAGGACATATCGTGTTGACCAGTCCTTTGTCCTTTACTGAATGAGACGGAAACGTACAACAGTCAAGGGATGTAGTGCCTACATTCTCAAGTATATTCTAGTTTCCGGGCACTAATGTAATAATTAGATTGCTATCTAATTATTACATTAGTGCCCGGAAATGCATCTGTTTCTATAAAAGGCAACCGTGATTGAGTGATCTAACAAGGAACAGCTCATCCAGTTTGAACCACTGAACAAATGGGGTTGAAATTTGGAATATAGCTGGCTATTATGACGTAGGCATCCTCATAGGATATGATTATTGAAAATTTCAACGAGATACCCTGGTATCCGCGTACAAGTTTTAGTTTTCTACCAGTAGAATATTTACTACCTTTATATGCCATTCTATTTCATTTTCATCGGTGGCCTGTCTCAGATTGATGAAACATAACATCAGAAAGCAACTGAAATTTGCGAGTAACTTTGTTACAATAACAAACAGATTCGCTTCTATTTATAGATACTTTATTATTAGATATTTTGACTGTAACTACCAAACGATCGCTTAGCGGTATTATCGATATTGAACGAACGCAAAACATTGGATGTTGAAACTTGGAGGCACAAAAACTAGGCATTAGTTCTAAGTTACTCCGAGCTAGAGTAGTTAAAACAACATTGCCTAGCTCAGAGTTGAAGAACGTCATTAATTACTAATTAGCTTAAGCGACATAGTAAATCCGTACAAGTAAATCTTGCTACTGTTTTGTACACATAATATAAGCAAATTATGGTTCAGAAAATTTTATTGGCCGCATACGTAACGCTTCTTTTTTTGTAAGTTATGCGCCCATTACAGTTAGAAAATATTCTTATCTATATACCTAGTACACATTAACATTGGGATTTTTTATAGTTTGAATTTCAAAAAGTTCTAAATATATAATCCGCTCCGCTTCCCTCTATGTCTTTACCCTCACTATCGAAATAAGAAAACAAAAATTGAATCGAGAAATATTGCCACTCAGACAGCAGCAGGTGCGCGCTGCACCAATAAGAGAAAACGAAAGTTTATATTGGAACAGTGTATATAGAATATTGTGTTCGAGTTACGAACGTTTAGTATTGGATTTACGAGTCTATTAATACAACGTCCATGCCGACTACAGTCGATAAACGATTTGAAATTTCTTTATCCGACTTTCATAGAGACAAATGAGTACTTTATTGTTTTATTCCTGAATCTGTATGAAATACATTGATTTTTTTTTAATTTATGTGTATGTTAGTCTTTAAGGTATATATTAATATGAGTGTATGTATTTAAGCATTTTCCTGAATTAAACTATTATTATTTTATACTTCAACAAACAAGAAAGTAGTAAGGTTTCTACTTAACCATATAGTCGTAATATATAGGGTTGCACGTGTCACGGGACGGAGGCCAATCACACATTCCCACCCACCACTGCGTCTCCTGTGTAACCATGATTAACAGCGGCGACGCGACCACCAAATAAGGCAATGAACAATGAAGTCCACTGTAGTCCCGGGGGGTATCTAAAACTACGGCTACCTTCGAACTCACAACGAATTTAATCATAAGAAATTACTAGGAGTAAGAAGATTTTGGAATTTGACTTCCCAATGTGAGAGACAGCAATATGGCATTAAAAACCTAAAGAGATAGCTACTCAAGTGAAGCTCAACTGCTGCGCACCACGGATTTTAAGTATCTAACACTATTGGGGACCTAAAACGTTAACCTAACACGTCGATTCCAATATTATAAATTCCAAAATCGTCTGAACGCTTGGTAATTCTCCCTTATTGCTACCAAATCAGAAACAGTTGTACGTGTCAGTTTAATCTTGGTTTAATCGTATATGCAAGTTAGGATTATGTTTCAAACGTAGTCTATCCATGGATGGATTTATCCTTATTATCCTTAATGCTTTCTCATCAATGATGTTATAATTCTATAGATATGCCACTAAGTGTCAAACACGAACATCCGAAAAGTGAGGTAATTGTCTCACCTCGCAATTAGTTCGCACAACGCGACGAATCTGAAATAATATATCAATAAATTTAGTTTCAAAAAACTAAAAAACACGCTTTTAAAGCACATAGTTTGATGTGTTTCTTTCTGGTGCACCACATGCAGGTGACAACAATACAACCGTATTGTTGTTTGTTATAACCTTGAAACCTGATCGTGTTCAAAGTCCATTACGTGGCCTTTCTCACAAGTGCAAACACGACTATGATACGATATTCCGTCATGGAATGCCAGTGCCTATCTTCCGGCTTCATCATCAGACCTTGAAACCTAATCGTGGTCAAAGTTAATTACAAGACTTTTCTAAGAAATCCAAAAACAGCTATGATACGATGTTCCATCATGAAGTTCCAGTTTATATCTTCCGGCTCCATCATCAGATCAGTTCGACAGTACCATATTATAGTATTGTCATCAGAACTCAGAGCGTGTGCAAAATTTCATCCTAATCGGAGACCGGGAAGTGGGTCAAATTAAGATTCCAAGATTTTCTTACATACATAGTTACAAGTGAAGCTAATAAAAGCGTGTTAAAAATAAATTGAAACAGGTAATAGCGCCGTCTTCTGTAATAAGTAAATGCACAATTTAATTTGATAAAGTAAATAAAGCCCAAGAGCTAACTAGACATGAAAATACACAATATTTCATTCTCGGAAACTCTGTGAAGACTATTGGTTTATAAAAATATGCACCTGAGTCGATTGCAAACTTCATTCGCTCTAGCTCAATATAAATTTATCAAAATTATTTCCATCTATTCTAACTGTCCAAACCACTTTAGCATGCCTTTTTCAATCTAAATAACTGAATTTCTTTGAAAATATCTGCAGATACATTAGCTAATGTTTAAAATTGGCGAGGGCAGTGGCCGGAGAGTGATTTTTATTTTTATACAGAAACCACAACAGATTTTATTGAATAAGCTTGTATTAAAATTCATTTTCAATCCTTACTATAAACGAGGGGCGTTATAAATTTAACCTAAACATCTGTGTATCGATGTATCTTGTATTCTGAGCCTCATCATCATCATCATTAGCCTGTATTTACCCTCTGCTGTATATAAGCCTTCCCCAATGCTTTCCACCAAATACTATCCTCCGCCTTTCGCATCCTGCCGCTTCCAGCTTCTTTCTTAAGGTCATCAGGCCATCTAGCAGGAGGGCGTCCAACGCTTCCTCGTCCTATGCTTGGCCTCCACTCTAATACCTTCCTCCCCATCTGCCATCACTTACTCAGCAACGTGACCGGCCCATGGCCACTTCAGCTTGCAAACTCTGATCTGAAGACTTTGTCGACGACTTTGGTTCTCCATCGAATTTCTTCGTTCCGGATTCGATCCCTCAGAGAAACCACAGAATAGACCTCTCCATCGCTCGCTGCGCGACACGAGGCTAAAGCCTTGAGGACCAGTCCGATGGTCAGTGTCCAAGTCTCTGCACCATAGGTCATTGCAGGGAGGACGCACTGGTTGAAGACTTTAGTTTTCAAACATTGGGGTTTCTGTACGGATCTGTACGGCGAAGATGTGGCTTTAGCGCGTTAGGCTGAGAATTAGCTTTAGCTTTCCAAAAGCTAAAGAGAATTAGTTGAGACTAATTCTAAAGAGAATTGTTTGTTTGTTTTGTTTATAAAACTTTATTGTACACATACATAAAACTTCAAGTACAGAATAACATACACAATGGCGGACTTATCCCAGAAGGGATCTCTTCCAGTCAACCAAAGAATGCTTGTAAGTGAATTTTTAGGTCAGGGTGAGGTACATTAAGTACAGTAGATAAAAAAGCAGTTCTTACAAACACACATATAGAAAAATGTAGGTAAAAATGTAGAATTAGTTGAGACTAATTCTCTTTCAGAATCCTAAGAGATAAATACTAATATAATGATAACGGATGAATCAGTTTTAATTTAGTTTATTTGTTTAGAAGGTCTTGATTGATCTGTTCTTAGTTATGGTTCAAGAAAATCTGTCCAGTAGTTTAAAGATCAACGATTTTACGAAGGATATGAGCAACTTAATCGGTCTGATCGATTTGAAATTGGCAATGAACGTGGCAACTTTGAAGGATGTCCAGAACTCTGCAGTATACCCAACTCATCACCACTTAAAAAGTGTCGTGTTTGAGCCTTGGCTTCAATGAACAAACAGGTTAAAGATAAATGGTGATAAGAGTCTGGTGATGGATCAGGGAGAGATGTTTTCTTATTCTGGGGTTTATTACATTTTTATCTTTCAAATAGATAAAAAGTCTATACGGGGTGGATTATTGATACTGTTTGATAAAGCTTACGAAGTTCTTTAAGCATTAGTAATCAGATTTTCAATATCTTGTGTAGTTTAGAAAATTACTTACTCCACCCTTTTCATAAAAGATGTTTCATCCTTAATCATAATGATAAATCCTTAGTGCAAGCACAGGAAATTATAATTAACTAATTAGCGCTCATGGCTATGATAAGCTTGATGGCGTTGTTGCATGTGTCAGTGTAATCGATCACGCAAGTTAAGCAACGTCCACTGTTGCCTGTCTATAGATGGGTTTATTTATCTTGAGCTCCTCTGTGGTTCGGAGGGCCGTCGGTCTCGGTCGTTGTCATTAGACTAAAGTCTCGACAGTATTCTGATATGGTAGCAGCAAGGGAGAATTACCAGGCGTTTAGACAATTTTGCAATTCATATTATTGGAACCGATGATGTGTTAAATAACAAACTCATTATTTTAGGTCCCCAATAGTGTTAAGATATATAAAATCCGTGATGCACGGCGGTTGAGCTTTATTTGGCTAGCCATCTCTTTAGGCTTTTAATGTCTTATTTACCTAGCTGTCTCTTACTATTGCAGGGGAAGTTAAATTCCAAAAGCTGTACAATTTTTTTCTGATTAAATTCGTTGTGAGTTCCAAGACAGCCGTAGTTTTACCCCCCGGAACTGTAGTGGACTTCATTGTTAATTGCGTTTTTTTGTGATCGCCGCAGTTAATCCTGGCTACTTAGGAGACAATATGGTGGGAATGTGTGGTGGGCCAAAATAAAAAAAAAACGGCAGTCGTTTAGGCCTAGTCCTTTGGGCGGCTTGGAAACACTGGCCTCTGCCAACCCGCACTTGAGCAGCAGCGTGGTGAAAATGCTCTAAACCCCTTGGATTGAGGATGATTATGGATTTATACCGACACGGGAACATACAATTTATTATTATTACTTTATAGTTTATTTATTGTAAATTGTGAGTACCGTTGCTACCATAGCCAAATAGATAGACAGTCGTAATGTAAAGAGTATTGCTCGCATGATATTTGCGCTGCTAATGCAGCAGGTCGTCGCATCTGGTAATCCCACTCGCTTGCAGGAATACAATACCTGAGAATTGTGTTCCATTAGTAACTTGGGCATTGTTATTTCTATTCTGATCTGTAAGATGAAATATACTATTTGTGATATCAAACTTTATATTAGAGGTGAAAGGGTTATATTAATAAGATTTCGAGCTGACAAAGGACTTGTTTCGTTAAACGTAATGCACACTGAAAATAATAGAATAGTCTCATTGTCATGCATGATATGAAATAATATGAAATTTCATATTATTTTCGAAAGAAAAGATAGAAAATAATTTTGTTCAGCGTTAAAGAAAATGAAAAAAAAAAAAAATACAAGACAATGCTTCATTTTAAAATGAATGACAAACTTGATGGTGTCGTTGCACATGTCGGTCTTATCGAATATGCAAGTTAAGCTACGTCGACTATAGCCTGCATATGGATGGGTTTGATTATTTCGAGTGTACTCCGTATTTCCGAGGGCACAGTAAAGGGCACGTAATACATATGTTGATGAGCTCGGTGGTCGAATTGCTAGCAATGGCCACTTTGACTCCGAGTTTGCGGAGTCGATTCCCGCACAAGACAAATATTTTTATGCATGAATATGTCTTGGTCTGGGTGTTTTCTATGTATTATATGTACGAATATGTATTTACAAAAAAAAAATGTAAATAAGTATTTTATCAGTTATCTAGTACCCCTAGTAAAAGCTTTGCTTAGTTTGGGACTTGATGGCAGTGTGTAATATGACCAATAATAAAAAAAAAATAACAACTGGTCCCAGCAAATACAGCAAAACGAGTAACTATTCTAATTTTAAACTTTCAATGTTACATCACTATTATAAATACGCGGCTTAACGCTTCATTAATAAATTTTTATATTTTTCCGATATTTCTTCTATGGTATTTAATAAAAATATAACATCAGGATCAGGATGTACATAAATATTATATTCAGTATAACATATAAAATATTTTCGGCGACTGTATCTAATATCATGAATACATTGAGCAGCTCGTTGACGTCTTTGCGCGAGTCAGTGTAATCGTGCAAGTTAACAACGTCGACCGTAGCCTGCCTATGGATGGGTATGATTATCGCGAACTCCTCCGTACTTCAGAAGGCACGTTAAGCTGTCGATCCCGACCATTGCCGTACAGGTGAGGTTGGCTTTGGTTCAATTATGTTGATAAACCACTATCACCCCAAAAACGTTATCCAAATAACAATTTACTCCAGTGCAGAACTTGCTTCTGAAGTAAATTCAGTTAATATATATAATTTCGTAGTATATATAACTTTGTTCTAATTAACAAAAGGCTAAGTTGCCAACTACATCTAGATTTCACTAATGACTTGCGGACTGAATCCTTTATCTTATTCAAATCCTTTGTCGAGAAAATGTTTCGTTAGCCATATGGAGGGTGGTTAATTAAAACTTTACCTTATAGTCTAGCAGACTCGCCCAGCTTCACTTAGCCACAGTAAACATAAAGAGCAGAATACCACCTTGATACATGTTGCGTCATGTTGACGTGGTTAAAATAAAACGTCCATCTTCCGTGTACGAATGACAATTTATTTTTACAATGGTTTTATACGAATAAATATTATCTACTTTAACTTATCTCCTATTAGACATTTTAATGATCTGTTATCTAAGTGATATTATATCTATATAACGCCGAAGGATGTTCTTACGTGACATTGGCATCATACACATTAATGCACTTACATGAACTTTTTTGAGGCTTTTGCGTACCGTATGTCCAAGCCTGTAGGCATTTAATATAGGTATTCACTGTGCTAAACAACTAAATTTCGCCAACACACTAACAGAATTCATTAGTGACATAAAACATTGAGTTGTTGCCTAACACATCGATACCAGTAATACTTACACAATAATAAATAAATAAATAAAATAAATAAATATTTTTAGTCTCAACGCCTGCCGAGACCTGTTCATGGGTATGTCGTTCCATTGACATATCCTGGAGCGGGTCACGGCGGGCGTACAATATTACATCAAACTTCTCAAAACCAAAGGTTCAAGACTTTTCAAAGATCAAGCCTCTACGCGTTGGATCCATATCCCCGCACACGCCTATCAAATGACCGGGTTTAAGCCCATGAGTCCAAGAGATATTTATAATATTAGTAGGATTATGTAGATTACGATACGGTATATTTTATTTAGCTAAGAAAATAATCACAATTACCCACACCACCATCAATTCCTACGCCAATATCAATATTCGTCAATATTCTAATATTAAAACTCGGATATTCGGTAATCAAATCGACGGATATGAGATGAGAAACGGGTTCCATATCCATGGATATTATCCCATAACGGATACACGTGACGTGACGTGGCACATCAATTGTTTGCCCTCAGAATTTGGGCCAATCAAGCGGATATTATATCAACATGTCTGTCGATCTCATGATCGGCTTTTGTTCTCTTTTCCCTTGAAAGTTTTTTTCTTTTTTGTGCGTCAATATTGTCTTTGGCTCCATTTCTTAGGGACATATCGGGATGTACATAAAATATTATATATCTGTGTATGTATCGGCGACTGTATCTAATAATATATAATATCATAATAATATAACATCAGTTCGGGATGGATGCTGCAGCCAAATATCAATACTCTTGAGAATTTTATGTATTCCAGGGAGTGAGTTTAGTTACCAGATTTGTGGAGTAGTTGCGCCAGTAATAGGGAAGCTATTTTATATATATTAGAATTTTTGGAGATCTTTGAAACAAAGCCAACCTCACCTGCACGTGGTGCACCCTGCTGACTGACAAACGAGACTCTGGCGAAAAGAGAGGTAGGGAATTGCGTATTTTGTAAGCTACCTGACTGGGGAAGTACCTTCACCTCCCAGAATACCGCAGCCAAATAACAATTCCCCTGAGGGTTGTTGTATTTCTGCGAGTGAGTGTGATCACTGCGACGCGTCGTGGTGACCTCACTCATGAAATATCATGTTGCGAGCGTTAATATGGCAACGGTGACCGCTTCACATCAGGTGGGCAGTATGCTTGTCCATCATCCGACGTAGTATAAAAAAAGCTAGCATCCGAGGAATAAATATTAATACTCAGGGCCTGTTTCTACAGTCACATTGCTGATGGTTAATGACTATTACATTAGTACCAGCACAGTATAAGTAATAGTACTAACGTTGTATCAGTAAGTATCTGTTTATGGATTTTTGAAATTAATTCTCTGATGTTTGTTGAATGATTTTTGTGTTGTTCTGAATGAGTTATTAGAGCACCTTACAAGGTGCCATGTTGGCAATTGGGATGAGAACGAGGGATTCTTGCATTGCAAGATAAATGGACGACATAAGTCACCTTACTTAGACTTAAAATGCTAATCCAGCTATATGGAACAAAAAAAAATATACCTCTCTATGTTCAATAATAAAAGAAGTAATTCATTATTCATTTATCTTGCAGAAACGTAAGATATGATAGTATTACGTCATTCTATTCCCTACAATTGACGTCAGAGTCAGACCCAGTGTTAGTTTACATTGAGCTACAATCAATTCTTATACAGATAGGACATGACGTTCAATAAACAATTTTATTAACGCGTAAAAGATTGAATTAATCTTTTAGAAAGTGTGTGTGTGTTTTTTTATAGGACTAAAGTGACAAACAAGCATACGGCCTGCCTGATTGAAAGTAGTTACAGTAGCCTATGAACGCCTGTAACACCAAGGGCATCACACGCGCGTTGCCGACCCTGAATTTTGTACACCGAATTTTTTACTATTATAAATGTAAACTAACATAAAGTTATAAATGAGCAATTCATAAACATAGAGGAGCTCGGTGACATCTTTGCGCGTGTCCGCCTAATAGAACACGCAAGTTATGCAACGTCGGCTGTAGCCTATCTATAGATGGGTGTATTTATCTCGAGCTCCTGCGTACTTCGGGGGTTAAAGAACGGAGGAAGAAGGTCGTTATGCTGTCGGTCCCGGCTGTTGTCGTTAAAGTAAGTAATATTAGGCGACTTGAGAACACTAGCCTCCGCCAACCCGCAGTTAAGCAGCATGGCGGAGTATGCTCTAAATAACTTCGATTGAGGGGCGACCCGTATCCCAACAGTGGGATGGATAATAGTTAACGACATAAAATACAAATGGTTTTGTTGTTAAATAACTTAAATTCACTTTCACATTCAAGATAGTGTGATGAAAGTGAATCTAATCTCTGCGGATTTAGAATAGTAATGATTTAGATACATGTTCTTATATTTAGTTTGTATGACGTTTCTAAGTGCTTTATAAAGTCCAAGGAATAAAGATATTTTAATTTGAATTGATTTGTTTTGTCGTCGTCAACCCCTATTAATTCTACCTATTGCCGGCATACGGATCTGCTCTCAATCCAAAGGGTTTAGCCCACACTCCACCACGCTGATCAGCTGTAGATAGACGGGCCATAGGCAAACATCACGCAGTAGAAAGTGGCTACAAAGTGCTTACTCAGTATATCAATTAATCTTTGAGTATACATGATACATGCTACTGCGTAAAGATAGGAAAGAATTTAAACATACAGGAAGGTATTTTATCTACAACTTTTCCAACAATTGTTTTTGATTAGCGCTAACATCGTGTCGTGACGGTAAATGGCGCAGGACCGTGTGAATGCCAGTCAATTACCTTGCTTTCTTCTAGCCATAATGGAAGCTGGTAAGACGCATCTACTAGTAAAAATATCTTTGTTTTTATCTGACTGTTTCGAAGCTAATGTAGAAAGTGTTTTGTTTGGTATACATTATGAACCGATCTGCTCCCTAAAATTGACGAATCAATCGTCAATTTTACTACTATGCTATCATATGTATCATCATCATCATCATCAGTCATTTTAGTCTCCACAACAGGAGCGCGACCCTCTCTCGTCCGTCACCGAGAGGAGGATTTGGCCTACACTTCCCACGCTGGCCAGACAACCCGTCTGGCCAGCGTGGGACCTAAGTGAAACAGTCATATTATTTAGCATAATGTTCATAAATTCAAATATCTATATTTGCCAATAGGCCTTGATGATGAATAATATTATTGAAAAATATCATCATCATCATCATCAGGTCATTTCAGACTCCACTACAGGAGCACGACCCTCTCTCGTCCCTCCTAGACAGAAGGAGGATTTGGCCTACACTCTCCACGCTGGCCAGACGGGTTGGGGAGGCCTGATCGATGTTTTATATTGTATTTCCCTTAGTCGCCTTGTACGACATCCACGGGAAGAGACGGAGTGATTCTATTCTAGTCTGCCGGAAATCACACGGCCAGGCGTTTATTCTGTAGTTTATAGAAAAGTTAAGCTATTATATTATAGAGCAACTCCTCTGAACACGTGTTTAATATATAAAAATATACTAGGCCGGATTCTAGCCCACGGGGCCGAAATCGAGGTTGAGTGGAGCGAGTAGATTCGCTGAGTGTATGTCTTCCATTGATTTCAATGTAAAATGTATTTGATGATTTATCCTCAAGGACCTGTTCGATCTCATTTTTTTTCGACATAAACCTCAAGCATGTCGAGGTCTTTAATTGTGACAAGGTTCATGAATATCGGTTCAGTGATTTTGAAGCATTTCCAAGAATAACTTTTCTGCGTATATTACTCTCAATAGGCTATTTGACTAACATTTTTTTCTGTTTGATATGTAGGGACGTCTCCATAATATAACCATAGGTGAAAGAATTACTTCGATTGCACAAAAATCTCTCGAGATATGGTAATTTGAAAATCACAATTTTTAGACTGCCCCAAAACGCTCCATACAAAAGTCTACCGAATTATGACGTCACAGGTTTGTATTTTGTATGCATCAAGTCAGAAATTTGTACGATAGCTATGTTAAATATTACGTTTAAGTGATTAGTATCATAATGAAAGTTATAGAATTTTTTATTGCTTCTCCAATGGAAATATTTTTTTTTAATAATTTCATACTTTTATAATGGACTTTCCCGCCAACCTTTGATCGACGCTAAAAAAGTCTGACTGAAGATATTAGAATGAAAGTTTGCAGATCTTTATAGTTTTGTATATTTTACGATATTGTTCAATAATTTATACAATTTTTAAAAATTGGAAAATAGCCTATTATAAATATTATGTGGGTACTCATTATGCATTATACCTGTTTCACGAACAATGATTTTATAAATATCCTAAGCTCTTTAATCCTTCTTGACAACTTTTACCGTCCAGTTTAACCAAGTTTGAATGCAGTCAGATAAACTGAGTTAATGTGTTGTGAACGGAACTACGGAAATACGAATTAAGAGCACGGAAAGGGTTACTTTCGTTTGGTGAACTCCCGTTTGCGAAACTTTATGCAGATCCGTTGAAGTGGGTTATTCTAATTTACCCGTCTGACATGAGCTAGATAAGTTCGTAAAGTTTTAAAATGGGTTAAAACTGGTAAAAAATATTTTAAATCCGAATACTTGTGTGAAATTTACAAAAGTTTGCCAGTATTTTCTGTGTGTTAATATTTTCAGATTCGTTTTAATTTAAAGTATCTACTACAGAGTAGTAGTATATGTCAAATTGACCTTTTTAGGGTTCCGTACCTCAAAAGGAACAACGGAACCCTTATAAGATCACTTTATTGTCCGTCTGTCTGTCTGTCTGTCTGTCTGTCTGTCTGTCTGTCAAGACCCTCTATGTCGAGAATGCGTGGAGGTATCAAGCTGTAATTTTAAATGTATACTCAGGTCTACGGTCCCATGAAGTTGTAAATAAATCAAACTGCTAAGTTTACGTAAAAAAAAGTTACGGCCGTTTATTCAGCAAAAAACGCATATTTCGACACATTCTCAAGGGAATCAAAACCTATAGGGTACTTCCCGTTGACCTAGAACTATGAACTTTGGCAAGTAACATCGTTATAGACTACAAGCACACGAATAAATCTCAAAACTATACATTTGTAAATAGATCTTAAAAAATAGGGGGTCTATATTTTTACAGGTTGTCGAAATTTCAAATTGAAGCCACTAGTACAAATGGGGTATCATATGAAATGGCTTGATGTACACATTGTAAAATATATTTTATTTATTTTTTGCCACGCATTATTTCTTATTTATAATGAAAAATATCAAATTTAATAATGATCCTACGTACTGAACCCTCGGTGGGGAGTCCGACTCGCACTTGTCCGGTTTTTTTTTCTATTGCTCTTCAGTTGTAAGTATTTATACAATCATGCTTGGAAAGGCTCATTCTAGTTATCAAAATTTTCTATTTGTCTGAAATATTTTATTAATAATTTATACAGAACTTTTTAGAAATTGAATATTCTGTACATAAGTTATTTTCTTCACTGATAAGAAAATTAAAATTGAACATCAACAATGTCAGATTGGCTCAATGTATATTGACTAATCCTACACCAGTGCGGGCAAGA
Organism: Hypsopygia costalis; assembly: GCA_937001555.2. Taxonomy (NCBI): domain Eukaryota; kingdom Metazoa; phylum Arthropoda; class Insecta; order Lepidoptera; family Pyralidae; genus Hypsopygia; species Hypsopygia costalis. Next base: position 3,647,372 of record OW443333.2, on the reverse strand, counting down.
ATGTTTTTCGACTTAATTACAGCATCTCATCACTGAATCTTTTGGATTAGGGTACGTTGGGTCTGGTATATCTGAAACAGATTTTATTTTTATGTTACCTTAGATACCTATAACGTGAATTATTATTCACGAGTTCACTTTTAGCAAAACTGCCCTCATTTTTATTTTAGTCTAGTGCACTGAATTTCCTCAACCGCAATTGCAAAAGAAAAATTAATGTCACCAAATGAGATTTTGCGAAGTGAGAGCGAGCTGGCATTAGGGGCGGGAATCGTGTTAATGATAGCTTCTGTGCTTGGGCTCTGAGTGGCTTTGTTTGTTGGGTTTTGGCTCTGACGTTATTTATTAGAGCTAGACGTTTTTCTCGTGCTGTTGCTTGCCAGCCATAATATGTTCCTAGTTGGATTTTAAGATTTATTTTAGATTGTCTTGTAACATTCTTTGTGAAAGAGGCTTTGCATTGGTAGTATTAATATATCTATATCATATATTGGTAGCCTTAATAAATCTATATAGATATATCTATGATCAATTGACTTGTAATATAATAATAAGTCATTGCGGACCCATATTAGTTAACAATTTTCTTGAGTACGGGATTTTTTTTTATACGGTCGGGTTTTTAATAATCTTTCATTTATATTTTTAGTGTCCATTTATCGAGGGAGTTAATATTAACTCGATATTAGACAATTACTGAGAAGCTGGATGTGGTCTAACCACGCGCGGCTTCCATAATATCGTCCTCTCCTTTCTCACTCACTCGTTCACTGATGTAACAGGTTCTTTTGACACTTTGGCTAGCTAACTCTGAATGCTTATGTCGACAACTTTGTTCTCCGTTGAATTTCTTCGTTCCGGATTCGATCCTTTAAAGAAACACCGAGCAAATCCCCATTCCATTGCTCGATTAGAAGCTTCATTAAACATAAAAATTCCACCCAGCAACAGATTTGCTTTCTACCGAGTTAAATACGAAATGTCTTGAAAAAAAAATCCTTTGACGTTACCCTAGAAAATCTACTAAATATTCATTTCATATTGATGAAAAAATTCATGTTTTTTTGTGTAAGTAATCGCTTTTCGTATGACACAAAGAAAATAGTCTTCGGGTTTGGTATTCGCTTCAATGATTTCGTTTTGTCTTATATTTATGTGAAATGGGTCCGTTCTTTTATCTGTTTTTGTAGTAAGTATTTTGGATATAGTTAATAAAAGTGACTGCGTTACAAATAAGTACATATTTTTACGTATTTCTAATCTTAATACGATTGTTGATGTACGTCGGAAAGGGGCCCCTTAAACCTATACCCGTGTCACAAGTCTCGGGATCTGGTTGGGGTTTCTCACTCCACCACACGATGGACTCGTCATCCGCACGGAGAATCCATGGAAGCTAAGAAGTTCGTCTCTAGAACATACCAAAAAAAATTGGTTGTCTGGAACGTCGGTTTAAGGACGATAATTTTACGTGATAACGTCCTAAGAAAACATCGGCCGATGGAGAGGAAGAGAAATAGATGCGCCATAAGCATTCGGCTTAGGCTTAGGCTCAGCTCTCGCTTGCACACTCGGCTCATGAGTCATGCTTTTTCGTACGTGAAGCCGGGCGGCGGGCGGTTTATCGATTTATATGACGCTATCACGTCAAAAAAATAATGTGAGAAAATATATTTTTTTAAGCTTGCATAGCTTCTATCGCGGGCCTTGAGCGCGGGGACCGAATCCAGAAATTCCGTAACGAAAAAACCTCACGCTCCCCACTCCGACGGGCAAGGAGGTGTGGCTTGAAGGCCGTGCATCGTCTAACGTCGTTTCAGTTCGGCAGTCTTCGACACGGCGTTGTGTGCGTGCGATTAGACGTATTGTACGACTCTACGAAACTCGTTTTATTTATTTAATAATAGAAAAATTTGTTTTCTTATCGGTCACCACGCTCAAAAAGTGTAACTTGAATTAATATCAAAGAAAAAGCAATACTGCATGAATAAAATAAATAAATAAAATTATAATTGCATAAGTTGATACAAAATGCTATGCAATAGCTTTACCGCGGCAGTCCCCGAGTGCCACACGTCTTTTTTTGGTTACGGTTCGGTAGTTCTAATAACAATGATCATCATCATCATCATCAGGTCATTTTAGTCTCCACTACAGGAGCACGACTATCTCTCGTCCGTCACAGACAGGAGGATTTGGCCTATACTCCCCACGCTGGCCAGACGGGTTGGGGAGGCCTGATCGATGTTTTATAATGCATTTCCCTTAGTCGCATTGTACGCCATCCACGGGAAGAGACGAAGTGATTCTATTCTAGTCCGCCGGAAACCACACGGACAATAACAATGATAGCTACATTAAATTCATTACAATCCATTTATAGCAGATGTCAACTTCATAATAGCTACCTACCTGTATGCTAAATTTCAACCATGTAGTCTAGTGCAGCGTTTCTTAACCTTTTTCTGTCCGCGGACCCCTAGAAAATCATGCATAATTTCAAATAACCCTTAATAAAAAACATAAGAATAAATGTAGGACAACTTATTTTAGTACTGAAAACGAATTACATTTTTATAAAAAAATAAAAATACTGTACTAATTTTTATGAAGGTTGGTGCTGCTTTTTTGCAAGTCCTGCTGGCATTGTTTATTAGTTCAAATGTTCATAGATAAGACGGCGAACCTCCATACATATACTCGCGGACCACCAGGGATCCGCGGACCATAGTTTAACAAACACTGGTCTAGTGGTTTGAGCTGTGCGGTACATAACAATTGCCTTTTAGGGTTCCGAACCTCAAAAGGAAAAACGGAACCCTTATAAGATCACTTTGTTGTCCGTCTGTCTGTCTGTCTGTCTGTCTGTCTGTCTGTCTGTCTGTCTGTCTGTCTGTCTGTCTGTCTGTCTGTCAAGAATTTCTATGTCGAGAATGCGTGGAGGTATCAAGCTGAAATTTGAACTGTATACTCAGGTCTACGGTCCCATGAAGTTAAAAAAAAATCAAACTGCTAAGTTTACGTAGAAAAAAGTTACGGCCGTTTATTCAGCAAAAAACGCATATTTCGACACACTCAAGGGAATCAAAACCTATAGGGTACTTCCCGTTGACCTAGAACTATGAAATTTGGCAAGTAACATCGTTATAGACTACAAGTACAGGAATAAATCTCAAAACTATACATTTGTAAATAGATCTTAAAAAATAGGGGGTCTATATTTTTTATAGGGTGTCGAAATTTCAAATTGAAATTACTAGTTCAAATGGGGTATCATATGAAAGGGCTTGATGTACACATTGCAAAATATATTTTATTTATTTTTTTCGATGCATTATTTCTTATTTATAATGAAAAATATCAAATTTAATAATGATACTACGTACCTACGGAACCCTCGGTGGGCGAGTCCGACTCGCACTTGTCCGGTTTTTTTTTTTACATAGACGAGCTGGCCCTCGCGACTTCGTACACGCGTGTCCCGACGAGCTAACCCGTCCTCTTTTTCGTCATATTTGAGATGTGATTTAGCTATGCATTGCAAAGTGTTACGCATCTTTTAATATGTATTTTTACCACAAATTATGCAGCTGATTCTTCCGTTAATCCTCAAAATCATCATCGTCAGCATGTACCTACCCGTTGTTGAATCTAAGCTGTCCCAAATATTTTCTACTTTTTTGAGATTATCGGCCTATCTTGTCCTTACAAGGGTATCCAAATTTCGTCATCCCACATGCGGCCTTTCTCCTTACAAAATAATATTTAAAATATCTAAAGACTTGTTTACCTAAAATCATAATTAAATCTTATAATTATTTTGGTAAGCAAAGTAAAAAAAGTTTACGTAAGCACTTTGAGTTTCTGACAGGATAATCCAAGATGAGTGGTTTCTTGGAAGTAATTTCTTTGTCTTTGTAACAAAATGCCCACAGTGGGATGTGTAGGTGTATAAGAAGAATAGATTAAGGATTTACGGGTATTTTAAGAAAAAAATTAAACTACATAATGTTTAGTAACAATATGGGGCTACAGATTCAGTGTAATCTAAATGTCGAAAGTAAATAAAAGAAAGAAAGATGAAAAGAAAACATGCGGTGTGAGAAGATTTTTGACGAGCTCGGTGGTCGAATGGTTAGCAATGGCCACTTTGACTCCGAGGTCGTGGGTTCGATTCCCGCACAAGTCAAATATTTGTGTGCATGAACATGTTTGTTTGTCTTGGTCTGGGTGTTTTCTATGTATTATGTATATATTTACAAAAAAAAATGTATTTAAGTACATTTATCAGTCTGTTGTCTAGTACCCATAACACAAGCTTTACGCTTAATTTGGGACTAGATAGCGCTGTGTAAATTGTCTAGAAATATTTATTTATTTATTTATTTCCGTTTAAGCCTGCTATAGGGCTCGCATGCGGGAAAAAAAATTATTGAGTGGAGCAAGCGAAGCGAGCGGAATGCCTTTACACGCCGAAAAGTCACTTTTGGAAATGAATAGGTTCCAAAACCACTGAACCGATTTTGATGAAACTTATCATAATTAAAGACCTCGAAATACTTGAGGTTTGCGTCATAAATAAAATTAAGACTGATCATGTTCTTGAGGAATGATCATCAAATACATTTTCCATGAAATCAATGGAAAACATACACTCAGCGAATCTACTCGCTTCACTCAACATCAATTTCAGTCCAGTGGGCTAGAATACGGCCTAGTTAGTTGAAATTACTAAATGATTACACTGGTACATAGCGTCAAGTATAGTTAAAATGTCGATAAGGTGACTGCAAACCTTATAACTATACTTGACTATTTAATTATGTCCTGTAATTACAATGTAATTAAAACGACACGATGTTAAGATATTTATTACGAATATTTGACTTTTGGGGTGTAAGTGGTGCAACCAGCTAACTGACAAACGAGGCTCTAGTGAATAGAGAGGTAGGGCATTGCGAACTTTTTAAGCTGTCTGACTGAACAAGTACTTCTACCTCAAAGAATACCGCACATCACACCTCACAAATAACAATTCCCTTGAGGGTTGTTATGGTGAGGTCACTAGAAAGAAGAAAGAAAGGAAGGTGTCTATACTCCTTCTTCTTTTGTATTTCTTTTGTCGCCGATCCGTTGCCAGCCTATGCTGGCAACCATAAGATACTTTTATTGCGTAAATCAAACATCAGTTTAGACTGGTGGTAATTGTGTTTAGATTAGCTGGTAGAAACTCTAGAGCTCTAACGACTAAGCTGAAGATGTTTGTCATTAATTTTAACCTAAGAGGTATTTTTGGAATTAAAATTTTCTATTTGGAATCAAAATATTCGATGGGAATCGGCTTCAACTCAAGCGATAGGGCCCCAGGTACGCAATTGACCAGAAGGCCAATTCTCGTTTTTATTTCACATCCTCGTAATTATGAACGAAAGTTGACCGAATCGAGATTGAACTAGAAGAAAAATGTAAACTTGTTTTCATTAATTAATTAATATAAATTCTTACCAACCAGCATAACATTCTTAGTATTTTTTTTTACTACGTTGAGTGGCAAACAAGCATACGACCCGTACGTAGCCATATGGCTACGGGTCGTATGCTTGTTTGTAACGCTCGCGACATGAAATATCGCTCGCGTGCCGCCACCCCCGCTGCCAACGCAGCAACGCCTTCCTTACTGGTAACCTCACTCACTCACACACACAGAGCTTATTTAATTTTCTGTGTTATTCGACATAATCACTCTTTTAATAAAACTTTGAATCTTCATTTTGTGTTATGAGAATACCAAACGTGACATTTATGAGATCGAGACTGGATCGAAACTGAATTTTAATTAAACTTTAATTACCAGAATTGCCCCTTCTTTTTTATTTGATCTCATATACGCATTATTGGTTCCCGCATGCGGTTCAAATGGCATGCGTCAATCAGCAGCAGGCAGCATCACGCATGCGGGAACTAACGACCAATGTAAATAACCCTATATTATGGTATCTAATCGGAGTACAGCGAAGACCTGTACTCCATTAAGTGCATAACTTATACCTGTTTCAATTTTGTCTCATATTCAAACATAATTTCTATGTTATACAATGAAAAGGCGATTTCAATTTTCTATTTAATTTAACGAACAACATTCTACGAGAAACAACAATCTAAGAGACCAAGCCATATTGTGGTTGTATATAAATACAATATACTCTAATCAAATCATACATTGTCCACAGAAGCCGGTGGCCTCCGTACCACGGAACTCCACATAATGCCACGAGTTGTCCAACGGGGAAGGAATGTTACGATGGCCTGTATATACCAAGTGCAAGACTACGGAATTTACTCAGTCAAGTGGTACAGGGGCGTACATGAATTCTACAGGTATTCTCCATTGGAATCACCCACGACTAGAGTGATACCGGTCACTGGAATTAAAGTTGATGTGAGTACACTTATTCAATTAGTTTGCTTGGACTTTATTGTTTTGTGTTAAGGGATATATTGGAATGGACTTTTTGAGTTATTTTTTTGTATCTGGAAAGTATTCTTTTGCTGATTTCTTTTGATGGATGAGGAGCTCGATAGCGCGCGTATCACTATAATGAACACGCAAGTTAAGCAATGTCGGTCGTAGCCTATTCATGGATAATTTTATTTACCTCTTGCTCCTCCGTGCTTCGGAGGGCACGTTAAGCCGTCGATCCCGGCTGTTGTATTAGATAACAGATGTTATATTTAAATACAATATAGTACATAAAATATAATATAGTACATATAATACACAAAAATACCCAGACCAAGATAAAGATTCATGCACACAAATATTTCTCTTGAGCCGGGTTCGAAACCACAACCTCGGAGTCAAAGTGGTCATTGCTAACCATGCCACTACCGAGCTCGTCATATATCACGTGACTACGAGTAATATAGAGTGAGGAGCTCGACAACGTCGTTGCGCGTGTCAGTCTAATCACTCGAATCGAACACGCAAGTTAAGCAACGTCGGCCGTAGCCAGTCTATAGGTAGGTTTATTTATCACGAGTTTCTCTGTGCTTCGGAGGATACGTTAAGTAGATGACAGTTGTTAAGCCAAGGCAGTGGCTTTTAGGCAGCTTGATAACACTGGCCCGCAGTTGAGCAGCGTGGTAGAGTATGCTCTAAACCCCTTCGATTCAGGAGAGACCTGTATCCCAAACAGTGGGATGATTATGGGTTGATGACAACGACAGTCTGACAGTTTATGATGATGCCGTTTCGCTTACACCTCTTTAATACTAGCGAAACGATACTATGTTAGACCATCTGAAAACGTCATAATGTAATATCATCATAAATAAATAAATATTTCTGGACAATTTACACAGCGTCATCTAGTCCCAAATTAAGCGTAAAGCTTGTGTTATGAGTACTAGACAACTGATAAATGTACTTAAATACATTTTTTTTTGTAAAAATATATACTTATAATAGGTAGGTATAGAAAACATCCAGACAAAGACAAACATGTTCATGCACACAAATGTTTGACTTGTGCGGGAATCGAACCCAGGACCTCGGAGTCAAAGTGCCCATTGCTAACCATTCGACCACCGAGCTCTTCATCATCAGCCTATATCTATCCATTGCATTGGCCTTCCCTAATGCCTGTGCTGGATGCACATGCACACGATCTTCCGGTTTCCGCATCTTGCCGCTTCCGGTCGTTACCTTGAGGTCATCGGTTCATTTAGAGAGTATATCTCTACAATGTAACAAGGGCTAATTAATACCTTTGTGGATTGCGTTGTGAGTGAGGTCAACATATAATGTAGTTGTTAGTAATGGAGATGGCAGCGCACGAGCTCGTTGTATTGCAAGCACCTATACTATAGGTGCTTGCAGCAGTTACTATAGCCTATAGGTCCTATAGGCTATAGTAACTGCTTTACTTGAAGCGGACCGTATATCTGTTTGGCCGTGTGGTTTCCGGCAGACTAGAATAGAATCACTCCGTTTCTTCCCGTGGATGTCGTACAAGGCTAATAAGAGAAATACATTATCAAATATCAATCAGGCCTCCCCATCCCGTTTGGCCAGCGTGGGGAGTGTAGGCCAAATCCTCCTTCCGTCTAGGACGGACGAGAGAGGGTCGTGCTCCTGTAGTGGAGACTAAAATGGACCTGATGATGATGATGTCTGTTTAACGCTTGGCATTGCATAAAAAGGTATTTTTGATGTGAATACGTCTTTACAATTGCTTCCATAGGGCGGTAATTAAAAAAAACTAATGACATCAAAATCGGGGGATACAGTTTGGTATTGAAGCTACAAATCTATCATCTCCGTACAGAATTCAATCACAACACTGGATAGATGAAGGATCAAAGAATTTATTACGCTAAGTAAGGACTATGGAACATCGTGTATCGTGTGAACATGGAGGGTGAAGCGTGCCATTTTGAGATAATTTTAGTGCATATAACGTATTCACGTATAACACACGGCCGTGTCCATGACACAGCCACAACCCATATTTTTTCCAAATTTATACAAATTTTTTTGACTATCGTTTTTCTTTTCAGAGGTTAAGATCAAACGAAACGCACGTAGTACTAGTGCGAGTGACACCTCAACTCACTGGGAACTACAGCTGCGAAGTTATTATAAACGCACCATCATACCCTCACTACACCGCCCATGGAAGGCTGGATGTCGTAGGTAAGTAAAATATAGCTTTTATTATCTGCAGTTAAGTCAGACATGCGTCCATATGCTGATATTAATCCGACATGTAGCATAGCTATAGAACTCTATGTATTGTATATCGAACTTACCGCGCAAATGAGGCTTGAACTTAAAATAAAATAGACTTAAAATAAAATAAAGCTTGTATTCATCATCATCTGCCTTATATGTTGTCTTAGAGATTGATGTGGAAATTATGAATCGCCATTTTATGGCGACCGCCATATGGGATTTTTAATTTAGGTAATTATGCATTGTCGAATACCAAACGAGTATAGCAAATTTCAACTCAATCGGACACTGAGAAGATGAACAAATTTAACTTACAAATTTTTATTACAGACGCAACCGCGGTGAAACTAAATTAAAGTATATAACTAAAAATAATACAAATACAAATAATTGATTGGATAGCAAACAAAGTACCTCACAAGCTGTAATAAATAACAATCGAGGTACCTCACAATCTGTAATAACTAACAATCAAGGTACCTCACAAGCTGTAATAAATAACATTATAGGTACCTCACAAGATGTAATAAATAACAAACGAGGTACCTCACAAGTTGTAATGAATAACAAACAAGGTACCTTACAAACTGTAATAAATAACAATCAAAATACCTCACAAGTTGTAATAAATAGCAAACAATACCTAAAAAGTTGTAATAAATAACAAACATGGTACCTCACAAGTTATATTAAATAATAATAGTACAAACGTGCCTCACTATTTTTATTCTAAATTCTACAAAAATCTTCAATCACAATGTCAATGTTCATTCAAATAATTCTAATGACGAATGCTCAATTTTTGCAAATTCAAATATAAAAATAATAATTATTATTGATAACATCAATATAATAATGTCAAACTTAATAAAAGCCGATTTATTAATTCTCTTAAAGTAATTAATTCTCTTAAATTCTTCAATATCGTACACTCAGTTTTCACAAAGTAAATGGATTAAAGTGACCTAAAATTATTCATAGGCAAGTATTTAATAGCCTCAGGTAACAAGTTATACAACTCATAATAAAAATCAACTCTCTCACTTTAAAAAAACATCAATTCGATACAAAGATTCATATAAAATTGTAGGCTATCTATCTTCATGGAAGCAAAAACTGTGAGCCAAACGGGAAAACTCAGACGAGAAACTCAGACGAAATCCAATTAGAGATAAATTTCTAATGAACCCACTTGTTTCTTACTGTTTTCCTTAACGGAATATAAGGGATGTCGTATCATCACATTTGCCGTAGTTTTCTTTATTTTTCTTCCGTTTCATGAACTCTAATTATATTAATTACTAGCTTGCGCTCGCGGCTTTGTCCACTCGTATCCCATGGGAATTTTCAAAAATCCTTTCTTAACGATTACCTACGTCATAATAGTACTACATGTACCATACCAAAAAAAATAAAACCTAACTTACATAAAACTAATAGAAATAAGACTAGAGATGTTTAAGCGCGGAGATTTAGATTAAATAAACAAACTAACAAAAATTTCAATCAAATTTAAAAAAGATACGGACTAAGACTCTGTAGATGTGGTTTTAATAAAAAAAAAGACGTGTGGCACTCGGGGACTGCCGCGGTAAAGCTATTGCATAGCATTTTGTATCAACTTATGCAATTATAATTTTATTTATTTATTTTATTCATGCAGTATTGCTTTTTCTTTGATATTAATTCACGTTACACTTTTTGAGCGTGGTGACCGATAAGAAAACATTTTTTTCTATTATTAAATAAATAAAACGAGTTTCGTAGAGTCGTACAATACGTCTAATCGCACGCACACAACGCCGTGTCGAAGACTGCCGAACTGAAACGACATTAGACGATGCACGGCCTTCAAGCCACACCTCCTTGCCCGTCGGAGTGGCGAGCGTGAGGTTTTTTCGTTACGGAATTTCTGGATTCGGTCCCCGCGCTCAAGGCCCGCGATAAAAGCTATGCAATACTTAAAAAAGTACTACATGTATGCCAAATTTACAAATTTCGCGTGTAGGCAATATTGTGTCACCTACTTACACCCTGCTTTCTTTAATCTTTACGACTAAAGCCATCCTCGCCTATATGTACTTGGTGCACCCTCCTATTTAGTAAAGAGGACTTAGGCGAAAGAGAAGTAGGATCTGTGGTGGTCATGGATGGGTTTATTTTGCCGCAACAAGTGCGGCACCGCACCGACAGGACCCAGGCACCTGCTCCGTCCGGCCGTGCCGACGACGTTGCTTTATGTGTCCCGCCTTCATTACTCTACAAAGGACGAGGAGATTGTAGAGTACATCCGAGTGAAGACCAACTTCGATTTGAGAGTCGAAAGGTTGGAATCGCGCCACGGAGTGAACTTCAATACCTTCGTGGTGAGGGTTCCAACAGAACATCTGTCGACCTTCATGAAGGAGGAATTCTGGCCTAAAGGTGTTAGGTTCCGACGCTTTCGTGGTCGGTTACAGGACACCGTGCGGAATAAGCTGACAGTGCCGACTATGCGCGTTTAATTTTAGATAGATATAATTATAAATATATATTTTTAGTTTAAGGTATTTATTACATGGACTTGTTATGTTCTCTCTGTACATTGCAAATTTCTGAAATAAATGATTATTATTATTATTTATCTCGAGTTCCTCCGTGCTTCGGAGGGCACTTTAGGCGGCTTGAAAATACTGGTCTCTGCCAATCTGCAGTTGAGCAGCGTGTGGAGTATGCTCTAAATTTTGTTTGATTGAGAGGAGACCCGTATCCCAACAGTGGGATACGGGTCTCCAATAGTTTCCATGCATTTCCCAACAGTGGAAATGCATGGAAACTATTGGAGTCTTATCTAGAAAATAGAGTACAAGCCACGATATTAAACGCATATGATGAAAAGTCAAACACAATGAAACAAGTACAATCACAATTTAAGAAAATAGCACTTGGTATACCCCAAGGTAGTGTATTGGGACCTATTTTATTCCTAATATATGTCAATGAGCTCCCTTTAATAATAAATCATTTGTGTGTAATGTTTGCTGATGATGCTACTATATTCATATCTAATAATGATGTAACAGATGATAACTTCAGTAGTGAAGTCTATAACATGCTCAATAAGGTGGATAAATGGCTAACATCAATAAATTTGAGAATTAATTTTGACAAGACAAAAATTTTGGAATTAAGAAATTATAAAAAAATGCCATTAAATTTAAATGTTATTGTTAATAATACACCAATTGAGCAAGTGCCTAGTATAAATTTTTTGGGAGTAATCATTGATACTCATTTGAACTGGAAGTCACATGTCAACAAAATCAATAAAAAAATCTGTAGCTCTTGTTATGCATTATCGATTTTAATCAATGTAGGTTCTATTGATGTTGCCAAAAGTACGTACTATGGATGTGTATATCCTCATTTAACCTATGGCATAATATTTTGGGGAAATTCTGTTAATGTACAGACCACATTTATACTCCAAAAAAAGTGTTTAAGAATAATATATAAAGTTGACGACCGTGCCTCCTTATGAACTGTATTCAAGGAATGTAAATACTTAACTCTGACGTGTATATATATACTAGAATTGTGTTTATTTGTAAAAGAACACAGTGAATATTTTAGTAAAAAAAGTAAATCTAAGACAAATATACGATCACAATATAAATATGACATTCAAAATGATACATGCTCTGGTTATATATATGGGAAAAGCACTTACATATCAGGAATCAAAATATTTAATAATTTGCCAGAATATATCAAAATGTTAGAAGGTCCTTTGTTTAAAAGAAGACTGAAGGATTGGTTGATATGTAGGTGCTTCTATAATTTGGATGAATATTTTAATAGAAATGTATAAAGCTCTGACTATAATTAAAATATGTATGCAAATGACGAATTATGATGATATTGTACGTCCGAAGTGGGCAAACTGTTGTGTCTAAAAACCTGATTGTTACAACCATTGTACACAGTTGACAATAAAGTATTATCTTATCTTATCTTATCTGGGATGATTATGGGTTGTACCGAAAAAAAAATAGGAATAAAATAAATAGCTGGTATTTTCTCCCCATATACTGTTGTGATATTCTAATTTTTTGAGACACTTTCATGACTTTCAGAATAACCCCGCATAAAGATATCACTTGTGAAAGACCAGGTGTCTTTCATCGTACTTAATGGCCTGTTATTCTTAGAATTCAGTACTTACATTATCTTGTCTAGATAGATTAAATGGATCTATTAATTAGAGTCCATTAAGGCTTTTATATTTCGCTAAAAGGCATGAATATACGTCGTTTGCTCTTATAAAAGACATAACTATACATCGGTTTCTTTGAACACGAATAGGTAATATTGATATGCTTTTACTTATTGTATAAACGAGGGTAATGAGTGACGGTTTGTTGAGTGAGTACTGTAACTTTTTAACCGACTCCAAAAAAGGAGGAGGTTCTCAATAGGCTATTTGACTAACATTTTTTTCGGTGTGATATATAGGGACGTCTCCATAATATAACCATAGGTGAAAGAATTACTTCGATAGCACAAAAATCTCTCGAGATATGTTCATTTGAAAATTACAATTTTTAGACTGCCCCAAAACGCTCCATACAAAAGACTACCGAATTATGACGTCTATGTTAAATATTACGTTTATGTAATTAGTATCATAATAAAAGTTATAACATTTTTTATTGCTTCTCCAATGGAAATATTATTTTTTAATAATTACATACTTTTAAAATGGACTTTCCCGCCAAACTTTGATCGACGCTAAAAAAAGTCTGACTGAAGATATTAGAATGAAAGTTTGCAGATCTTTATAGTTTTGTGTATTTTACGATATTGTTAAATAATTTATACAATTTTTAAACATTGGAAAATAGCCTATTCGGCTGTATTTTTTTTTAATGTTTGTTACCAAATTACTCCGTGATTTATAAACCGATTAGAAAGGCTTTTTTTATTCGAAATTGTATACTTTCAGATTGATTGATTGATTGATTGATTCCAGAAAGTGTATACGTACAGACCAATCTGTAAGTATACACTTTCCGAGGAGCCTGTATCTACATACATAAATGTAGAGTAATGTTTAGAGTCGGTTTTTTTTTTAATTATTACACTACAAGTAAAGCTATCTAGGTGTTTCTGAGAACAATTTGGGGTGTAAGTGGTTCATCAACATCTTTGAGCCTAAGCCAACTTCTCCTGCACGCGGTACACCCTACAGACTGACAAACGAAGCTCTGGCGAAGAGAGGTAGGGCATAGCGTATTTTTAAGCTGCACGACTGGGGAATAACTTCCACTTGACAGAAACTGTAGCCAAGTAACAATTCCTTTGAGGGTTGTTGTGTTCCTGCGAGTGAGTGAGGTCACCAAAGACAAAAAAAGGAAGGAGTATAGGTTGGGAACGGATCGGCGATCCTTTGGTGTTGCTGATTTCCATGGGCGGTGGTGATTGCTTTCCATCAGGTGTAGTCGTTTTCAGTATCGAGTAAAAAATCACGTTTGTTGTGTGGTATCCCCCTTAAATATTTATTTTATTCTGGTTTTTAGTATTTGTTGTTATAGCGGCAACAGAAATACATCATCTGTGAAAATTTTAACTGTCTACTATCACGGTTCATGAGATACAGCCTGGTGACAGACGAACGGACGGACAGCGGAGTCTCAGTAATACGGTTCGTTTTATCCTTTGGGTACGGAACCCTAAAAGAGTCCAAAGTCCTAGAAAACAGAACAATTGTTGAAAGAAGCATTATTTAAGCCTTATTTAACGCTACGACTCCCTTTCTACGTTGTCCTTGATTAGGTTTGGGTCAAATTTAATTTACGAGAGCTGCTCCTTCCAAATATAATTGTGTCCAACCTTATTTTAGTCAGGACTTATTTCGCTAACGAAGCTGATACCTTGCTGGTATAAATTGTATCTTTTGAATCATCATCGCATGTATTTGACGAGCTCGGTGGCGTAGCGGTCAATGACGCGGCTTCGACACCAACGCTCGTGGGTTCGATTCCCACACATGACAAACATTTGTGTGCATGAACATGTCTGTTTGTCTTGGTCTGGGTGTTTTCTATGTATCATAAGTATGTATTTACAAAAAAAAATGTATTTACGTATGTTTATCAGTTGTCTAGTACCCATAACACAAGCTTCGCTTACTTTGGGGCTAGATGGCGCTGTGTAATTTGTCTGACAATATTTATTATTATTTATTTATTATCATCATCATTATCAGCCTGTATCTTTTCATTGCTGGATATATTTCCCAATGCTTTCCACCATATGCGATCCTCCGCTTTGCGCATCCAACTGCTACCAGCCACTCTTTTGAGGTAGTCGGTGCATCTGGAGAGGGGGCGCCCTATGCTTCGTCACCCCTTACGTGGCCTCCACTCTAAGACTTTCCTCACCCATCTGCCATTGCTGACTCGGCAGATGTCGGTTGCCCTCTACCACTTCAACTCGCTGACTCTGAGAGCTATGTCGACCTCTGTGGTTCTCCATTTCCATGTCGAATTTCTTCGTTCCGTATTCGATCCCTTAAAGAAACTCCAAGCATTGCTCTCTCCATCGCGACTTTTAGTGTGTGAACTAGTCCAACAGTCAGCGTCCAAGTCTCTGCACCGTAGGTCATAGCGGAAAGGACTCACTGATTGAACACTTTGGTTTTCAAGCATTGGTGTATGCCATGCGCGGTGAGGATGCGCCTAAGCTGCCCAGCCCAGTCAATTGCGTCTATCGATCTCTTTGTTGAAATTACCTCTACACGAGGTAGAGTTGTAGAATAAAAGCTTTGAATTTTTTTTTATTTTAACTAGTACCGCCATTGAACATAAAATCATAGTTCGCAAACGATTCATCATCAACATCGTCCATTGCATTTGTGATGTGACCAGCTCACCATGATTTTCATCCACTGCATTTGTACCACCACGATCTTTAGAGTTAAAACCAACCTCACCTGCACGTGTTTCACCCTACCAACTAGCGAACGAGGCTCAGTCAAAAAAGAAGAGGACACATCGGTTTTGTAAGCTGCCGAACTGGGGAAGACCTCACAGAATATTGCTGTCCAATAACAATTGCTTTGAGGTTGGGGGGGGGGGGGGGGGTATATATTTTATGTTGTCATCGTATATATGTCTACGTTAATCGCTTAATATCAGATGGGCCATATGCTTGTTTGCCACCCGACATAATTATAATAGGTATAAAAAAAATTGGTTAATATAATACAGATAAAAGCCAAAAAAGTTTTATACAGGAAAAATCTTTACCCTTTCTATTTAGCCAATCAATCTTTCAAGTGGAAATAAATAGTTGCCAGAAAGTCAATACGCAACAAAACGTTAAGCTTTCCGCACGCAATACGATCTCCTTCCTGATGTCGCCGAATCAACAACTTAAACACGCGCGTCCGGCCTTTTAAAAAGGTTTCCGTCAGCAAATAAAGACGTATTACCCTTGACCGTTGTACAAGTAACTACTCTTTGTCCTTTGGAAGCGACCCTTATATTTAGGTCACACGGTTTATTCTTTCTGGCCTAATTCTCTTTGTAGTGAAAAGTGAATGTTGTGGGGAAAAGCAACTGATATGGTAACAATTTTTATTTTGCAGAAAGGAGCAACCTATTGTTCTATTTATAACATGAGTTCCAGGGAATCATAAAGATATTCTTTTAGAAAAGAAATAAATATCCTCAATTTTCTTTTTGATGTGTTCAATAAATACATCAAAACAACTCTTAGTTAAAGGGCTTACTAAATATAGAATTGATGAATACCTAAGTGACAATGACGTATGGAATGAATCAGTACAGACAATAATAAATAAATAACAATATCCAAATCAAATACTAAATATTTTAATACGAAATAAATTGTATTTGTTATATTATCTGCTTATTTAAAAAAAAAAATCCAATATTGACAAGTTTCTTTAAGTATTTTTTCTTCGCCAATTCACTACCAAATGCTAGTAGATATAAAAAAATACAAATAAAATAAGAACATTACTTATTAAAAGTATAAGACTTGACTAAATGCCCACAAGGGCCCAAAGGTTGAATAAATAATTTTATATCATATCATTTCATCTCATCTCATTTCATTATATACTTTTTATTACTATGCAAAGATAACAAAACTACTAAGTATAAAAAAATTTATAAAATCTGTAAAAAGAAAAAAGAAGTCTGTTAAATCTTTTTAACGACCGAATGTGTTCTATACGACAACATGGTCACAGAATAATACATGGTTCTGAAATGGCAACTGCCGACCGGAAACATAGCGAAGGACGACACCCTACAAGATACAGACGAGGCCGATGGATGCAAGAGAAACAGGCGCCCTACCGCCGAAGCTAAAGCCGATTCCCATCGGATTTTTTGAATGCGGAAATGAAACTATTGTTTAGATTGTTGATAATTAAATATATATATATTTTTTGATAAATGGAAAAATTCACCTGCCCTCCTAGGTGGGATTTGAACCCATACCCACTACTTTAGTAGTGTAAATACTTAATAGGTTGATGACGCCACACTGTGAGTCACACAGTAGTAATATAAGATGCAAAAATTCGTCAGCAACACAAATCTTCCTGGTAGCTCAGTTGGAAGAGCACTCGACCGGTCATCGAGAGGTAGTGGGTTCAAATCCCACCTAGGGGGGGCAGGTGAATTTTTCCACTTTTCAAAAAAAAAAAAAAATATTTATCTGGCAAGTTTGGCCAACTTGCCAGATAAATATTTTTTTTTTTAGACAACTATTTAAATAATAATAATTTGTTTGTTTGTTTGTAATATCTTTATTGCACTAGATAAAACAATCATATAAAAGTTACATAAAATAAAAGCCGTACAAAGGCGGACTTATCCCTTTAAGGAATCTCTTCCAGTCAACCTTTAAATATTTGAGAGGATTCAGTAAATGTGTATATATGTTAATTTGTTGATAATTATGTTTAGGTCAGCTGGTAGAAACCCTAGAGCTCTACTGACTAAGCTGAAGATGTTTGTCAATGACAACCTAAGACCCATTTCTGGAATAAAAAAAACCAATGGTAATCGGCTTCAGCTTTGGCGGTAGGGTTCCAGGGACCCTACCGCCAAAACTGAATGATGGCTTCAGAAGATTCTTCTTCTTCGTCGTAGTCTTCATTACTGAAGGTCGTGCCCGTTCTGATATGCCTTGGTAGAAGATTTGACAAGCTGTTTCCACACCACCCTGTCTTCAGCCTGTCTGAAGGCCGTAGTTACAGTGAGGCCCATAACCTGTTTAACGGAATCAGACCAGCGGATTGGTGATCGTCCTCGTGGTCTTTTCCCATCCAACGGTCGTTAGCAGTAGAAGTCCCTTACTTTACTGAAAAATATAATAAAGAAAAAGATATTGAAACCTTTTGTACTGTCAAGTTAATCAATGTTTTCCGAGTTCTGAATCACAAATACATTTTCCCTTCGATATCCGGTGTCACTGAAGATTTATCTGATGTAAATCACAGGCGATTTGTTTCACGTCGTCATTAATCACCTTTTGCATATTTCAAATAAAAATAATGCGTTTTTAACGAACAAAAGCCGGGTTTTATCACAATTTTTCAATCCATAATCCTGTAAGAGCTTAAAAATCCTGTTTCCTATTAAATAAGAGTTTTATCAAGCAATTTTTTTCTATGTTGCCTTATGACTATATGTTTTATATATATTTGGGGTGTTAGTGGTTCATCAACACCTATGAACCAAAGCCAACTTCACTTGGACGTGGTGCACCCTGCTGACTGACAAACGAAGCTCTGGCGAAAAGAGAGGTAGGGAGCGTAATTGTAAGCTACCCGACTGGGCAATGTACCTCTACCTCACAGAATACCGCAGCCAAATAACAATTCCCTTGAGGGTTGTTGTGTTCCTGCGAGTGAGTGAGGTCACCAGAAAAGAAGATGTTGCGTTGGCAGCGGGGGTGGCGGCGCGCAAGTGATATATTATGTTGCGAGCGTTAATACGGTTACGGTAACCGCTTCACATCAGGCGGGCCGTATGCTTGTCTGCCTACTGACGTAGTATAAAAAAAGGCAAATATCGACTTAACTACTTACTCACGCATCTATAAATGCTGTACGAACAGAAAGGAAAATCAACGTGAACACACGGGAAGGCATTTCATCTACAACTTTTTAATGTTTGTTTTTAATTAGCGCTATCATCTCGCCGCGACTGTAATTTTTTTATTTTTTTTTTATACTACGTCGGGTGTCGATTGGCAGACAAGCATACGGCCCGCCTGATGTGAAGCGGTTACCGTAGCCATATTAACGCTCACAACATAAAATTTCGCTCGCGCACCGCTACCCCCGCTGCCAACGCAGCATCTCCTTCCTTTCTGGTGACCTCACTCACTCGTAGGAACACAACAACCCTCAAAGGAATTGTTATTTGGCTGCGGTATACTGTGAGGTGGACGGACATTCCCCAGTCGGGTAGCTTACAATTACGCTCCCTACCTCTCTTTTCGCCAGAGCTTCGTTTGTCAGTCAGCAGTGTGCACCGCGTGCAGGTGGAGTTGGCTTTGGTTCAAAGATGTTGAAGAACCACTTACACCCCTAAAAGTGTTACTACCTTATTCAAAGTTCATTGATTTGCATTAATCATCCATACTAGGATTACAGTACATGTGTACCAAATTTCAAATTCAGGTTCAGCAAAATCGGAAAAAATGTGACAGACGGATAGACTAGCTACACGTGTAGTTCTATATGTACGAAACCCTAAAAATATGAAAAATCATAACAAAACTTTTCAAATGCATTTTCCAAACAAAGCCATAGCATAGTCAAAATTAAACACATATATAAAACATCAAAGCGAGCATTGTTACATAAAGATGCACTTTAATGTGATGAAATAAGCCTCAGAATCAAATAACACAGGGAAGACATAGAAGGAAGTGCTTGGTGTACAAGCACTAACACAACGTTTTTTCTCATAAAACATGAATAGTTGCGAACATATTTCATTCGCTTTGTGTGTCTTTGTCCTTTAGCTAACATACTACGGTGTTAGAAAAAGAAAAAAAAACAAAGGCAGTGGCTAATCCTCCGCTTTGCGCATCCAACTGCTACCAGCCACTCTTTTGAGGTAGTCGGTGCATCTAGAGAGGGGGCGCCCTATGCTTCGTCACCCTCATACGTGGCATCCAATCTAGAATTTTCCTCACCCGTCTGCCATTGCTGACTCGGCAGATGTAGGTTGCCCTCTACTACTTCAACTCGCTGACTCTGAGAGCTATGTCGACCACTGTGGTTCTCCATTTCCATGTCAAATTTCTTCGTTCCGGATTCGATCCCCCTTAAAGAAACTCCAAGCATTGCTCTCTCCATCGCTTGTTGTGCGACTTTTAGTGTGTGAACTAGTCCAACAGTCAGCGTCCAAGTCTCTGCACGTAGGTCATAGCGGAAAGGACTAACTGATTGAACACTTTGGTTTTCAAGCATTGGTGTATACCTGCAGTGAGGACACGCCGAAGCTTCCCAAAAGCTGCACAGCCCAGTCTTTGCGTCTATCATCTCTTTGTTGAAATTACCCCGGCACAGCCGCCTATCCGATCCTATGGCCTATCCGATGTAGAGTTGTTGAATAAAACTTTTAAAAAAAATCACGTTTTAACTAGCACCTATGAAAATAAAATCATAGTTCGCAAACGTCGATGCTGTTGGTTTGTTGGTTGATTCGCATCGACGATGTTGATGATGAATATCAACATCGTCCACTGCATTTGTGATGCGACCAGCTCACCACGATCTTTAGAGTTAAAACCAACCTCACCTGCACGTGTTGCGCCCTTCCAACTAGCTATTTTATGCTTCGATATTTTATGTTGTCTTCGTATATATGACTACACTAATCGCTTAATATCAGATGGGCCGCATGCTTACTTGCCTCCCGGCGTAATAGGTATAAAAAGTAAATTTGGTTAATAAAATATCGATAAAAGCAGAAAGAGTTTTATACAGGAAAATTCTTTACCCTTTCTATTTAGCCAATCAATCTTTCAAGTGGAAATAAATAGTTGCCAGAAAGTCAATACGCAACAAAACGTTAAGCTTTCCGCACGCAATACGATCTCCTTCCTGATGTCGCCGAATCAACAACTTAAACACGCGCGTCCGGCCTTTTAAAAAGGTTTCCGTCAGCAAATAAAGACGTATTACCCTTGACCGTTGTACAAGTAACTACTCTTTGTCCTTTGGAAGCGACCCTTATATTTAGGTCACACGGTTTATTCTTTCTGGCCTAATTTTCTTTGTAGTGAAAAGTTAATGTTGTGGGTAAAAGCAACTGATATTGTAACAATTTTTATTTTTCAGAAAGGAGCAACCTATTGTTCTATTTATAACATGAGTTCCAGGGAATCATAAAGATATTCTTTTAGAAAAGAAATAAATATCCTCAATTTTCTTTTTGATGTGTTCAATAAATACATCAAAACAACTCTTAGTTAAAGGGCTTACTAAATATAGAATTGATGAATACCTAAGTGACAATGACGTATGGAATGAATCAGTACAGACAATAATAAATAAATAACAATATCCAAATCAAATACTAAATATTTTAATACGAAATAAATTGTATTTGTTATATTATCTGCTTATTAAAAAAAAAAAAAACCTATATTGACAAGTTTCTTTAAGTATTTTTTCTTCGCCAATTCACTACCAAATGCTAGTAGATATAAAAAAATACAAATAAAATAAGAACATTACTTATTAAAAGTATAAGACTTGACTAAATGCCCACAAGGGCCCAAAGGTTGAATAAATAATTTTATATCATATCATTTCATCTCATCTCATTTCATTACATACTTTTTATTACTATGCAAAGATAACAAAACTACTAAGTATAAAAAATTTTATAAAATCTGTAAAAAGAAAAAAGAAGTCTGTTAAATCTTTTTAACGACCGAATGTGTTCTACACGACAACATGGTCACAGAATAATACATGGTTCTGAAATGGCAACTGCCGACCGGAAACATACCGAAGGACGACACCCTACAAGATACAGACGAGGCCGATGGATGCAAGAGAAACAGGCGCCCTACCGCCGAAGCTAAAGCGATCCCATCGGATTTTTTGAATGCGAAAATGAAACTATTGTTAAGATTGTTGATAATTATATATATTTTTTTTTTAATGAAAAAATTCACCTGCCCTCCTAGGTGGGATTTGAACCCATACCCACTACTTTAGTAGTGTAAATACTTAAGGGGGGTTAGGCGGTCAGCGAAAATTCAGATTCCGTGCCTGAGGTACGGGGGGACACCCCGCGGCGGCGGCGGTCCGCGGGGGCGCGCGGAGGCAGTGCACCTGCACTTATGCGAGCGTGATAAATATTATATGACAACAAATAATAAGTAGGTACTTATTGTAAGTACAAAAGATTTTATTTCACTATCGTTTTATATGCATTTACAAAAAGTAAAACATAGTCTAGCTACCTACTCGTAATAATTGTTGGTACCTAATTATACAATTAGTATGAAAAAGAGAAGAAAATAGGGTAAACAATCTCTAAAACGGAACGGACAAACGGAACCATTCACACACATGAAAGCATCGTTAGTAGTAAATTATTCCAAGTTAGTCAAAAAATGTAGGGTAAATGACCCAATAATCGGACTCGTCTGCAGTTTCCTATGGTCCTGTTTTTAAGCATTATAAATTGTTTATGAAGCAGCAGTAGAACTTTTTCTGCAAACAACGTTTTTTTGACGAATGACGCCAAAGTTATAACCACTTTAAAAATCACCTATTGTAGTCATTGACCTAGATATAGACTATATAAGATATAGACTCGCTATTTCATATCAACAATATGTTCAAATAGTTATTGAGAACTAATAGTTTGCTGCAACGCTTAATCATTCGATGTCTACTTTATATTTATATAGGTCGAAATGTTCTACTCCGCTCCGCGCGCTCCGTGTGCACGTCCGTGCGCGCCGAATGTCAAAGGCAGACTATTTGACAGATAAGCGAGGTGCACCTGGTCAGGTGCAGTAAAATACTGGAGAAACCTGGTACCTGGTCAAATAAAATACTTGAGAAAGTCTAAGATTTTAAAAATTCAATCGATGAGTAGTTGTTGGCAGTAGAGATCCGAATCTATGGTTATACGGTACAACTAAAGAGATCTTTCTTCAATTTTATACATACAAAATACGAAAAGACTTTTTCTCCAACCTGTTATGTAAAGTCGGCTATACATGTTGGCCAAGCGGAGGCCAGCGCGAGCGTCGGCAAATGGGTACAAGGCAAGTGCTACTGTCCACACGTTGGACAAGTGCGACAAGCGCCAATGCAAGCGGCCAATGTAGACGAGTGGAGTAGAGGTGCCCACACGTTGGTCACTGTCAGTGTTCATTGTGCACTGAAACACTACGGACGTCGATATTCAAGTTGCTGCAGCTTCGGCTATTTAGTTAATGAGCGTATATAACTATTATTCGGGGTGTAAATGGTTTATAAACATCTTTAAACAGTATAAAATATAATGCAGTGAAAAACAGTATAATACTGTTTTTAACAGTATAGTTGGCAAACCTACAGATGAGCGCCTTTGATTTGTACACAAAAACCGACAGCGATCCGAAGTGAGGCAAGCGATCTCCACTCGGCCAACTAGGCGAGCGACACCGAGTGATGACAAGGCAAAGCAAATAGGCCGTCTACATGTTGGCGCTTGCCATCACTCGGCAAGGCTCGGCCAATGTGTATACGGGACTTTAGACAATGATTATAATATTCACCGTTATTTTTAGGGTTCCGTACTTAGAGGGTAAAAAGGAATCCTATTACTAAGGCTCCGCTGTCCGACCGTCCGTCCGTCTGTCACCAGGCTATATCTCGTAAACCGTGACAGCTAGACAGTTCAAATTTTCACAGATGATGTATTTCTGTTGCTTGTTTTTGCCTGCAATTGATAACGGCAATAGATAGACACTTGAAATACTCACATAATATTTAGTTATGTATTCACTTTAAAAATAAATAAGTAAATAAAAATAAAACAAATATTTAAGGGGGGCTCCCATACAAAAAAAGCGATTTTTTTTTGCCATTTTTATAGATAATGGTACGGAACCCTTCGTGCGCGAGTCCGACTCGCACTTGACATCTTACATCCGGTTCATTAATATCCACGAAAAACTTGCTGTTACACATATTACAAATAAATTTTAGCTTAGATTTAAGTCCTGTTTTTTTTCGGACACAAGAACTAAATTTTGAAAACCGCAATCAAAACTCTTGTTGTGCATGGAAATAATCTTCAGCTTTTTCAAAAAAAAATTAATAGATACAATTCTTCGCCCATCTATTTGTATCTCAGCTGTCGAGGAGCAGCCACCAGTTTCAATTTCAAATTCAGTTTCTTCAACACCATCTGGCTGTCCTTCATATTGGACTTCTGTATTCGCTAAGCTAAAAAACAAAAAGATAATAATGAGAACAAAGACATGTCAGGTACTAAATCATCATCCACCTAGCGTTGTCTCGGTTACTCCTGGGAGCCCAGGGTCCGCTTTGACCATGATCCTAGAATTGGCCATTCTGGTTATTACATTGAAGCGACTGCCGTCTGACCTTCACAACCCGATAAGTAAAACAGACCAATTGAACCATGGTTACACATTCAGAAAATAACTGAATGTGTAGGTTTCCTCAAGCATATTTTCCCTCAGCGCCGAGCTAGTGGTATAAATCCGCACATAGATTCAGAAAAACTGAAAATCCATTTTTGTGCCTGGACGGATTCGAACCTACGACCTCTTTGTTGTGCCAACGTTCGTACTACTAGGCTACCACTGCTTGATGTCAAGTACTGAATAATATTTTAAATAGCAGGAAAAGGTCGACCTCTAGTTATGAACTAGCTAAAAAATTACGAACGTCAAAATGATAATGATTAAATTAGATTTACTAACATGCTTTGATCACACTGTATTTCAACTGTTTGTAATGATAATGTTGATGTTCCAGCTACATTCCGTAATTCAGTAAAAGTTTTTCTGACACCAAGCAGTATATAAATAAATAAATGACCAGTATTAGCAATTCAACCTATTTTTAAATAAAAAGAAATCTACCTAGTATTTGTTTGTTTTGTATGTAGGTGTACTATGATACTTACGTAGGTTGATCATGTAGCGTGAAGCTCTCTGGTATGTCCGTTATTGGTGCATTTACCCTGGGCGTAACAAAAGAAAAAGCTGTTGAATAACTACCCTATATTGGGTCTAATAATTTTGAAGGTGTTGTCTTGTTGTAGTTATGCATTTTTTTTTTAAATCTACCGAAATATTATGTAGTAGTAGTCTGTATACTGATACTTAGGTAGTTTGCTCGTAAATTGAATAAAGCCTATTTTTATAATAAACTGCCTACCATGTCGGTTACTAGGGTTTATACAAGAGAAAACTAAGTACCTACCTATAAGTAGAATCTATAAAAAGTAGCGTAGACACCTATGTACTAACCGTAATATCTCATTAGCTCCCAGTTCTAAATTTTGATCGGTCAATGTCATGCATCGTCGTTTTCTGAAATCATACAAACAATAGTTATGTACCTAGCTAATTAGAAAAGTAAAACAGCAATCAATGAACGTAACTTCTAATAATTTTGGGGTGTAAGTGGTTCATCAAGATCTTTGAACCAAAGCCAACTTCACCTGCATGTGGTGCACCCTGCTGAATGACAAACGAAGCTCTGGCGAAAAGAGAGATAGGGAGCGTAATTGTAAGCTACCCGACTGGGGAATGTACCTCCACCTCACAGAATACCGCAGCCAAATAGCAATTCCCGTGAGGGTTGTTGTGTTCCTGCGAGTGAGTGAGGTCACTAGAAAGAAAGGAGATGCTGCGTTGGCAGCGGGGGTGGCGGCGCGCGAGCAATATTTTATGTTGCAGGCGTTAATATGGCTACGGTAACCGCTTCACATCAGGCGGGCCGTATGCTTGTCTGCCACCCGACGTAGTATAAAAAAAAAATAGTAAATAAATAAATTATTTAAAGTAGGCACTTACCACATCACTTCATTCAGAGCTTTACACGGCCTTTTTCTGCAAATACTCGATTTCGATAATGAGTTTTTTTTATTTCCCATGATAATAATCTAACTAGTGCTTTCGAATCTTTTCGAATTTTCGCGGGTTGAGAGTGGCAAGCGAAGCGACACAGCCCTTATGTGCGAATGTCGAAGCGGGACTGGGACTCGCGGGTGGGGCGCGGTTCGGGGTCCGCGGTTACTATGGAATCAACGAGTTCGAAACTAAAAGTCGTAAGCGCCATTCACATTTTTTATCAAAAAGTGATTAAAAATGTTTAGTTTCTTAAAATCTAAAACGACCACGACATCAAAAAGGTAAATACCTATGTTTTAGTGATTTTATAAGAATTATTATTGTATAAAACGGTCATAATTTGCCTTTATATGAAATTTTAAAGGGAACTTCAGGATTTTTTTCTATCGAGCGAAATTTTTCCAATCATGTTTTGGAAACGACCACCCCATCACACATAAGGTCTGTAATACATAGTAGAAATTTCAGTGGAAAAAACCTTAAATTATTTAAATAAAAGCTAATAGAAAACAGCCAATTTTGCCATTTTCACTTACTAAGAGCCCTTAATAGGTTGATGACGCCACACTGTGACTCACACAGTAGTAATATAAGATGCAAAAATTCGTCAGCAACACAAATCTTCCTGGTAGCTCAGTTGGAAGAGCACTCGACCGGTCATCGAGAGGTAGTGGGTTCAAATCCCACCTAGGGGGGGCAGGTGAATTTTTCCACTTTTCAAAAAAAAAAAAAAAAAATATCTGGCAAGTTGGCCAAGACAACTTTTTTTTTTTTTTTTTTATACCACTAAAGTGGCAAACAAGCATACGGCCCGCCTGATGGAAAGCAGTTACCGTAGCCTATGAACGCCTGTAACACCAGGGGCATCACACGCGCGTTGCCGACCCTGTAAATACCTCTTCACGCCCTTTTTGAAGAACCCCATGCTGTAGTCTCCTGAGAAAACCTCGACAGGCAGTTCATTCCACAGCTTAACCGTACGCGGGAGAAAACTTCTCTGGAACCGCACGGTACGCGACCACTTCGGCTCCAATGTGTGAGGATGAATTCCCTGTCGATGGCGAGCGGTGCGACTGTAAAAGGAGGCCGTGGGCATCATGTCAAACAACTCCTCTGAACACACCCCATTGTACAAACGGTAGAACACACAAAGGGACGCAAAATCTCTCCTCAGACTTAAAGGTTCTAAACCGTCTGTCAGTTTGGGATCGTCAACAATCCTCACAGCACGCCTCTGAATCGAGTCACAAGGTGCAAGCTGGTATCTAGGCGCTCCCGCCCACAGATGGCAACAGTACTCCATATGCGGCCGTACTTGAGCTTTGTAGAGCAGAAGCCTTTGCCGCGGATTGAAGTACTGTTTGGCCCTGTTGAGCACGCCTAGTTTCTTCGACGCCAGCTTGACCTTCCCCTCCAGGTGACATCGAAACTGGACGTCGCTGGAGATTTCAACGCCTAGAATCCCAATACTTTTGGCGACAGTAAGGGGTGTATTCTGGAAGTGAGGAGCCACAGCAAAAGGGGTTTTCTTAGCGGTGAACGCGCAGACTTGTGTCTTAGAGGGGTTGAATCGCACTAAGTTCTGTTGCCCCCAATCGGACACTTTACTTAGTGTGCTCTCGATTTCCGCCACAAGTCGTTCGCGGCTCTCCTCCACCAGAGAGCGGGGAATATTAGCGCGGCCCGTATAAAATGTGTCCCCGGCGCTATCATCCGCATAGCAATGAATGCTGTCAATAGACAACATATCATTGATATGCAGCAAAAACAGCGTCGGGGACAATACAGAGCCTTGCGGGACGCCAGCATTAATGTCCATGCTATCGGAGCAACTGCCATCAACAACGGCTCTAATGCTTCTGCTGGACAAGAAGCTAGCGACCCATTCGCATAAACCCTCTGGTAGACCGTATGCAGGCAACTTCGAAAGAAGACTACGGTGCCAGACCCGATCGAACGCCTTCGCCATATCCAGACTGACAGCCAATGCCTCACCTTGACTCTCCACGGCTGAAGCCCAGCGATGTGTAAGATACACTAGAAGATCACCAGTCGAGCGACCATGACGGAAGCCGTATTGATGGTCGCTGATTAAATCGTGCTCTTCTAGGTATTTCAGGAGCCGGATGTTAATGATGCGCTCCATTACCTTGGAGAGAAGGGAGGTAACAGCGATAGGCCTGTAATTCGATGGGTCTGATCTGTCACCCTTTTTGGGCACAGGGTGCACGTTCGCAGTCTTCCACGATGATGGAACTTGCCTGGTGGAATAAGAGAGCGCGAAAAGGCGCGTAAGTACAGGACACAACTCAGGAGCACACAGCTTTAGCACCACTGCCGGAATGCCATCTGGCCCACTCGACTTATGAACGTCGAGGGATAATAATGCCCGCCGAACATCTCGTTGAGAAAATGAGATTTCCGGCATTAAATCACCACACCGCGGGATGGAGGGCGGTGCAGCACCCCCGTCGTTCAAAGTCGAGTTTGAGGCAAAGAGATTCCCCAACAGATCGGCTTTCTCTTTAGCACTGTGGGCCAGACTACCATCCGGTTTTCGAAGTGGTGGAAAGGACGACTGACAAAAATTTCCCTCGGCAGCCTTAGCGAGCGACCAAAACGCACGGCTCCCAGATGGGTGCTTAGCTAGGCGCTCACCAATCCTGCCGATGAACTCGAATTTTGCCCTGGCAATTACTCTCTTACAGAACCTCGAGGCAGCATTAAACTCGCGTTTCAAGTCAGAAACATTATGAGCTCCGTTAATACGTGCCGTGGTCCAAGCCTCGTAAGCAGCTTGCTTGCGGAGTTTAGCTTCCCTACAAGACCGATTAAACCACGGCCGCTTCTTAGCACCTGAAGTAGCTACCCGCCGGTTTGGAATAAATAATTCCATTCCAGCTAAAATGGCTTCAGCTACAGCAGATGCACAGATGTCTATATGTTCCGACTCGAAACAGAGCTGCCTCCACGGGTACGATGCGTAAAATTCACGCAATCCATCCCAGTCTGCTGACTTATAGTGCCACATCCGACGCCAACCGGTAGACCGGGGTGCGACAGGGCTAGCGCATGGCACTTGTGTCCGGATGAGACAGTGATCCGATGAGCCAAGTGGCGCATCCACCGAGACTGTATACCCATCCGGGTGTGTGGTCAGCAGAAGGTCCAGTAGAGAGCTGGTATGGTCCTCTATATCTGGTATTCTCGTTGGAGAATGAACCAGCTGTGAGAAACCATAGGCCAGAGCAAAATCATGAACAGACCTCCCCGCGAAGTCAGTGGACCGAGAGCTGAGCCACTCGGCATGGTGGGCATTAAAGTCTCCCAAAATCACTAACTCCGCGGAGGGGTACTTTTCAATGACTTTGTCAGACGTCATTTGCAGGTGCTCGATCAATCGAGTTGTGTCTGCATCACCGCTATGAGACCTGTAAAGGCACGCGTAGATACGGGTGCGGCCGCCCTGATCCACGCGTACCCACAACACTGACAGGTCCCTGTCTTCAAGGCCGTGAAGACGTCGACAGCAAATATCATCCCGGACGTACATACATACCCCGGCTCGACGTACAAAAGAATGTTCAAGTTTGTACCCGGGGTATAATAAGTAAGAAGTATCGGCCGGGCAAGATATCTGCGCCTCCGTTAAAAAAAGTTGGGTCGGCTTTGCAGTTTCAAGATGGTGGTGAACTGCGTTTATATTTGAGTGAAGTCCCCTAATATTACAGAAATCCACGTTAAGTGTGGAAGGGGATGCCGCTGGAGAAAACTTCTTTCTTTTTTTCTTCATGGCCATAAAAAAGGTGTCAGAGGATTATGAGAAGCTGTTTCACTGACGACGCGAGGGACAAAAAAGCGCGGTGTCTACCCCCGCAGTACAGTGTAGGTTGTGCGGTTTGCTGGCGCGGCGAGCGGAAGGGCCCCCGGTCCCCCCCTGCTGCAGCAGCCGGGTCCACTCCGGTCTCCTCCTCCGGCACGACTACTACAACAGGGACTTTACTCAGGCTGGCGGTTCAGCCTCCCGGGGCGGAGATTAAGTGATCCCCGGGTTCGGGAACCCTACTGACCTGCGGGCGGCCAGCGGACAGCCGTTTCACCGGGTCTCCCTGACCGCCGCGCCAACACATCGCGCCTACACCGCTAACGGCGGTTCGACAGCCGCTGGTCTCACTGCCGTCAGCATAACAACTTCTCTGTAAAAAAGCCCTGGTGACCTAGCTCACTCGCAGGAACACAGCATAGCCATTATGGCTGCGGCTTTTTGCTAGGTGGAGGCACTTCCCCAGTCGGATGCTGGCCAAGCCTGGAGCGAACGACCGCACTGTGCCCCCCTCCCAATTTGACCAGTGAAAGGGGAGCACAGTATGATATTTCGCTGCGTCCTACCTCTCTTTCGCCATAGCCTCGTTAGCTGGTCGGCAGGGTGCACCACGTGCAGGTGAGGTTGGCTTTAGCTCGGAAGATGTCGATGAGCTACTTACACCCCAAAAAAAACAACTATTTAAATAATAATAATTTATTGATAATTATGTTTAGGTCAGCTGGTAGAAACCCTAGAGCTCTACCGATTAAGCTGAATATGTTTGTCAATGACAACCTATGACCAATTTCTGGAATAAAAAAATCGGATGATAATCGGCTTCAGCTTTGGCGGTAGGGTTCCAGGGCCAAAACTGAATGATGGCTTCAGAAGATTCTTCTTCTTCGTCGTATTCTTCATTACTGAAGGTCGTGCCCGTTCTGATATGCCTTGGTAGAAGATTTGACAAGCTGTTTCCACACCACCCTGTCTTCAGCCTGTCTGAAGGCCGTAATTACAGTGAGGCCCATAACCTGTTTAACGGAATCACAGCGGATTGGTGATCGTCCTCGTGGTCTTTTCCCATCCAACGGTCGTTAGCAGTAGAAGTCCCTTGACAAAAATGATGATGATGATGATAAAGTATAAAACTTGTTTACTGAAAAATATAATAAAGAAAAAGATATTGAAACCTTTTGTACTGTCAAGTTAATCAATGTTTTCCGAGTTCTGAATCACAAATACATTTTCCCTTCGATATCCGGTGTCACTGAAGATTTATCTGATGTAAATCACAGGCGATTTGTTTCACGTCGTCATTAATCACCTTTTGCATATTTCAAATAAAAATAATGCGTTTTTAACGAACAAAAGCCGGGCTTTATCACAATTTTTCAATCCATAATCCTGTAAGAGCTTATAAATCCTGTTTCCTATTATATAAGAGTTTTATCAAACAATTTTTTTCTATGTTGTCTTATGACTAGGTATATGTTTTATATATATTTGGGGTGTTAGTGGTTTATCAACATCTTTGAACCAAAGTCAACTTCACTTGGACGTGGTGCACCCTGCTGACTGACAAACGAGGCTCTGGCGAAAAGAGAGGTAGGGAGCGTAATTGTAAGCTACCCGACTGGGGATTGTACCTCCACCTCACAGAATACCGCAGCCAAATAACAATTCCCTTGAGGCTTGTTGTGTTCCTACGAGTGAGTGAGGTCACCAGAAAAGAAGGAGATGCTGCGTTGGCAGCGGGGGTGGCGGCGCGCAAGTGATATATTATGTTGCGAGCGTTAATACGGTTACGGTAACCGCTTCACATCAGGCGGGCCGTATGCTTGTCTGCCAACCGACGTAGTATAAAAATAAGGCAAATATCGACTTAACTACTTACTTACGCATCTATAAATGCTGTACGCACAGAAAGGGAAATCAACGGAACACACGGGAAGGCATTTCATCTACAACATTTTAATGTTTGTTTTTAATTAGCTCTATCATCTCGCCGCGTCGATAAATGGCGCGGGACTGAGTGAATGCCGGGCAATTACTATTTTTATACTTCGTCTTTTTATACTATGTGGGGTGGCAAACAGGCATAGGTGAGTTACCGTAGCCATATTAACGCTCGCAACATAAAACATCGCTCGCGCGCCGCTACCCTCGCTGCCAACGCAGCATCTCCTTCCTTTCTGGTAACCTCACTCACTCGTAGGAACACAACAACCCTCAAAGGAATTGTTATTTGGCTGTGGTATTCTGTGAGGTGGAGGTACATTCCCCAGTGGGGTAGCTTACAATTACGCTCCCTACCTCTCTTTTCGCCAGAGCTTCGTTTGTCAGTCAGCAGTGTGCACCGCGTGCAGGTGGAGTTGGCTTTGGTTCAAAGATGTTGATGAACCACTTACACCCCTAAAAGTGTGACTACCTTATTCAAAGTTCATTGATTTGCATTAATCATCCATATTAGGGTTACAGAACATGTGTATCAAATTTCAAATTGAGGTTCAACAAAATCGAAAAGAAAAAATGTGACAGACGGATAGACAGCTACACGGGTAGTTCTATATGTACGAAACCCTAAAAATATGAAAAATCATAACAAAACTTTTCAAAGGCATTTTCCAAACAAAGCCATAGCATAGTCAAAATTAAACACATATATAAAACATCAAAGCGAGCATTGTTACATAAAAACGCACTTTAATGTGATGAAATAAGCCTCAAAATCAAATAACACAAGGAAGACATAGAAGAAAGTGCTTGGTGTACAAGCACTAACACAACGTTTTTTCTCATAAAACATGAATAGTTGCGAACATATTTCATTCGCTTTGTGTGAGTCTTTGTCCTTTAGCTAACATACTACGGTGTTAGAAAAAGAAAAAAAACAAAGTCAGCGGCTAACTGGATGGGGAATATCTTTTGATATTGCCATCAGATTTTTTGTTAAAACAACCGGGTGAATCAAACCCTGAGGCTTTTACGTATGTCATATTGATTACGTAGAAAAAGACATTCATGAGAGAGAAAAAAGAGATGAATTTATTCAGAGAATATTTTTTCTTTTATAATCGAACACTTTCTTCAGTCATTATACCTACTTATACAAGATGTTAAAAGAAGTACGAGCCAAACTATCATTAGAGTACCGTCAAAAATTTATCATAGCATTAAAAAATATTATTTTTTAAATTAATTGTGTATGTTAAATTTAAATTGCATATTTTGCATTTTAATTTTAACATGTGACATGGATGTGTCGAGCGTTGGATTAATAACACTTGTCAACAAAATTTTATAACAAGAAAGGTGCTTACAAATTTTGAATCACCTACATAGCCGCATTCGAAAACCATATTTAGTTTGATTTGATCAGGTCTCGTTTTGGTGTTACAGCTACCACTCACAAAATTAAGGATTGACCGTTTTTAAGTTTCATTTTCACATTCAGAGTATTTATTATTTGAAGAGCATAGTTGTGTTTTCTGTTTTCTGAGTTAAGTGATTGTTAAATAATGTCAAGAAAGTGTACAATTGATCCTGACAAGTTTTGTTACATTTATGGCGACATTACTTTTAAAACTCAGCGAAGAAATTTAACGCCTTTAGTAACTAATTTATATGAACAGTATTTTGGATTTGCCATTGCACGACAAGCCAAAAAGTGGGTTCCACACATCTGTTGTGTTGTGTGGGTCTTCTTATTGGATGGGCGAAAAGATCTCGATCTATGTATACCTTTTGCAATTCCTATGATTTGGACGGATCCAACGAACCACTCATCTGATTGTTATTTTTGTCTTACTGATACAAAAGGTATCAGACAATTGATGAAAGATAGAATATGTAAAGAAAAACTTAATGATTTGGAAAAATCAGCTTGGGAATCTTTTATGAAAGTCACCGATCAAGTGACTATAAAAGTATTATCGCGGAGATGTTATCCACTTATAAGGCTTTGGGCTGTATATGTCGTTGAAAATACATTTTCTACATTCACATTTAGACTTCTTTCCTGAATATTGTGCGCCGTCAGCGATGAACACGGTGAAAGATGTGGAATCATTCAAGACATTTCTACAATAGAACAACGATATCAGGGCAAGTGGAGTCCACGTATGCTGGCGGATTACTGTTGGACATTACAACGAGATGTCCCTAAAGCAAAATACAAAAGAAAATCATAAGGTTACTTTGACATTATATTGCAATATGACGAAATAATTTCGTTTTGTTGATAAAAACTGAAATTATCTAAAATATAATAAAATCAAATTACAAAAAAACCATTCGTATTTGAAACATTCTAATTTTATTTCTATTATCCTTATCCTTGTTCTAAACATAAATAGACAAAAGTTTTCATGTTACATACAAAAAACGTTTTTTTTGTTGGCCAGTGTAATTTTGATTGAATATTTTTTTATTGAATATTTTTTAATATCAATCTTTTTATTGCGTTATTTTGACGTTACAATATAGAAAGTCGCAATTTTACGTATATTTTTTACTTTAGAATTTATACTGTATTTTTCCTGTTTGTATATCAGGAGCTCGATGGCGACGTTGCGCGTGTCAGTCTAATCGAATCCGCAAGTTAAGCAACATGGACCGTAGCCTGTCCATGGATGGGTTTACTTATCTCGAGCTCGTGCTTCGTCGGGCACGTTAAGCCGTCGGTCCCGGCTGTTGTCATTAGATGACAGTCGTTAAGCCAAGTCAGTGGCCTCAAGGCAGCTTGAAAACACTGGCCTCCGCAAACCCGCAGTTGAGCAACGTAGTGGTCGCCGTTGCCAGCCTTTTAAGGGAAAAATTGACATTCTTCTTGAAGGCTTACTAGCTTCCACCCGCGGCTTCGCCCGCGTTTACGTTCTTTAATTATAAGTATCCTATGTCCTTCATAATACCTTTGAAAATATGTGTACAAAGTTTCATGATGATCGGTTGAGTAGTTTCGTCGTGAAACCGTAATAAACAAACTCACACACATTTATAATATTATTATCTGACCCGACAGACGACGTTGCCCTGTCTTCTTAACTATGAATATTTAATTCGCATTGATTTCGTGAGTGAAGTATGCTTTAAACCCCTCCAATTGAGGAGAGACCAGTATCCCAGCAGTGGGATGAATAAGGGTTGACCACGACGATATGTATGCATATGTACA